>VXAU01003432.1:544264-609396 GCA_013399695.1 Formicarius rufipectus | reverse complement strand
AAAAAAAAAAAAAAAAAAATCAAAGAAAAAGTGTTAAGGCCCAAATCAGAAAAGCACCGAATATTCTCTTTAAAACTCTTTTTTTTGTACCAATCTGAGTTTGGCAAAATATAAAAGTTAGCATGCTCCAGCCCACTGTCTACTGTAAGGTTAATTCTCATGGAAGTTAAGATGAACGTTTTACAATCCTCATTCATCTCTACAGGGAGAGACTAAATTCCCTTTCAAACTTCAGCTCTGCAGCACTATCAACAGAAAGCAATAATTTTGACTGCCCGGACTGAAATAGCTAAGAAAGCCTTTGCTTCCAAGGATGGGTGCTCAAAGTTCCCTGAACATGAGACATTTTTTAAAGGTGTCAGAACTGGAGTTCCAAAAAAACCCAAAAAACCAAAAAAACCAAACCAAAGGCAATGAAAATCACTAAACAGCTATGGAAAGCAATCTGTGACTTCAGTGTTGCCTGATTTTTAATGGTTGAAAATTGGGATCTTAATTTATACTAACACATGTTTTTACGTTTTCCCTAGAAACAGATGGAATAATGTTGCTCATGCTATGCCAACACCATGTTGTTATACAGTCTTTATTAAAATTGCTCCAAGGCAAAAAAAACCACAAACTCTGTGTGTATAAAGGCAAGGGGTGGGGAAAGCTGGCAACTGCCTTGGACGTTCAGACTTGAGTCCTTCAACTCTCAGCCTGCCCTGTGCATCACTGAGAAATGCCCACAAAGGGTAGGGGAACTGGGTGCAGAGCTGGGTACTGGGTGAACTGTGGCCATGAGACCCTTGCCAAAGCCAGCAGGGACACACAAATAAAAGGGGAAAGCAGGAGAAGAGGTAACATACAAAATGAAGCAAACCAAGGTTCACAAATTAAAGCAGCAGAGAAAAGTATGAGAAGAATGAGATTTAAAGGGCATTGTCAATTTGACAATTAACATCAGCTTTGCTTTAAATGCAGGGAAAAAGAATTCCAAACTTTCCTTCCCCATCTTGCTCAGAAATTAATCCCAGTTACAACAAATGGCATGCAGAGCAGATAAGCATCTGTGTGTGTGTATACATATATAAATGTGTCTTGAATATGTGCTTCTAAAGCATGATCCAAAGCCACTGAATTAGATGGAATGATTCCCATTTGGCTTTGGTGGGTTTTGGACCAGATCCCCACACTCTGTGATTCAGCTTTTAAAAAAAGAAAGGGACAATAAAATGCCAGATTAATTTTCATTCTGAAAAATTTGAGTTGATTTACCAAAGGGGAAAATAAAAAAGGCGGGGAGGGCCCCCCCAGCCCCAAACTGAAATTACTCCCCCCCCCAATTTTTAATCTTCCAACCATGTAAATGCCTTCAATTAACTAACATTTATTTCCCTTTGCTTATATTGAGAATTTTTATGTCCCTAAAGGTAGCAGTAAAAACATTTCCATGATAAACATGAAGATTACTGGAAAGAAAATAAATTTTTCTGTTTCATTACCTTTTCTGTGTGATAATCAATTACAGAGGAAGAACAGTGCAGGTTCAATTAAGTAACTAAATAAAAAGGAATTAAAAGCCACAGGGGATCTCTATTTTACTTATCTTCAAGTAAGGTCCAACTCCAGGCCTCACTGACTTGTTTGCACTGTATAATGGGCTTTAATTTCTGTGAACCAGTCTGTCAGCATTAGGAGATCATAATTAGGAAAATGGGTTTAGAGAAAACCTAGCTATTGAAAATAGCTTTCCCCAAGTGTAGCCTTCCCTCCTCTCTGCTTCTCTCCAAATGGAATTATCCTGAATGCTCAGCACATAGCAAAATAGAAATGGATCCTTCAGCAAAACAAAGGTCCTTCCTTTGAAACATAAGATACAACTCAGGAAAACACTGAATGCTCTGTCCCAAATCAGCAAGAGCCTGAGCACACGCTCACATTGAACTACTTGCTTTGATCTCCCACTGACTTCAGGTTTAGAATCTGCTGAAAAAAGCTCTCTGTGTTTTGCAGAACTCCAAGTTCATACTAAGTGGTGAGAGATTCATTTAAAAAGGAAATACAAATTTATTTTTTTTTTTTTTTAGAACTTGTAAAAAAGTAGTTGTGGGTTTGGTTTTGGGTTTCTTATTTTGAAGTCTGGGTTATTTTAGGCAAATAACTCATGACTTCATTACAGACAGCTTCACATGGGAAAAAAACAAGACTCGTGGAGTCACAGTATTAAATTTGTGCAGATAGCTGAATGGAAAATTTCAGAGGAACTGGCACCTATGGGATGCTTTGCCAATGGAAAGCAGTTTTGTGTGGATCTTGGATTACATACATGTGTATGCCAGTGCATATACACACACAAAAATCATCATAGAAAAATTAGGGATTCTACTGAAGGCAACAGGAGAACTCTTAGAGACTCAGATTTAACCATGATTTAATCCACAGCCTTTACAGACACTGGCTGGGACTCATCCTCTCTACCCGTGAAGTCTTGCAGTCACTTGTGGCAGGCTATGCCAGCCACATGTGGGGGTGACTGGAGGTGGCACCTAGATGGGCAGGTGGACTGTTTCACTGGCACTGCAGGACACAGCAGAGGAATCAAAACGCCTTTCAATCACCCCTGTCTGGTCTGGAACCCACAATACACCTGTTCAGCATCAGCAGGGACCTCTGGCATCTCTGTTCACCCATGGTTCACTATCCCCCTCCACAGCGGGGACCTCCAGAGCTCTGCACTTTTGCAGCTTGCCCTCATTTCCACCCTCTACAGTCAGCACTTGAGGAAGATCCAAAGGCAGGAGAGCACCAGCACCCTTGGTATGGCAGGTGGTGCTCCACCAAACACTTGACCTGGCCATATAGAGAAAAAGACTGTCTCATCATGTGTCACAAACAAACAGTATAACCATACATCTCACCAGAAGCTGCACGTCCAAAGGGCCCAGGCTGAAAAAAAAAGTCACTCCCAGAAATCTGTTTTCAAAAGATAACTTGGTATTGCTCATAAATCAGGCAGCTCCACTTCACTGCCAAAATATTCAACAAATTTCTTTTTTTGGGCTGCTCATTTTTCATTCCTTCAGGCTACGTTTAACCAAGTAATCTTCCCATAAATCCCGGCTCCTGCTGCCACTTGCAATGCAGTGGGTCTTGTTTAGAAATTCTTAGAATCGGTGCATTCTTGCTGCATGACAATCCTCCAAGCTCTTCCCTTCTGAAAGGAGCAAAATGGAAACCAGTCCTTCTCCAAGTTTATCAGAAGGGCAGCCAAACACTGATGTTATACAGTAAGATCTTGAACTGGGAACCAGGCAGCTATTTTAATCAGTGGGCTTATTTCATGTCTGTCAAGGACAGTATATTTAGAATGGGACAAGCTGTTTCTTCATTGCACCCCTGATCTAAAAAGAATGACCCAAGCACTGCATTTCTCAGATGGACTCATGCACTTTGGCAAACCCCTATGAAAGAGAGTCGAGATAACACACCAGCTATCAACAGGGCCAAGATTTAAAAACTGCAAAGAAGTGTTCATGCAGTGTAGATGTGGAGCCATCATTACTGTTTAATCAATCATAGCTATTTAATCATACCTTCTAGGCACCATCAGATTATTTGAGTGAATCACTTAGGTGAAGGCAAGAAAATAAAACAAGCAGTGACTGCTTACCTGCCCAGAGTAAAACATATGTGAAAGTAATGTAAGTCAGGATCCCTGAGCAACTGACAGCAAACAGATCAGGAAAGGTCTCTTGAGCTCCTGAGAAAGAAGGAAGAACTTCTTTCAAATACCCCTTCCCAGCCTCACCACTGTGCATTAGTGCAGCAGGCTGTCAGCCTTTTCAGAAGAGCATAGCCCCCTTACCAAAATATCAAAATAAACAGAAAGATTTTGGAAAGAGCTTGCCTCCAAGCTAGCTGTCCTACCAGATGCAAAGGTGAGAACAACTGGGTGGGGACCAGGGTCTGCTTAAAATTCAGGCTTTTATTTAGTTAGTAAAATAGGAATGAAGATGATGTGAAAACAGGAGTCTTAGTGAGTGTTGGCAGCATAAAGGGTCTGCAGTGTCCACAGATGACTGGGATTTGTCCAGTTCTGGCTAGGGCAGTAAGTGGTCATTCCATGCCTTACTGCTTGGCTAGAAACACAAAAAGAAATCTGTGGATTTAGCCACCTGAACCAAACTGCTGCTTCAGCATTTGACTGCAAGGTTTCTTTGGTTTTGATCAACCATTTATATAACAAAGAGACTCAAAGATGAAGGCATTACTGTCCAGCATGTTCCAGTCATCTAAGATACCAGAAACGTCACCCATCAGTCCTGCCCAGCCAGCCATACACCTTGTCTCACCAGCAGGAGCTGTGGGCTAAAGCAGGAAGAGAAGATACCTGTGCTATGACCAACAAAGATCTCTGCATCCAGTGCATTGCTTACACGGACTACTGCTTGTCTGCTGCAGCTTGGGCACAGAGCTGGTTTTAATGTCAAGACAAAACACAGATACTTGGCAGTGCATTGTTTTCTTCATTCCCCTCTCTAGTAGCTGGGGAGCTTGGATTTGGGACCTCCTGCAGTGAAAAATAAGGAGTCTAAGAGCCCTTTGGACTTGCATCCTACTGATAGCAAGGCAGTGAGAGAAAGTTCCACCCTCTGCACTCATGTCAGCAGACTGTCCCTTGAAGGACTTCTCAGCGTACCTTTATAAGTACAAGAGTAGTAAGAAAACACAGAAGCACAATGAAATCTGGACTGGTCACCACCAAAAAGGAGTCTATAAGGACCTCAGTATAATTCCTACTTTTCCACTCTTCTACTTTTTTAAGTGAAGGGGAAACAAAAATTAGGAGTTTGTGTCTCAGACGTGCCAGTAAACTAACTGCTTAGTCTGGCTTGAATGAAGTGACCTGTTTATCCACCACATGGCCCCAACAGCCCAAGGACTGCTCCACACTCACCTACCACGACCCTTCAGGGAGACCCACACTACGTGCTGTACGGGGACCACTGTGGAGGGACCACTGCAGGTAACCACTAGGCAGAAAATGCAGGAGCATTAAAACAAACAACCCAAAAAAACCCCCACCCTTATACTACCTGCTGTCATCACAAGCCACCACACATGCTTAACAAATCCCAGGGGAAAATGCTTTTATGACTGTCAGAAGCTTGCATACTTCCAGGTTGCTGAGGACAACAAAAAACCCACCTGCCACCCTCAGGTGAGGAGGAAATTCCATCCTGATCCAACTACCAATGTCATTGGGAGCACAACAGTCTGACAGACTGGCGAAACACCTCCCTTGCCCTTCACCATGTAGTCTCATCCCCAGTCTTCCCTGAAGGGAAGAGCTATGTTGCCCCTTGTCATCCCTTTGTCTCACCTGATGCAGCACAGTCTTCAGCCCTGGACTGCCCCTGGGGTCTGCTCAGCAGGGCCCTGGCTCTGGCCTCTTGGAGGGCTGAAATACAAACCTGCACTTCTGCTGCTGATTTAATATTCCACTCCTCTGCTTCCTCTCCCTTTCCTGCACATCAGCTGCTTCCTCACTTTCTAGCTCTGTCTTTCCTTTACCTCCTTCCTGTACCCATCTTGTTTTTTGCCCTCTTTGCCTACACATATCAGAGTTCTGTAGTCACAGGAGTCACCCTTCACTACCAGATCCTCTCCCTATGGAACGTGAGATGGGGAGTGACACCTACACTTCAGTGACACATTTTATTGCAGCTGCAAACTAACTACAGTATAAAGACTAAGAGCTGGGGTCCTAACCACTCCTTCCGACACCCATCCAACCTGAAGTTGTTTTAAAAATAGTATTTCACTGGCAAGAGGTATAAAGCCAGCAAAATACCATTTCCTCCATTAATGCCTGTGGAGTTATCACATTCTTGCCATACTCTGCCTGCAGATGTATCGTAGGTATTGAGAAAAAGCTCAGAGACTCAAAAGAATCAGGAAATGACCACTTTCTGGGGTACAGAGTCAGCTTGTTTTGTACAAACCGTCTGGCTTACTAAGACAGTCTTGTCTTAGACTTGCCAGCCCAGCGATATGAGCTACTGATGTATGTCTGGAAAATATTTATGATAAAAATCATGGTTGCAAAAAGAATAGCAAGTAAGTAGCTGATCCAGATGGCATGCAAATTTGGCATGTTTATCAGCACAAATATGCTCATCAGCACTACCACCTAGTCCTTCTAGAGAATAGTAGGTACTGAGGGATCTTTCAGGACCATGAAGCAGTTGGGTTTCCTGCAGTCCTGGTCATACATTTTATTCCTGTCTTACGTCAAACAGGAGAGGGTGTTTAACCATCTATTTGTCTAACACAGAGACAGAGAGTTTTTTCCATCTCAAAGTGTGCAAAGCCAAGTGAGGCACTTGCATCCTTGGACTTCAACTGATACTTCATCAAACAGTGCAACACCTCGGGAGTTCATCAAGTCCCTGGCACTGGGTAGAACAAGGATCAGCAAAATCAATGCTGTTGGACAATAGAGCATCATCATAAAGGTACATCCCATCTCGACATCCCTCCTCTGCCTAAGCAAGCTCTACACACTGCATTGCGAAGGGACCTCCCCAGGGCAATGGCAATGCCAGCTTGCACTGAGTGGGCACTATGCAGGTGCAAAAGTCTGGAGGGAATCAGAGGGGACAGAAAGGCCCCAGACAGGGAGGTTCCACAAGGACATCTGTGCCATCAGGGCTCCCTGGCACAACTTGTATTTCTCCAGACCCCCCCTTTCTGGGGCAAGTCCTCTGCTGCCCATGAGCACTGTTGAACTCCCACTGCTCCTTGGTCTCTCTACACAGCCACTTGTCTTCACAAAACTCAAGGAATTATTTTCCTTTGCCCTTAAGAGTGGCCAGAAGACATACTGATACAGCACAATCAGGCAAACTTATGTTCCCATGGGAAACCAGACTGACAACATCCTGGTAAGAACTCACGGTCCTCCGTGTCTTTTGAATAAAATAATTAATCTAGGAATTAAGCACACCTTAATTCTGCTGAGGGAGGAGAAACCAGCTCCCAACCACCTTTCAAATTACTGTGGAAAGGATGAAGGCAATGTTTAGGGAGATCTATCAGGATCTGCTTTAGCATCTGCCCTTTCCAAAATATCCTGATACCCACTCTGCCAGAAAAGATCAGCAAAGCATTCATGCTCCCTCATTAGCACAGTAGACCCCAGTCACACTGTAGGTTTCTCCATCCCTGTGACAATCCTACATTAGATTGTTTAAAAATTGACAGATAACTACAATCATGACATCAAAAAGTACAATTTTGCTCCAAATCCATACATTCTATGCTCAGCTCCTTCATAGGCAAGGTCTACTAGTGTGACCCAGTTCTTTGTGTTCCCCTCTCTTCCCATAAAAAAAACAGAAGAAAAGCCACCCTTTCCACCTGATTTCATGTAAGTGTTACTTTTTTGTCTCAGGGCAATTTGGCCAACTTTGGGAGCCAAGACTGGCTAGCTGCCCATCCTGCTCAGGCTTTCTAGAAATGACTTTGTTCCAGTGCGGGTCACTCAGACTGTGGGATAACTGGAAACTTCAGTGTTTATTGGTTTTCATTTTCAGTGCTGAGTGATTTTTAAAGGAATAATTGTTTCCAGATGTCATGCATATTTTGCTCTGAAGGAATACTGCAATCTCTGTCAATGTTACAGAGCTAGAAATACTGTTTTTTCCTTGAGAAGATTTGGGTATGCTATGCCTCCCACATGGATCCTGCAAATGCAGGTAAGAGTTAGACCCAAGGTCTCTGAAAAACACACTTGGTTGTATGACACACTTTGTAGAGCCAAAACGTTGGGTGTGCATCCATGATACATCCTTTGGGTTGTTCTGTAGTGAGAATGTTGTACTGGGGTGTTGCAGAAAGGCCCAGCCAAAACCTGCCATCCTTAGAAGACCTAGATCTCCAGTTTTACAGGAGCATCCTCAGACTAGATGCAAACTCATTTCTGATAATGTTGAGTCCTCTTTGATTTCAGAGTGCAATGGCTGGAAAAGATGGAAGCGCTTGAAAAAGAGGCACAAGGTAAAAATATAACTCTGCCAGTAAGGATGGTCTCAGTCATGACTGGTTTTAACTGCATTTCTTTAGTCAGCTGATTTCTGAGCTTTCACTCCAAAAAGATTGGCACACATATAGGAGTAAGGTATAGAATTTATGTAGTACCAAAGATAAGGTCAGAGCATAGAAGAAATACAATGCTATCCCTAATGGAAATCAGTAGTTACATTATCCAAACTTTGAGAGGATGCCCTAAATTACTCTTGAGCAGCTCCAAGGTACATCTGTTTGTGTGCTGTGCTTCCAAGAGCTGTGCTCTGTCACACTAGATTGTTACCTAATGAAGGCCCCTGAATCTGTTAACCAGAAGGTATTGTTGCCATAAATATAATTGCTTGTTGAAAGGCAGATGTGTTCTACACATCTGACAGAACATAAGCATCAGCAAGTTTTCATGTGAGGCCACTGGAAAGAAGGATGCCAAGAGAGCACCTGCTCCAGGAGGCGATGAGGGACCGTGCTTTGGACAGAGGTAGACCAGCTAAAAGACTCATACTGGCATGAAAATGACCGATGAAGACAAAATAGCTGCATTTTGTTGCCTGTGAAGTCCTGCAGGTTTGGTTATTTGCAAGGAAATCTTGTATGACACTCGACTTAGAAATTGTTGAAAAATGCTGAGCAGCTGCAAGTGAAATGTGGCAGGTTTTTGGGAAAAAAAAATTTATAAGTTGATAACTGAAAACTTTAGTAAGAATCAAATGCACTATTTCAACCTGTCTGCAAAGGAATGATCCATTTTCTATTTTTAAAACATTATTTAATTCTATGGAATGCAGCAAAAACCACTATGCATCATTTGATTAGCAAGATTTATTAATTTTTCTGGGTTTTTTTCCATCTTGTATCAAGAAAGAATTCAAAATGCAAATGAAATCTCCACAAAATAAAAAGTTAAATTATCTCATTGCTCTACAACTAAGAGTGGGTGGTGTTGAAAACTGTCCTAATAACACAGGACAAGACTGACAGCACTAAAAAAAGGGTTGGGCAAAAAATACAGCTAGAAATAAACTGTCCTCTGCATCACAGCATTCCATAATAGGTAGGAAAATATGTTCCTTTTTGTACAGAAATAGATTATACAGAACACCATAATTTTGTGCACACCTACTTCAAAATAGCCCCAAAAGCTGTAATTCCTAAAATAAGAAAATGACCGAATTTGTGTCCATGTTCAGCAAAACTCCAAATTTCATTCCAATGCTATAGCACATGAACAGTTAGTAAGTACATGCTAAAATATACTGACAAATGCAAAGAAACATGAGTTTAACTTAAAGGCTTACCTGGCTAAGTCACAAGGGCATCCAGGACAGTTTAAGTGTATGTTGAAGAGATTCCTTGAGTAGGGACAATTAATTTTAGTTGAAGGCATGCAAAGCTGAAGCACCACAGAATTTATGATACTGGTGGAAACAGACTGTGGACCCCAAATCCATACCCCTAAATGCATTTAGTATTTGACCCTCTGAAGAGTAAACAACTAAAATATGGATAGCTTGGGAGATGATATGCTAAGTGTTCAACCAATTGATTGTATCAAAGAATTGCTGCAGATGGTGGTAAGGCCACCTGTTATCACGAGCTGCCTGGCATGTCCTTTCACATACTCCTGTTTTCAGATGTTTATAACTTTGTCAAGATACAGACTTTTTTGACAGTATGTCTGATGCAATTAGATATTTCTTTGCCATCAAAGAAGACCTCTCTGTCACTACAAAGATGAGATTTTGAAATGGATGGTTTTGCCCAGGTTGAATTTGTTTATAATTTTACCCATTTTATTGAAAAGTCCTTTTGCTTCCAAACTATTAAAGCTGGGAGTGGGATTTGGCACAGAATTCCACAGTGAGGAATGCCCTTTTTGCCATCCTCACAAATATTATCCCAAACCTGATCAGGCCTTGGTGAAAAGTGATCACAGTTCATGCAGGGCCACGAGATCCTTGCCTCAAGGTGCAGGGCTACTGGCACATTGCACAGCTCATCGCCTCGTACAGCGTGGGCACAGCTTTTGTTGCAATGCACTATGCAAGAGATTGAGTTTACACAGGCTATTATTTAATCTGATTATTCTCATTCTGATGTTCCCAAGTGCTCGTGTGCTTCAAGGTCTTTGAATTATGTTAGGACACGGTATGAAGGACATCAAACCACCCACAAAACCTTCATACAAAAGTGGCACTAAAATGTTCCTCTAAATATTTGCACTTTAGCTAAAAGCAATATATTAAAAAAAAAAAATCAGTGTAAGAATTTGCCCACAAGGAGAAAAAATGAGTTTTGTTTTCCTCAACAACCAGAGGGGACACACATTGGGACAGGTCACGTTGGCCATGGCTCACACTTGGATAACAGGCACTTGCTCTGCATTATATATGCTTCCACAGGTCCTGTAAGCACAAGCAGTGCCAGGAGAAGCTATGCTGTGGCTCAGTACTGGAGATACATATTGCTTTTGCATATTTTAAAATAATACTCAGTACTTTTCATTTATAGCTGCACTAAAAGGTGTTATTGCAGCATCCGGAAGAGGTACTATGGAAAGACCCAATTCAAATTCATGGTTAATTGCATTTTAAAAGTAAGTCTCCAGTTTAAAACAGAAGTAAGTCTTGACAGTGCCCAAATCTTGCAACATGACTAATTTTAAGTGGTGGAAATCCTATGAGATCTGATACTTTGCAAGATTTCCCATCCACATGCTTTCCAGTTTGAGAAGCCATTCAGAACCACAGCTATGGGCACACATCCAAGCTTCAAAGATCCTATGTGGACTAATCTCTATTTTAATCCCTGCTTCTCTTCTGCTGGGTATTACAAAACACAAGCTTCTGGCTTTGAAGCTTCTAACTTTACCAATCTAAGTTTGGAGCTGATACCTCTTGGTTCAGTTGAGAATGACACATTTAACAACCTTACCTGGTAATTAGATTTTCCCCACTCTTCTGACTTGCAGGATGAAGGCATTGCCCTGCCCAGCATGGATCAGCAGTTCTGGCAGCTGGTGAAAAGCAGAGATCATCGTCCTTTAGAGGTGATACCGTTTTGGGATCTCCCTCTCTCCAGTTGTGACTTTCAAGATCCTCTTCTCACTGCATCAGAACATCTCAGAAATGCTCTAAACCTCTGTTTGCTAAGATGGAAACAGTGTCTTGAGCACTGCAAGGTCAAGCCACTGATATAATCAACATTCAGACACCTGTTAAAATGAACAATGATGAGTTCTGAATGCTGGCACTCCATATTCCAGCTTGAGACTGATGGAACATCTTTAAGTATCTTTTGTTACAGTAGAATAGGAGCTTACTTAGCTTGAGTTAGTTTTCAATGGAGATTAGAACTTTTTTTATGTGATGCAAGACACAATGGGATTTGCAGCTTCTAAGTTTTTCTGAAACACAGTAGATGAAGTTGTGGAGGAGCATAACACTCCCAAGAAGGTGTCAATGATTCAGTGCACCCTTCTCTGAGCACACAGGCCCCTGGGAATGATGCATGCCGGTGGTCCGACAACATCTATCCCCTGCGGCACTCCCACAATGCTTATTTCCCTGAGGACACGGCAAATGACATTTCCTGCAAGTCTCTTTGTATTCCACTCTGGGCAGGGACAGTTTCTTTAGCACTGTCAGGTACAACAGAAGTTTCAGAGCCCAAAAAGGAGCCTTGCTTTGGCTTCCCTGTCTTATTCAGCAGCCTCCTGGAAACATGTGGCAAGGGAGAGAAGCCTGCTTTTCCTGACAGCATTCGGCTGCCAAAAGCAGTATCTGCTCCACAGTGCTCCTGAAGCACTGGCCCCAAGGCCGTGGGGCAGGGCCTAGAGGGCATCAACCTGCCTCTAATTCAGCCTCTGAGCATCACCCCCGAGAGTGAAAGGTGGTGGGAGCAGCTGGGGTAGGGTTGGAAAGAAAATCTGTGACCCTGTAGGGGAAGGCTGTGCCATCATCAACATGGAATAGTGTATTTGAGTTGAAGGGGGCCTACAACATTCATCTAGTTCAACTGCCTCACCGAACTGTCTGACATACAAAATATTAAGCAGAAACCTTATTTCTGGTTATTTCCTCAATTTAAGTCTTAGAACTTGCAGCTAAACCTATTCAATCTCTAAGTTTGCATATATCATTAATTTGCAATCTTCCTCCCTGCTGAAGGGTCACAACCTTACCTGCTGATGCTTATAAATAACTAAGGACACAGCAGAACTCTTCAGAAAACAGACACTGCAGCCTTTTCCAGAACTGATTTCTTCCCCATTGAGCATAGCTGCACAAGTTAATATTAAAAAAAAAAAAAGCCCCACACTGATCTGTATTTTCAGAACTTGCCAGCTGCCTGCCAGGGCAGAGGCATGTGTGGTCCTGGCAGGGAGGGCAGTGCCTCAGTGCCAGCCTGCCTGGAGAACCAGCTCTGCCCAGTGCCAGGGCCTGCAGCAGCTCAGGAAGGACCATATCCTAGCCCAGTCAAAAGGACACAGGGACTTACCAGTTGGCTACTGGGAGGAGATGGGCAGTGCAATGGGGAGGCTCGTGCATCATAAATTTGGAGTGGGCAAGGAAGGCGCAGCATGGCTGAGAGGGAGGTGATGATCACCTTGGCCACCTCCTCCCCTATTGTTCTTACAGCTCTGCACCTTCCCTACTCTGTAGAGATGGGCACTGAGGGAAACAGCTGACTGTGCTCAAAGGAGTAAGCTGGTGGGCAGCAGTTCCAGTAAGGTGATTTAACAAAAAAAACACTAGGAAGGCCAGTAGTGAGACCTCCATGGCAAAGAAGCTTTCCCCTCTAATGGTACAGCCACTTACACACTTTTTCCTCTCTTGCTTTGTCATTTACTTTGTAGATCAATCAGTCACCATCACATGCCCCGTTTGCTTCAAATCAAATGTGCCAAGTAAATATGAAGATTACTAGGAAGTTTGATTTTTTTTTTCCCCCAAGAGCAAATTAAACAGCTGGAGGTTACTTTTTCTTTTTTTTTAATATTGACAAGCCACTACCACATGCAACATAAAGCAGCCCTGCAATGTTTTCGTAGGCTGATACAGCAAAAATCAAGGAACTTGTGCCTTGCACTCAGCTGCAAAAGCTGGAGAGGCTTCTGAACAGCACCACCAATTTTATGGCAACTGTCATACCAGAAGAGCTGATCCTCCCAGACAGTGGAAGTACACAATTAGGTCACATTAAACATTGATAAAATACCACAGCGGTTCCACGTGCCAACAAGTGAGCAATGCTGGAAAACAGCTCCTAGTTGGCAAAAGCTCTCCCAGCATCAGTGTGTATTTTCTGATAAGAGTTTACAGATGAAGACCGCGGGTGCAGAAGCGTGAGCAATCACCCAAACAGAGGGAGTCAGAATATTTTACCACCAGGCAGAGAAGTGAGACAGGCAAGCACCACAGACAGGTTTATTCCCCCAAGAAGGCGCCACTACTTCCCTGTTCACAGAGGTGGAGGGGCTGGCTACCGCATTCCTTGAGGAGGGTTTCCTTTAGGGTCAGAACGGATGAGATGAAGCAGTGACACTCGTGGCTGGAGCCTCAGGCTTGGGTAGACACGTTTTTTATTCTGTGTACAGCAGCAAGCACAGCAAGTGGAGGTCCTAGCCATAGCATAGTAGGAAAGAGTATTTGTATTGTCTTTATCATTGCACCCACACACTACAAAGCATGTCCTTGGACAGAGGTGGACTAGTGAGAAAAGCACCGGTCATTCTCCTTACAGAAAGTCTCTTGCATCCTGTCAGTATCACCTAATTATATTCAGATGAGTCCAGCCTTGAAAAGATGAAATGAAAGTTAGTTGTCATTTTGGCAATCAGCTCTGTCACAGATAACAGACACTCTGTTGCACAACATTTGGTGCTCACCACAAATTATGCTGAAAGACTTCAATGGCATTGCCACACCACATTAATACAAGGGCTATATGCTGGACCTCAAAAAAACCCAAAAAAACCCAAAAAAAAACCCAAACAAAAGTGGGAAATACTGCATGGGGAGAGAACACACCATAAAATACAAACTTCAACACTGTGAGAAGTGTCAGTCTATGTACCTTGAAGTTACTTGTGGAGTCTCTTGATTACAAAACATGTTTAATTTTGCCTGTGATCCAACACATGCCCATGATGCAGCAGCAAGCAGCGCACCTCAGAGAAATGTCACGCAATTTTTTGGGATGCTGAGTGGGCAGCACAGCTTTCTCAGCACATGAATTAACACCTCAATTCTTTTAAAGTTTCCATTTTTTCACTTCTTCACCAGGCTTTTTCAGTTGAAACACTAGTTGTCACAATCAGCACTCCTGTTGCATTCTCACACAGCATCCTCGTGGTTTGCTCCTAAACACAAGAGCAGGGCTATTCTTCACACTTTTGGGCCAGCAGCTGAAAAGCACCCTTTAGCCCAGGTCAAAGGCAAAATCTCATCCCAAAAATAGCTGTCAGAAAGGCACAGGCAGAAGTGTGTGTAGGAAGCAAGTTCCTGAGGCTTTGCTGCTGCTGCAGTGCTCATGACCAGTGCCTGAGAGTAAAGCCGTGCACTGGCACACACTAAGAACCAAGCTTATCTCTTAGGGGAGACAACCAACCCCCAAAATATTTTGAATCAGGAAACTTAGATTAAGTTCCTCCCCAGAACAAAGGCAGTCAAGTTATGACCCTCATAAATCAGGTTTGGTATGGTCTGTCATGGCACAAGATCACATCATCACACTTTCACAGAAAGGCTAAGATTGGAAAGGGACCACTCAAGGCATCTAGTCTCTGGTCAAGAAAGGGTCCCCAAGAGCATGTTACTGTCCAGATGGCTTTGAATATCTCCAAAGAGGGAGATACCACAACCTCTCTGGACAGCTGGTTCCAGTGCACAGTTACTTGTACATTAGTGAAGTTCTTTCTCACATTCAGATGGACCTTCCTGTGCCTCCTCAGTTTCTGCCTGTTGCCTCTTGTCCTATTGCTCGGCACCACCAAGAAGAGCCTGGCTCCATCCTCCTGGCACCACCCCCTTCAGATACTTATGGACACTGAGGAGGTTCCTTCTCAGTCTCCTCTTCTCGAGGCTGAACAGGCCCAGCTCCCCCAGCCTTTCCTCATAGGGGTGAGCTGCTCCAGACCATGTTCACAGCTCTCTGCTGGCCCTGCAGCTCCACACCTCTCATGTTCCAAGGGTCCCAGAACCAGACTCAGCACTGCAGACACAGCCTCACCGGTGCCGAGCGAAGGAGCAGGACCCCCTCCCTCCACCTGCTGGCACGGCCCCCCCGCCTCACTGGGAATGGTGAGGAGTCCCCGGGGCTCTGCTCAGAGCACCGTGCCCGCAGACGTGGGAGAGCTGCGGGGACTCGTGTGCCCCAAGGCTCCCACCACATCTCTGCTGGGAGCGTTGCTGTACTTCAGCACAGCCCAGCGAGCGGAACGGCTCCAGCCCACGGACACCCAAGAAAATCTAACATTTCTCTGCTGTTCATGCAGTTTTCTCAGGCTGTTTGTCAGAAGTTATTGGTGGCTATTTTTTAAATGAAAGGAGTAGTGAGAAAATAACTTCGCAGCATATTGGGCTAGCAGATTGTTCAGACACTGCACAGTGACAATAAAGCCTTTAAGATCCTTTGACTGACATATATAATGAATGTAGCTGTCAAACTTTTGTGCAGTAATTTTATTTTGTATTGACAAGCTATTTTTCTGGCCAGGGTTTGGCATAAAGGGAATAATTCACATTGTTGTGGTGCTGCTATTTACAGAGCCTGGAGGACAGTGGCATCACTACAATATAAATATTAATATCCAAATTTCTTTTGAAATACATAATTCTGTATGCAACCTATACTACGTGCACGTTTTTATACTGGGGAAAGAGACATTGTTCTGCAGAGAGAAGGCGGCCTGGAGCTGCTGGGGTTCGTTGTTCATTCACTGATTCATTATGTGGCCTTTGAAAAGGCACTTAGTCATTCTGCAGTTTAATGTTCCTCTCTGTGGAGAGGAGAACAAAGCCCCAACACAAACCACACTCCCTGTTACCAGTCAGAGCGGCAGAGGTCACAGAGGCTGCGTGGGGTCAGGGGGCTGCTCTGAGCAGCCCTTGTGTGCACAAAAGCCAGGACAGCTGTGCTCTGCTGAAACAGCTTCTTTCTCCCGCCACAGCAGTGGTGGGGTCAGCTTGGGCTACCTAACACAGCAGTTGCTGCTTGGCCATTACCTTGCTTTGGTTATGAGCAATAAGTTGCCATGAAATCCCTAGCCTTGGAGTAAACAGGAAGAAAGCAAGCCAGAGGAGAAAGAAAAACAAAGGACAGGGGAAAAAAAAAATCTACACAATCAAGGATGACTTTCACACTGTATGTGCTATGCAGTCAAGCCCACAAGTGGGTTGAGTATCTGAAGGTGGAAATACAAAGACATGTCCTGTTCCCTGAGGAAAGGTAAAGCAACTTCTGAAATTATCTTTAGAGGCCATTATTAGTTGCACACTGATGTACCCTGTGCCCAAAGCCACAGCACATGAACACTGTATCTGTAAAAAGAGATGCTCACAGCTCTGCAGCCCACAGAAGTGCTGGGCCCATGCTCTGGTCCCAGCATCATTTGAGACACATGGTTGAGTAGCACACGAGAGCATGGAAAGAACGTAAACAGCACACATTTGGAAAGGACACAGTAATGAAGCTTGGGGCGCTGAGTTCAACAGGCACACCAGTTTTTCAGAGTGCAACAGGTTTGTTGCCTCAGTCATTCATATATTCCTTTTCATTTTGAAATGCCAAGAAATTCTAGAGACAGGAACTTCATCTCTACCCTCAAAGTTCAAGGTAGCTGTTAGCAGCACTGATGCCCCTGGATTGACAAGTTTATTGGTTAAGATTGAGGTACAAATCACAGAGCAGCTAAGTCATGGGGTTTTCCTCACTGGCTTCAAGATTACAGCTTTCTAAAAGCAGTACTTTTTGGTTGGCATTGGTTTGCTGACCAGCAGTACCACCTGCCCTTCCTGCTGCCATGGTGCTCAGCCTTCCTGGGTGTCAACCACAGAAACTGGTACGTTTCTCTGCTTTGCCAAATTGTAGCACTGAGAATTGGATTCTGAACTGTTAGACATCTACATTAGCCAAAACAATTCAGACATTTCCAGGAATGTTATTAAAGGGAAAATATACTGTTTGGCACATGTTAAACAAAACCAGGCAACCTTTTATATGAGGATCTGTAGCTTCAGAAGGGGAATTTTGAATTTTGGCAGAGAGGTCGCCTTTGTGGTAGAAATGTGTCTATCCCTATTAAAATCTACCCAACCTTGGCTGGGTTACAGAGCAAGGAAAAACTGCAGCTAAGGCCTCACTGAAGACTTTTGAGAATTGCAGTTACCTGCTATTGCTGCTCTGGGCAAGAGGTCCCAATCCTTCTGCAGAGCTCCAGGAATGCAGTTTGTGCTCACACAGTACCTTGGCCAGTTATGCCTGTACAGCCCCTCCACAGCTGGATGATGAAGGTACAGAGACAAGGATGGGCTGGAGAGACCAGCACTCTGACATTTCCATATTTTTATAAGGTAGCACAGCCCCATCTGCCACACAGCCCAGGTTCAACATCAGCATCACAAGTGCTGAGCAGGCAAGGGGACACTGCAGAAAACAAACTGCAAACAAATCAATCAGGGCAATTACAATACACAGAGGTACAGAATTAGTGTCAGACAAACCACCTCCTTGCAGACATCCCCTAATAATGAAGCCTTCAATGTGCTGTCTCAGTAAAACTCTCTAAGTGATGTGTGTGTGTAGTATAGGGAGAGTTTCTGGAACAAATATAGTCACTCATTCTGCAAAGTTTCACAAACCCAAACCCTTGCATTCAAGTCTCACCAACTTTCCTGCAAAATCAAGGCCATTCTCTTTAATAGTGCAGACAGGAACATCTGTTCAAATTGATCTGCTTTAACTGTATTAGTTAATTATCCAGAAAACTCTTCTTATGTCATGGAAATACAATTTGAACACTGGCAGATAAATGCCTTTGCATTGGAAAGGGAGAAGTCAGTATTTGCCTTGTATCTCTGGCAGGAAAGTTAGGGATGGACTATGGGAAGGTGGGCTGCAGGGCTCCCATTCATCTCTTACAAATATGGGTGAAGAGGACTTACAGATTTACAATTAAAGCACTCATCCGATTGATAAAGTTGCAGCGTTTCTGTAATTCTTCAGTCTTGGCTCATGGAGAAAGGACAAAGCCAATCAATCTTCATCTGACTTAGATTGTTAAGAAGACTTTATATAGACCATGATGGTTCTTCATCATCACTCCAAGGGATTTACAGCCCAGCATGCCAAAGAAATGGTTTCAGGGCAAGCAGAAAACTCTGTGGAGGAAACATCCAAAGTAACTACCAGACAAAACAACTTCACCTTTCACACAAGGGTATCTTCTCTCTGATCTTCAGTAGTCTATGCAGTCTTTCATGTGAGATCTCAGCAGTCATTTTCCATGCATTGAGAACTGGCATGTCATTATCATCCTAGAGAATTATTTCATTAATTAAGTGCTTCTAGGAAAAGGATTATCATTCCTTTTACAAAACAAAACAAACAAAACCAACAAACAAACAAAAAACCCAACCAAAAAAAACACAAACAAACAAAAACGCCAAAAAAACAACAATAACGAAAAACCCTCAAGTGTCTAGAAAGGAGGAATCCAAGGAAAAGTTAACATACCTCTTAATTCCTTTCTTCAGGACATATCCACCATCCCCTTTCCTCACCTACAAAGCAGGAGCAACACAGAATGTGTGCGTGTGTGTGTACAGATCAATCTCAGTATATATATACATATTTCTTAACTCTGGTGAAAGCACAGTGCAGAGCAAAGGGACTCTGATGCTCTCATTCCATGGGAGAGGCAGGACATACCCTCTGCAGGAGTCAAAGTATCCATACAGACTGTGAAAACCACTCAACAAACATTTTTGCTTGGTCAAACTTAAATGTTTGGTTAATGATTCATCCTAAACAACCAGGTAAGGAATGAATGAGCTTGTTCTCCTTATGTGTATTGTCTGTGTTAAGCAGAAACAGCCCAATGTGGAGCCAGTGCAAGGAAGAAATTTCACACCCTGCAGTGCTGCAGTGAACTCTTCCCAGGAGGATAAACTAGGATTACATATCACAACAACAGGTATGGCTGGACCTATGGAGCCAACCTAGCAACACCTGGACCTCGTGTTACATTTTTCATTAGCTGAACCCAGATCATTTATATGGTTAAGTTTCCGCCCAAATGGGGAAACAGGCATAGAAAGCACATTTGGGTGGCTTTCGGATGAGCAGAGCCACAAGCACAGCTCAGATCTCCCCCAGTCACATGTTTGGAGTGTCTGAAAAATTCTTCATTCCTTTTATGCCTCTGAAAACTGCCTTCATGGTTAAGGCAACATGGTTAGTCATTTTACAGGGGATTTCAAGAAAACAACAGGCTTGTTGTTTACATGTTTTTGCCCATGAGACAACTTTGATATGTCTTGTGAAACACATGCTTTCAAAGAAATCTGAGGAAGAAAACCACATAACCAAGAACAGTAGAATATCATTCTGTTTGTAACAGACAACTCTAACAAGACTGTTTTAACGGGAAGAGGATTTGGTAGATATTTTAAAATGTTGGCAACAGTTTTTGCTAGACAGAGTTTTATGATATCATTCATCAGATAGATTGCTTTTCTGCAAAAACACAGCAAAGACCATGTTAGGAATACAGAAGTCCCCTGATTTCCATATGCAGTTTCAGAGACAGTGGCACAAGCTCAGCCTATTTTTGACTGTAAGTTTTTCCAAGTACTTAATTCTTCCAGGTGACACTCACTTGTGCCACTTGGCTGCTTGAAGGGCAACTTGAATTATTACAATGGTTCCACAAAGGGCTGCACAAAATTATTGTGCTCTCCTCTTTTAAGAGTTGCATAAGCAGATAAGTGATTCCATATTCCATAACTAAAATTCAGATTCCCTCTGTCTGTAGCCTCCTTCAAGAATGCAGCTATTCTGCTTGAGAAACCACATCCTGCTCTACCATCCTACAAGGATGTCACTCTGTCAACAGACAGAGATCAAGTTCAGCAGCCTTACAGGACTGCTGCTGATCTCTTTAGAGTCCACAGCAAACATTTCTTTGTAGTCAAACAACTGGATCAGATCTGATCAGTTATAAAACTTCCCATCACCCAAGAGAGTGTATTTGACTGACTAACCAAAGCAGATGCAGGGGTGTGTTTATGGGTCAAATATACTCAGCATCCTCTAGGAAAAAAAAAATATCTCTTTCCCAGTCAGAGCTTCTGGACAACTACTGCCCATGTTTTCCCAGGACTTGTGTGTCCAGAAGTGGCTGGAACCACCATGCAGTAAATCCACTCAGGCTTACCAGGGGACTGGGAATCCAAGGCATGCATATGGTGTAGTGCACATGCCCTGCTTCTACTAAACCAAAAAAAACAATTTTGGAAAGTCTTACTCCAGGATACTGTTCGGGGTTGCCCAGTGGATTTGCCTAAGCCTGATCCTGCTGGAAAGCAGGTCCTACTGAGTCAGTACAGTTCACACACATACAGGCAAAGACCTCCCAAAGCATGAGATAACTCATGTAGCACCTAGGCCATATTCCCAGTTTAAGCAAGGGAGACCTGACATTTCTTGGATACAGTCCTGTATTTGCAAATTCAAATACATATTAGTACAGGCAGTAGTAGCACTATAGAGTGCATTTCCACACTCAGCTCCTTGAGATACCTTCACGCAGTTCTCTTCCCACCTCCTACATGCCTCAGCACATAAGAAAATCAGACTGAAGTACCTGACTTCTGCCTTCAGCCCGTTGGTTTGCACACACCTGGAGCTCTGCCATGAAGCACCTCCCAGAGCACAGGTAGATGGCCTCCAGCACTGCTGACATGGTCAGGCAGGCAGGGTGGACAGCTGTGTAGGCACTGCAGTGACAGATCCACTGGGTCCCAACACAGTCCACTTAGAGGATGTCTTGTGGGTGCTTTGACTTCAAGGTGGTAGTTATCCTACCTGATGAGACCAGCAGCAGACTGAGGGTCAGGCTCAGGGCCTAAGCCTGTGCAAACATCTGCCAGGAATCAATCAAATGGGTTTTTCCTATGGAAAAGAAGTCCCATCTTGAAGTCTGCCCCAGCAATCAGTAGCAGAGTGTGCCTTCGATGCACAGCCTGAGGCATCACGTCATGAGCAGTCTCAGTGAAACACGTCTATTTATGGTGGGAAGCTAAAGGTGCTATGAGTCAGGTGCCTGAACAGGGATCTCTAATAATACCTTCTAACTACATGTAATATGTAAATATGCTATGTGGGCAAGAAATGTATGGAATAAGAAAGCATTTATTATAATTATTTTAAAGGAATTAAAAAATATTTAAGTATTTAAACTGTATTTACAGCACGACAAAAGCTGCTGGGAAGAGAGCTGGAAGTGGATAAACCTTTTTCCAGCTTTCTTACTGACCACTTGGTAAGAAGAAATGAGTGTCACTTTTCTGCCTTAGTTTCTTTATTTTTTATAGCCACACCAGGCAATACTGGGCTGTTCAATAAACTGATTTGAGTTTTGCTGATGGAAAGGAATTTATAGAGCCTGGTGTGATTTGTAAGTGTAATACAAAGGTATTTAAACCATGGCTTCTTCTGACAAAGCTGACAAATTCCTGGATTTCTTGGTTGGAGATTATAGCAAGTTAACCTACTAGGAAAAATGCTGGAGTGGCAGCAATGAGGAGCAGAGCAAAAAGGCAGAAGCTGCTTGTAGGTCTGCAGAAAGGGGGTGAGCAGCAGAGGTAGGAAAGCTCTCCAGGCTGGCACATGCCCTCAGGAGAGGGTCTGGGATGACAGTGGTGTCACACACAGTGGCCTGCACTTTTGTCCACTGTGCTCTGGGGTGAGATTGCCACATGTGCCCAGAACTGCTCCCTGCTGACAGCCTGCTCTTCTGTGCCCAGAGAAGGATATGCCCATGCAAGCTCCGGGAAAACCATTTAAGTTGGCCACAGCACAGCTGCCTGACCAGAACAGGACTTCCAATAATGGAGCCAAAGATATTCAGGAGTATTTTTGAATCATCTCTGCAAGAGCAGTTTGAATCTAAGGCACGGGTTTGGACAGTGACTCATGGTGCCTAGTGCACAGCTGGAGCAAGACTGCACACACAATTACAGTTATTAAAGTCAGCCAGCTATAAGAACCTGCTGCTTCAAAGTGGGATCTGAGAAACCACAATTATTTCCCGTTCAAACTGTAGGAGAAAAATGTGGTAGTTTTGGTACTAGCATGCAGTGGTGTTTGCAACAGCTGCACACGCTCAACTGAAAGGGAAATGATGTTTTCTGACAAATTTTCTGATATTAAAAGTCTGGTCAGTGCTAGCAGATCCATCAGCCACAAAATACAGGCGTTACAGATGCAACTTTATGTCCTTCACTGTCAGGACAGGCTTTGGACCAGTGATGTAGCCACAACTAGGCTAAACCTGGATCATCTGTCCCTTCCTTTCTAATTTACAGAGGGAACAAAACTCACTGATCCAATTCCAACTTCCTAAAGAATAAAATAAATGCACAAAAGTTGGGAACAGCAAAAAAATTGAGAAAAACAACTGTTGAAGTAAATTCTCAAATCAAGCAGAGGGAACCTTTGACAGCAACTGTGACTCAAGGCTCCCCAGACACTGGGAGAAGCAATGAAGCAAACAGTCTTGTGCTTGGCTTATTTCCCACCATGCATCTGGAACCCCTTGGATGGAGCTGGTATGAAACCTTCATGGCAGAATAACCACTCGGAGGCTTTCCATGAAGCACACAAAAGAGAAGAAACCTATCCTGTACCTACTTCCATGGATCAGATGGAACAGTCAGTCCAGAGAAGGGATCTAGAGCTAGTTCAGAGTCCTCTCAAGGGAGAGGATTAAGAGTGAGGAGCAATTGCATCTCTGCAGTGCTGTGGTGCTCATTGTCTGATGGGTAACTGCCCCAAGATGTTGGGTTTGAGCAGTTTTAACTGATCGGTTAAACTGAGGTGGGGCAGGGAAGAGGAGCCTGAAATAACAGTTATGTGTAGATGATGCTTTCCAGTTCCCTCCGATAGCGTCTCTTTGGGGGGCTTACTACTTCTTCTGCTAGCTCAGAAAGCTGGCTAGGTACAACAGCCACCAAGCTGGGCCTCTTTCCCCCCCCACCAGATTTGTCCAGAATGTGATTTTGTGTTGGTGGAATCGCACAGCTGACAAGCAAAGAAAACTTGAAGCTTTGAGAGAGGCTGTTCCAAGGCACCAACGGGAGGCGAGTTCCTCAGTGCCTCTGGACATCATCCTAGCAGATTGACTTTTCCTGGAGCAATAAAATCTGCTCCCATTCAGCAGGCCCCAGCTTCTGTTAAAGTTTCTCAAAGAAGCTTGGGTGTGTGTGAATTTGAATTATCTCTGAATTCAGGGGAAAAAAAAAAAAAAAGGCAAGTTGTTGACAGCATTAATGTTAGCCACCATAAGAGCGCAAACAGCAATCCTACACCAGTACTCCAGCTCTGACTATACACTTAGCAGAATATTTTCACCTCTACTTCAAAGTATTCAACATATCTCTAAGAGTATCTCTTAATTCAGTCATCCAGACTTTGCTCTTTAAGGTATAAACCCTGGAGTTGAATATAATTTTTATGTGATAAATTCACTCTTTTCAGGTCTCCGAAAGTCTTTAAAAAACTGCAAATAATTCAGATTGCTTAAAAAATTTTTTTTCAAAACCCTCAAATCTGAAAAACAGAATATTGGGGCTTTATGTACTCAGAAATAACCAAGTTTAGATCAGTCTGACTTCATTATCACAAACAAAATTCAATGTAAATATGACACATATCTGACTATTACCTGTAGCTCTCATAACAGAACTATTGTTCGGTTAATAGATTTTTTCCTTTATCCTCTACAACATAAGGCACTACAATATTCTCTCTAGTTTTAATGTGTCTCTTTTCACATTATGAACCTTTCAGGTGTTGCCATTAAGGGCCATTACTATTTTACATACTAAATTGGACTTTCAAATAGGAGGTTCCATCCCAAAATGAAGTCCCGCTATGAAAGGAAAGTGGGTGTGACGTAGTTTGCAATGTAAAGCTCTAATGTCACCATGTATATTGATTTACAATATTAAAAATAACCTCTTTCTGAAGGTTTCCCCCTGTGTATCTAGGCAAAGTAAATTCTACATAAATCCTTACTAAATAGATTTTAAAAAACCCAAACCAACAAAAAATCCCAACAGGAAGCATTATCACCAGAACAGCTGGTCTACTCTGTTTAAATTTCAACATTCAACAGTCATGATATGAAAGAAAAGACTGTGAATGACTTACACTGTTTATTGCTGTGACAGCTTTTTTTTTTTAAAAATCCAAGTTAGTTTTTAAATGGCTACAGTTTTAGTCAAAATTACACACAGGAAGCACAGAGACACATAGGACCTTCTCCAAGTGACAACACATGTAAGCAAAATCCCATATTCCATGTTTCCACAACCCATTCTATTCATCTTTGAGAAGCTGAAAAGCCTTTCCACTGCAGAAGTGATGGCTGGGATCATGATCCAAACACTTTAGGGCGTGTCCTGAGCGAGATATTTGTACAACGAGCAGTTTTCTGCAATGAGCCCTGCAGCTGGTTTCCCTTGCTAGGACCTTTGGCCACCTCAATTCTGTCACAGCATGAGTTAAGCATGAGGCCTTTGCCATGGCCATGTATGACTGCTTTTGACAAATATGCTTCAGGATGACCATGTGTCTCATCCTAAAAGAGCTTGTTTGACTGCAAATACACACAGAAGCCCTGGGAGCAACGGGGAGTGCCGGCACACTACCCCAGCTGGTTTGCTGAGGACAAAGAGCAAGCTGAGTCAGTCCACAACGTGATAACATGACAGAGGATGAGCACACAGCAGTGTAACAGGCCACCAAATAGCACTGGGTCCAGAGCCAGACATGGTAAGCAAGGAATAAAGGAGACTCAAACTTTCCTTCAGCAAATACACAACAAGAAATCTCTTCTTTGGATGAGTGACCTAATGTCAACAGAGAACAAAGCACAACTGTGTGTTCCTGAAAGACTATGGCCTTACAGAGAGAGTCAGCTGTGACCTCACGTCCGTGCTGCAGGACATTTGGGAGAAAGAGGTGAATCTGCACCATCTGTGGCCACCTTACCCATGTTGTAGCTTCCATGCAAACCACATCCAAACACACAGCTCAAAAGCTGCAATCATTTGCCAGACTGGCTGATTGGGAAGCAGGGGCTGTGGGGTGCACTCCACAAGGTAATTCAGGAGTACTTCCCAGATCCACACAGACAGGCAGCACTGCCTAACCCATTCCACCATTTCTGAGTCTACTTACTCAAGTTTCCACAATAAATCAAAACAGCCCCTCACAGCTTTCCCTTAAGTCCCCATTGTAAACTCATACTAATTTCTCACCTCAAACAACAGCATTTAATCACTGCAGAATAAAGCAATTAAATCAGGACAATACAACTAAATCACTAAAAACTGCGGCTTCAAATTCTGTATTTCTAGACCTAAAAGCTAACCTACAAGAAATTACAGGGAATATGTCAATCCAGGTCTGGATCTCATTCAGCTCAGAGAGGAATCCCAGCCCTGTCATTTTTTCCCAGGTTTCAATACCCGTAGAATCATCAGGCACATGCACATCTAACTTCTGCCTAATGCCTATGCTGACCAAGAGTTTCACAGCAAATTCTGGAAGGAAGGATGCTGTTTGTGTGTACACACACACACACATATATATATATATCTACACACACAAGTACAGTAGGTCACGTAAGTTGTAGAATGAAGATACAGCTTTGGAAGGTCATTCTGTACATGAACATATTGTGAGAAAGTTTGAAACTTCTTTTACATATTTACTGATGAGCTCAAAAAGCTTTATATGAAGGCATTTTCTTAAAGTTTTTTAGTCTTTTCCTCATCCATGCAAAGAGATTGGTTTGGCACAGAGAAGCATCCTCGAAGTACAACTTGGTAAGCTTAAAAATTTTCAGATAACTAAAAGATGCATATATCTGTTAATGCACATATTTTCTACATACCAGTTGAAATGTATCAGAGTATGACTGCAACTATTTCCACGATGCCCAGGGGCATGCACTTAGTTTACCTTGTGTCTGGAGCAGACGTATATACTTCATCCCCCATTAAAATCACTCTGATTAAATGTAGTTTCAGAATAGGTCACTGGGTGATTTTTACAGGAGCAATATCCATTTCCACAGACTATTTACCTGGTAGACAACCCTGCTACCCTCTGAACCTGAGGAAGAGATGTGGGGCAGTATTTTGCAGTCCCTGGGAGAGGGTGAGCAGAGTACTGCTCTGCTGAAACCTCACCATTCCTGGAAGCCCCCACATCAGCACATTCCTCGGTAAAAACGCAACCACAGTTCCACGCAGCTGCTTTTGTCAACCAGTTCACCAGAGTTTTCCAAGCTTTGCTGGGTGGTATTTTAAGCACATTTAATATTTTCATCCTCTCTCTTCCCTTTTAAGTGGTCTCACAACCAGCTCTTTCATTTCACAACCTTTAGACAAAATAGCCGAGACCTGGACCTCTGTTTTGGAAGGTGGTCCCAAACAGTTTGGTTTTCTATTTGAATGCCATTAAAAAGGTTCCTCAATCTCCAAGAAAAAAATTGATTCAGGTATGTACATCTGCAGTTTTGAGAAAAATGGTAATTAGCATAAATGAAACTCACCTCAGATAATAGTAAAGCAAGTGCAAAAGCTAATTTTGTCAAGAGAGAGTGTGCAGAGGAGGGCCAGCTAGAAGGGCATGTATTGCTCATCCTTGTCATCGATTTGACAGCCATCAGAATGGTTGCTATGGGCTCAGCAATGTGATCTTCCCAGATGTCTAATCCAGTTTAAATATCCCCTAAGGAAACAGGTTTTAAAATAATACAGAGAGAGGAAAATTAAAAGAGAATGAAAGGAAATTTTTCCAAATCCTTAAGGTTTCTACCTATCACAGGATGGAAGACAAAAATAGTGTTTCAGCAGCAAAGATGGCCACAGACAAACTTTTAACTAAGAAGCTCAGACGCCAAACAGTGTGCCAGAATGAAAGGGAGAAACACATCCCTGAGGAAATACGATGACTAAACTGCAAGTAGAGAATCTAATTACTTGGCTCAGGCATTCATTCCTACTGTTAATTAGAGTATCTCCCAACAGAAAAGCAAAGTCATGATTTAACACAGGACCATATGACTGAGAGCAGTGAATAGAGCTTTGAGTGGAGATGCCATTTTAAAAGTCTGAGCAGATCTGAAACAGTGTTGATTAGCACCTACTTGATCAATTGGTAAGCTGCTTAGTTATTTTTGGCAAAAATTGCCATAGCAAAACAAATTATAAGCTATTACTCACTCAAGTTGCAATGGATATGAGGAGACTAGATAGTGTCCTGAAAAAAAAAAACAAGAGGAGCCCTTTGAAATAACCTGACAAGGACAATAGTACTGCAGCAATTCTCCTTACGCAAAACTGAAGGCAGCTCACTGCTCAGAGCACAGATTTTCTCAGTATGGGTGCAGAGACATTATCTGTCTGTACTCTAGGAAAAGGCAGCCTGAAGAGAGTTGTGTTCAATTAACCAAGACAGATGGGCAGAATCTCTTACCTTCTACATGACAAGTGGGATGCCAGAACCGGCCCTGGCAGGACAGAGTGGTCAGCAGGTTTGCTCAGGCAGGAGCCAAGGCAAGATTTTCTCCTGTCAACCTAAGACTTCTGGCTACAGGAGGGTAGTGAAAGCTTTCTAACCACAGGGGACAGAAAGCAGGGTGGGCCACAAGATCCACTTTCTGTCCAGTCTGAGATGAGGATCAGCTCTTGTGGCTAGTCCTCTCTTTTCATCTACAATAGTTAACTCCAAGAAACAAAGGAAGATTGAGCCACATTCAGACCATCCTAGGCTGTTTCATGAGGTGGCACTGGTCCTGGGAGGAGCATAAGGATTAGAAATGGAACATTTGTGAAAATGTCTGAAGTGCCAGAAATGAGAACCTAGGGTAAGCTCTGGAGGGCACCACTGTCTATGAAGCACTTAGAGGAGTAAGGGATGACCTGATGGAAAGTGACTTCCAAGGCATCTATCAAGGGCTGCAGCCAAGCGGTCAGAGCGCTACTCACCTTTTCTGGGCAACTGTATCTCTGGAGCCAGTGCCAGTCTTAAATTCCTGAGAGAGATACCAGACACCTGAGAATTTCAGGAGGTCTTAAAGTGGCACAGATACCAGCCTTGAAAATGGCTCTTTCAAAGTTTGTGCTGGAACTATTTACAAGACTTTTTTTCCCCCCTTCTTTTCCTTTCTCCTCTAACATTAAAAGAAAAAAAACAAAAACAAAAACCAAAACCCAACAACTAGGTGCGGCGATCAGGCATAAAGATTACTCCATACTTCAAGGAGTCTTAAAGATGAAACTAAATCATTCAGAAAAAAATGGCTGAAACTGTTGATGCTTTTTGCAAACTCTTGGCTTAAAACCCTCCTCACAAAATGCTTCCCAGTGGCTTTTTCCTGAACAGCATAAACATTGGCAGTACACATCTGATGGTCAGCACTGGCTCCAACACATCTGGAACAGCTTAAAGTCACAGAAAACCACAACCTTCATGCAAAGCCATGCCCATGAGGTCAGGAAAGCAAATCTGCAGTTAGTAAGAAACATTGGGTATCTCTGGCTCCAGTGGACAGTTAGAAGAACAAGGGTGAAAGTGTCCTCCAACCACAAGGACCCAACACGAGTGCCAGGCTGGAGGGAAGGGGAGCACCCTTAAGAACGTTGCTAGGGCAGAAAAGTATTTGGCTCAAGTATCAAGGCACCCGCACACCCATAATATGAATGGTTATGCAAGCAACAGCTTGAAGGAAAAGTCTGTCTTTTTTCTTCTTGGCACATAATGAAGCTTAAGACAAACGGTGTATAAATAAAACTGGGCACTTCTGGAGTACAGAATGATAACAATCTCAACAATTCGTCAGCTCATGCCAGGAAATTCTCCTCGCATGCTGCTTGCAGGTTTATCAGCCTCATCACATTGGCCACAAAAAATAAAGTGACAAAGGCAAGGAAGCCAAAAACAGCGTCCCAACAATGGAGCTTGTAAGGGGCAATCGCTACTTTATGTGGGGAAACCACAAAGTATGGCTTGGCAAAGGGCCGGGTTAAGGAATAAAGGAGATATATAGCACTCAGTGCCGTGCCACTACATACCTGTACATTGTATGCGTCGTGTCAGTCAGCCCTTGAGCAAAAATACTGAATTACAAATATTGGGGGTGGACATGTACCTACCTCAGGTCTACAGCTCACTGAAGGAAGCATGTCAAGACATATGCTGCTCATCACTAGTGCACAAAGTATTTCATAGATGAATCAAGCATCATTACTCTTCTTTCACTAAAGGGAAAGCCAAACTAGTGAGCAGCAATGTGTCCAGCTTACCCCACATCTAGAAAGTCTGATTCCATGCAGCTCTTTGTGACCTTCATATGAAGTCTGCATTCCACTCTTGAAACTGTGATTCATTTACATATTTCTACTATTGTAACAGATGAGAGCTACAACTCATTCTATTCTGAAGATTAGAGATCCTATAAATAACAATTTTTATCCATTTTGTTACGTTTTAAGGCAAGACTGCAAAGCCCTTCTTGAAGGTTTAACAACCTTGACTTCCCAGAAGCCCCAAGACACTGAACTGGAGAGCGCAGTGAGAACAGTCTCACAAGAAGGTTGTGCCAGCAGTATTTCATCCACACCAGAGCATTCCCATCAGATTTTGAGAAGTCCAGATATAAAACTGTACTAATGCTCCTCACACCTCCAGCTTCTTCAGAGGCAAAGTGGCATCACACCCCTTCTTACGGATTCATTTGTACAGGTCCTCTGTGCTTGGTTGTAATGTTGCTTCAGGAATCTCCACTGTGCTAAAAGCTCTTGTGTTCTTCTCAGCAATCTGGGTAACCAAATAAATACTTACATGGACAACTAGAAGCCCAAGAAACACTTCTACAGGTAGTATTCTCTTCTGCACGACTGTCACTAGTGTAACCAGGCATGTTCATTCTAGGGCCTCTCCTGTATTTATTCTCTATACCAACATGTTCTAGTCCAGATACCTGCAAAGTCACAATACAAGAGCTTTCTGAGACAGAATCTTAAAATTCCCTCCCCTAGGAAGGTGACACAGAAGATTAACTGCTTCTAGAAACCCGAGCTTCAGATCACCTGGTGTTTTGAAACCCTTCTGAAATATTACTGTATCTTCCTTAGCTAAACACATAAAACACTTGATCATGTAATATTATGATGGTATCTGTCATGTATTCAACAGTACTTGTGCTTCGTATTTCAAACCCACCACTGTAATAGGAAAATCAATTTCCATAACTTTTGTTTATTAATCAATTATGGCTTTATTTCAGCTGAATTTGACACTTAGGTTTCTGCATGTTCCCATGAAGCTAAAACTATAGAGGCAATCTCCATATAAAATAGCCAAAACCCCCCAGTTTGTTTTTTAGGCTTTTTATTTTCTATTAGTTCACTACTGATGAAAGATAAAACACTTCAATGAAGCCTAGACTAAATGTATTTTTAGGAGCAGTGGTCTAGAAAATCTATACAATTAACAAATTAAGAAGCCTGAAATAGTTCTACAGAGCAGCCCACAGATACTTCCTCAGCTTGTCACAAGGTTGTTGCTGTGTCCAGCTATAACTCTTAACCAGCAGCATTTTGCTCAGTTTTCATAATTATCTATACTTTGCACTAATTTGCTTTCTGAGCAGCTCCCATCAAGCACAGAAGAAAAACCCTCCCAGTTTACAGGATGACATCTGCATCTGTTCCTTAGTTTATGCTCATGGGGGTTGTGCTGTAGAAGACACGTTTATGTCACAAAAACATGTCCTTAACCCACAACTGGGGAGAAGAACACTTGATATTTAAGTGAAAACTTGCTAAATTAAGAACCTGATGGAATTTCAGAGTGTGGTAAGACTTCTAAAGGTAGTAACTGTCAGTGTGCAGATCTCATCTCAAGCATTTTAGATGCAACAGAAATGGACTGGAACAAACATGAGTTGCTAATTAACTTACCACTTTGATATGTACAAATAAATATGTGTAAAACTATGTATTTACAGTATAGACTTAAAAAAAACTCATTAAATCCACAACTTTTTGCTCCCAAGCAAATATAAAAGGAAAACAATACGGCAGTTTATACCCCATTTATTAAGACATAGCCATCTATTACTTAATACACTGGTTGGGTAGCCATAAATCACATCATTTTTTTAATCTATTAAGATGCAAGACAGTTTAGCAAACCAAATGACAAAGACAAATTAGGCAGGGTGGAGAAACATTGAAGCTGCAGCAAGTTAAAAAACATCTATGCTAGGGAGACCTAAACCAGCAGTTATACAAGGTGCTGGCGTCGGGTGACGCTCGGCACGGCGTACTTGCCAGCCTGCTCCTCGAGTGCTCAGCGGGCCTGCCAGTGCCCCTTCAACTGGAATGTCGGAAAAGGTCCAGGGACCGTCTGGATGCTGCTTTTTTGGCCACCTACCAAAGAGCGCACCACCAAAGCTACAGTTCCTGTGCAGGGATCGCATAGTTCTTTGTAAGAATGAAGGCTTCTGGTAAGAAAGTTTATAGTGCAATCTGAATTAATTTGTGCCCACAGTGTCATTATTCATTTTCCCCAAAAGAGTTTAAATGTAATTGTGTAGGAATTTGTAATCTCTGTATAGATATCCCAAAGCAGCGCTTATACAATTGGTGACTACGTGGATTGAACTTTAATAAATATATCCCCTCAAGCTTTTTCAAAACCACAAGTAGGAAAGCAAGAAGTGACAAAGCAGCCAAGTGCTTCTGTATCTTCCAAGCGCTATTCAGACACTCAGGACTCTAAGAAGTTGACATACCTTATCGCACAGGAAGCACACGGTGTTCAGTTTAAAAGCTGCTCAGAGGAGAACAAAACAAAATTCTGCTTCCTCTTTGCCAACGTGCCACCAAGTTACAGCTCCTGCTGAGAAGTCAGAGAGGTTGCTTTACTCCAGACAAGCACGTTCTGATATGTTTCTGCTTGTCAGCGTAGCTGTGTGCTTAACATGGAAATTTGTAACACGAGCTATATCACACAGAGTTACATTTTTTTTTTTCCTACTGAAGACAAAAAAGGGTCAAGCACCGAGAGCTTCAGCTCATAAATACATTGTGTTGGCCCTGGAGAAGCCAGCTGGTAACAGCTGTAGCCTTAATGCAAATTCACAGAGTGAACACTTCCTCAGCTTGAAAAGCATACCCACAAGCTACCTTGATAACAATAAATACAGTATCAGGTTAACGTTCTGTTGATAGACAATTTTTGTAAAAGGAATATCTTATAAAAATAAGAAATGGCAATGCTTCGTTGAAATAACAGATTTAATTTGCTTCTTGAAACAACGACTCTTAAATCAGTCTGACAACATGCAAGCAAATTCAGTAAAAGCACCAGATTTCTCTTCAGTCTTTAAATGATTGTAAGGGTAAAGTCATCAAGAAGTTGTCTGAATTTCTTTCTTTTTTAAAGAGTCTTGATTTAAGATACTGAGAGGGAGAAAACTTCTAAAAAGTGTCAAGAGATCCTTACCTCATTGCAAAATATTTATATATAATCCCATAAAAGCATCAAGCCTTTTTCTTTTCAAAGCCCTCATCAGTAGCATTTTCAATGAAAAAAAAACAAAGCTTAAAATTCAGACATTTTAAGTCAACTGCATTTGGCAGACACCACAGTGGTCAAGCTAAATGATTCTTTGTACATCAATACTAGAAAAGGGGAGAGCAATTAGCAGTGTTATACCACGCTCCACAGGAGTTAACACCTTAAAAGCCAACTAATTTGATTTCTGTCAATTAAAAAAGAAAAAAAAAAAAGCTATGAAAAAAATCTCACGTGGTCACAGTCAGGAGACAACTCTTTAGGCAAGTGTGACAATGGCAGGAAAACACACCAATCACCTGGTCATAATATATAAATACAGAAGATGAAGATACAAATAAAACAGTCCTTTTTTATTATTATTTGCAAAGCATGCCATGCACAGACAGAAAATTGAGAAATTTTATAATTCCAATATATTAATGTTCACCATATTGGTGCACTTCAGTAGCTTCAAAAAGAGACCATGAATGAAAACATGCTAGGAGGCATCTTATTAACATATAAATATATATGTGCTAGATTCCTGCAGACTAAGGTTTGGCACGTATGTGCTCATTTCATAACAGTAGTTTAGGAAAATGAGGCTAAAAAGCACTTTCATAATTTCAAGTGTTAATGGTTTTAAAAGAAGAGACATGGCTATTTTAGAAAGAATCAATTAAGATTCAGTTCATATTTTTTTCATCAAATACTGTATTTCAAGAGAGCTTGGAAAAAAAATACTCATGATCCCTGCAGATACATCTCTCTGGTATTTCTGACATGACAGCTTCTGTCTTACACATGACTTTGCAGCAGAGAAAAGCTTTATAGCATACTGCAAATATTTTGGCTTGCACAGGGATACTACAGCAAACAGTTTATCACAGAAATTCAAAATCTTTGCTCGTTTCTGTGTAGCACAGAACCTTAAATATGGACTTCAGGATCTAAGTGACTGTCAGGATGATGTCTAAAAGGCTTGACTTTATCTTATCAAACACTGTGAATACACAGAACATGTCTTTCAAAGACTTGATGCTTCTGATTTAAAGACTATAATTTTGCAAGCAACAAGCCTTCAACTATACATAGAATTTAGAAGTACATAATGCAAAACATGGATCTGTAACGTATTTTCTTCAGATTCCATTCTGACAAGTAAATTATCTGGACAAGTGTCTACTTGCCTTTAAAACTCATAAAAAACACCAACTTGCAGACCCTCCTATATACTCAAAATACAGTACACTTTTTCTTTTCCTCAGTTCCATGGGGACATAAATATCTTTGTAAGTTTTCTCACAAAACCATCCTATGGAGTAAGCCTTCTCTGTAGAAATGAGAATCACCTCCAAAGAACACTTTACAAGACTGATGCTCAAAAATTCAGTATCTCTCATGCAACCAAATTAGACTGGAATAATTCAAGCGCACTTGATTACATCAAATACTACTGTTAAAAAAAAAATAAAAATCTGTGGTTTGTGCACAGCTGTAAGAAGACACATAGAAGATTTTCTAAACCAATCTAGAAAGTCAAACAGAAACTGAGAAATCAACTCTTTGCATCCTCCACATACTAGAAGTTAGTGCCTTTAGAACTAAAAATGTAATCATTCAGAAATACACTGCAACTTGAGTAGTCAACACTCAAGTCCATCACAACTTAAAAAGTAATTAATTTTAGCATAACCACATTAGCAAATTATTCTGTATATTTCAGTGAAGCAAACCATTAAAAAAATTGTAGAGAAATAGATCATTCCTATTTTTGTGTGTTTTAAGGGATCAATAAATCTCTCTATAAAGATTATTTACACAAATGCAAGAGCAAACTTTTCAAGATAAGGATTTTTTTTTTTTTCTTCAAGGATTCCACCACATGATAAAAAACTAAACAAATGTGTATTCCTGACCACACTGACAATGTCACAGCTAGTTTATGACAAGCAACTGCAACAGGTGTAAACAAAAAACAGGTCCCTACACCAGGACAAAGCTTGGTTGCAGGCTGACTGTATGACACCAATATTGAAAGCAAGATTTTAAGTAAACTCATCTGGCATTCAGATCCAACTGAGGGAACAGTGAGAACGACACAGTGAAGGTACACTTAGGTGCAATTTCATGCTGGTGACTTTTTCCTCTTTATGCTTAGAGCAGATTTTAAATCAGGAGTTGCATATCCAATGACACACATACGATTCAAAACTCAAGAGACCATTAGCACAGTTATACACATAATTACATAAACTCAGTATTTACATATTCTAAACAAAGTTCCATTTTAACAGTTGAAGTCTTTTAACACATAAGTAAATCTACTACAAAGAATGCATAACAGGATCACAAATTTTCCACAAGCGCATAAACACATTTTAAAGTGCTTTCTGGGTGCTTCAGATTAACCCCTCGCAGTACAAGCTTTTATGTAGTGCTGTTCCAGTCATTACAAAATTATTTAAATCACTCCTCTTCAGGTGCATTGTGAGTTCAGGAAAAATGACGACACTGTTGATGTAAAAGTTTTGAGCTCTACCAACATAAATGCATATATTACGTAAGTTCAGATGAAGTTGTCAATACTTTGGTTTATCATAGCTTGGGATAAATATTTGATAGAACAAAAATTGCACCTCTCCGCTCTTGAGTTTTTTCTTTTTTGTTTTTTCTTTTTTTTACTAAAAAAATACCCCAACATAAATTGACAGTATTCTTTGGTAAAAACAGGACATTCGGCCATTTTGTGTGTACATCTATTTATTAAAATAGCCTAAAAGTGATCAAATGCCACTGCTGTACTGTCAATTTGGAGGAATAACTATTCCTTGCTCAGTGGGGAATATCAAAATATTAACCATAGCAGTTAGCTAATATAACAAGCTGAAACACCTTCAGCAACCATTAGAGGGGATCAATAATGTTTTAGAATGCTTTTCACTTAACATTTATCCTTTACATTACAAAAACCTGTAAAATGCTCTATGCCTGCAGACAAGTCCATTACTTTGCAGTGACTACAGAAACATTATCCAGTGGTGTACACTGTCACATTTCTGTAACAAAAACCAGGAATATGCTGTGCTGATCAATTAATATTCAACTGCACAGTGCTTGTGCATTACCTATACTAAGTACTAAGAAAAGCCTATTAAAAATTCAGTTAACTGCTACAAGTTACGTGAATATATAAAAACAGAGCAGATATACAAGTATAACACTGAACATACTGTACTTTATTAGCACAAAGAGCCAGAACAAGGCACAGCAAGCAGAAAAATACATCAATAGAAGGGTTAGTGTAGCATACAAGAATAACGTTTATTGTACTTGCAGCCCAAGTGTTCCCTACCTCGCACAGGTCACTGCTGTAGAGAAGTAAAAAATAACGTACTGTAGCAGCTGGTAAAGAAACTAGGGAGCACTCATAACTGGTACAAAACATTGAACAGGGGTCAGGGCATTCCAACACAGTTTTAGTGCAAAATGTCTAAGACAGAACTACTTTAAGTTCCATCTCCAATTAAATAAGCAAACAGAAGTTAGAATCTTGTTTCTAAGTAATCTGTTGAAACTATAATCAGTGCATATTACTTTAAAACATTTTTTAAAAGCGCAAATGGAAAGATATTTACAAATAAAGTGTAACAGTACCTTTGAAATCTGACATTTGTTTCAGATATGTCAGATTTTGTACTCTGATTATAATAATTCAACCACTTGTCGTGTTCTGCATAAAAATATCAGTCGGCTTTAAATAATTAAACATTTTTTTTCTTGTCACTATTACCTTCCATTGTAAGTTACTAGCAGTCAGGCCACCAAATTCTGTTTCAGAAAAAAACCACAACCTTATGCTTTATGGCAAAAATATAATCCCATGTCCTGCCACTGAAGCAGCAATTCACACTGGAAGGTATTTTTAACTGTTCAAGACAGTATTACCTTTTGCTAACAATGCCACTTAAATCTCCAAGTGTTTATAATAGAATTACAGTACTGAGCAGGCATTTTCAAGTCTTAATGATTAGGAAACTTTATACACTGTGAAAAGCATGATTCACCTGTTAGCATCAAAGCACCATTAACTCTTAATGGACTGCTTTTAATGAACCGCTCTTCATCAAAAGAAAATGTTTGCTCGTATTTAGAAACTTGTTTGTGAGCTAAAATAGTACTTTAAGCAGTGGAAGTTTTCAAGAAGAGAATTTTTTAAAAAATACTTCACATATTAGCAAAAATGCTCCTCTGACAAAGCCTTTGATAGCATTACATGAATGCCCCATGGAAAATGCCTCATAGTTTCTTCATCCAATTACTACAGCTAAAAAATGGAAACAAAATGTTTAGAAATTAGCAAAAATATTTTCATTAGGCCTTAATGAAAAATGTGCAGAATTTGTCTGCTTATGATTTCCAAGAGGCATCACAATTTAGTTTGATTAACAGCAGGCAGCATCTGACAGGATACTAACACTTAGCTTAAATAGGATATTGCAGAGAAGCTAGACGTTGTCGGTGCACTTGCTGCAGTTAAACTGTAATACACACACACAGAAAAAAAAGTATGTTCCAGAAGCTTATTTTTATTTCCATTTACTTTGCTTTTATAGGTTCCCGCTCCAGCCATCGCACCCTGACTTTTTGTTTATAGTGATACTCCTTTAGAAAGTCTTGCAACATTGAGGGTAGAGGAAGGTCATCAATCCCATCATACGTAGTGCACCTGCAGATTACTGCCCGGCAGATATACTGCAGACTAAAGGGGAAGGTCCGGTTCAAAGATACAGTAAGTAACGGTTCAAAGAACATGCAAGAGCTGGGGTCTTTGTAGTGCTCCAGAAGCCCTGTAACAGTGGAGGAGTGAAACACACAGGGATCGTGGGCATCGAAACTAAAGTTGTGATTCCACTGCTCAATGCGCGCATGCAGCGAGCGGTTGTAGCGACGGAAGCTCACAGAGAAGAGGTAGTCCTCCTGCGCAGAATCCCTGAGCAAAAAAGTGCCTTCGGGTTTACCCTCCAGAAGTGCTTCTGCCTCGTAGCGGTCCATCACCCCCCAGTAACACGGGTTACCTGTGATCTGAAGCAAGTCTGGCACAAGGCAGTGGATATAATCGATCTGAGTATGCACTTTCCAAGCCCCCTGCCTGCTGATATGGCCGTGGCTCTCTCCAGACATCTGACGCTGCTTCTGCCTGCGTGACTGCAGGCAAAGCGTCGTGGTGTCCTCTTCGGAGTCACAGTTCCCTGGAGGTGTCATGGTTTTGTCCCCAGTCAGCTCAGTCATTCCAGGGGCTAACTTTGGTCCCAGTTTATACAATGGATTAACCTGTGCTGTAGCTTCAAAAGTATGTATTTGGGCATTGGGAGGGGGATCAACCCCTTCCTCAATACTAAGTCGACGTCTCTCTCTGAGCCTGTCTTCCTCATCTTCTGTGGAAACCAAGGAAGGATCAAATGTGTCAAAGAATGCTGAATGAGGACTCACAGGTGCTGTGTGTTGTTTAATCAGATGCCACTTCTGAGCCAGATCTGAGCCTGCAGGAAAAGGGCATTTCTCAAGCATTAGTTCAGAGAGATGGATCTTTCTTTTGTTAGAAAACAGAGGTTTAGACTGTTTGCTGTAAGTTCGCATGGGAAAACACAGCCCAACAGTATCTTGTAGACGCTGTCGCAGAGACCGGCTACCGACTGTCCTGCTGGATACTGCATCCATATCATGGACTGAGCTCACCCCATACCTTCTCTCTCTCCTCTGCAAACCACTTCGTGTCCTACCAAACCTTTTTTCACTGTCCAAGGAGCTCTGGGTTTTGGTAGAGCAGGAATGCTTCTTCTTCCCACCCCAAGGGGCATGCCGAGAATAAGAGTCCCTTCGAGCGAGCCTGGCTCCCGTGGTGACACACGAGTCATTCTCTTTCTCAATGCTTATTTCAACCACCTGAGGAATTTCTGTGACACAGTTTTGGTTCCGCCTTGTTGAATTCTTGGAAGGACTTAAACCTAATTGCAAAGCAATGTTTTCTCTCAAAGGGCTGCTTGGTTGTTGTTGAGTCAAATCAGTTATCTGGATCGCTTTCTCTTTAGCAGATGAGCAATTATTGGAGTTCACAATTATATTTTCATTTTGGCTTCCACTCTCATGACTAAAGAGGTTCTGGCACCTGTATTTTAAATTGTTCCACATCTTTCCCACTTTATCCATGGATTATGTTATCTAAATTCAAGAGGAGAAGAAATATTAAAATAAAAATATAATTTAAAACCATGAGGATACATCTTCAGTTATCAATTAAGTTACAGACACAAGGTGATTTAACTGAACAAACTACATTTGGAAATTTGGAAAAGTGCCTTAGTCTTTGTAGGGTTAAGTGGAAGTCACGTGCATTACACCACTTGGATGTTTAGAGAAATAACTATAAGGAAAATTTTTTGCTAATTACAAATATTTTATTTACAAGCAGGCCCTCCCATTTTTCTGTAGGAATGTAAGTAGGTCTGAATAGTTCTATTTGATGGGCAGGAAATAGAGTCTAAAATTCTTCCTCCTAGGAAGAATTTGTAAGTCATAGGTAAGGTATGACTCCCTGGTAAACATGCAGTAAATAGGAGTCAAACAAATGCTGAATAAAAACTCTTCAAGTCACTCCAAACTAGAGAGCAGTTATTGAAATCCAACAAGTGCTCTGCAAATATCCAGATCTGTCATCTCAAAGCAAAAGCTCCAGTTGCAGGTCAGATAAATTCCAAGTTATAACTTGACAAGAGTTTTAAAAAATGGCATAAGAAATTTAGGGGAAAAAGACCCACATTCATCATTCTTAGATAAGCCAATCACCAAAAGACAGTTTTAGAATTATAAAGTCCCTGATATATTAATATCAGCCATTTGAAAAAACTGGAAAAAAAAAAAAAACCAAAACAAAAACAACCAGTGGTCTGGCTTTGTTACTCAAGATACAGATGAATGAAAGATCCCAAGGAGCTTTTCTATCTTTAGTAAGAACACCTAAAAAGAAAGCAGGTCCACAGCAAAAACATGATGATAGCGGATCATGAAGATACAGCAAAAAGATAAAAATATTAGCAGTATGTATTCTGAAACTACATCTTGAGAAACAAGAGTTTGATAATTGAAACAAGACTGCCAAAAACACAGGAATGCCTTAGGACAGAGAGAAACAGGCTAATTCTGTACTAAAAAAAGTCAGGCAACATCAAGCTAAATTAGATCTAATTAAGTTCTGAGAGAAGTGCTAAACTTAAAGGACTGAAACATGTCATTTTATCTAATTTAACTCTTCATGGAAACTGCCCTGTTCTTTGGAAACATTATTTTGAAGCAACATTCCTCTGTTGCTGCAATCCTTTTCTGTTCACAACTAGAGAGAAATCTGAAGCAGTGCTCAAATGCACTAGGGCTCATGAAACAAAGTAAGCAATACTCCAGTGGTCCAGCCTAGAAGAACCTTAAGATAGAAGTACACCCATAAAGCCATGACTTTACAGCAGAATCAACCAAGACTGGAGAAGAGTCAGAGGCATTGCTTACATGAGAAACATGAAAGCAGAATGAATGTGAAGCACCTGACTGTTAGAGGGTCAGAAAGCAAAAGCTTTCTTCCTCACCCCATCATCAGATGATCCAGCAAATCCAGCAGGTCAGGTATCCACATCCATTTCCACTAAATGAGACCTTCAGAATTTAATGCGGGTAAAGAAGGTGAGGGGGAAGTGGGGAAATCCAGCCTTAAAAGTCTCTGGAGTTACTGGTGCAAGTGACCTAGAATATAGTCCTAATGACAATCCACACAGCACCTAAATAGTTACTAGGGACACTTGCAGAGCAGTGTTACATCTGGAAGATGTTACAGAGTTCCACAGTGCATAAGCAAATGAGCAAGGAATGCCTTTTGATTAAAAAAAAAAAAAAATCCCAAATTGGTCTCCTTTTCCTGAAGTTTTCTGGATCAAGCTGGGGGACGGGGAGTTCTAGGAGCAGCAGAACTAAAAATGTCACCTCACATACAGATTTGTAGGAACCATCTAACCACATATCCTGCCATCACAGTGAGCACAGCTGTTTGTGGTGTCTCAGAATATTCACACTGACCATAGGGGAGTACATGTTTGCTGGTTGCCAACGTGTCTACACTGTATATATAAGGTTGACTTCTACACTATTTCATGTTGTACTTTTTTTTTGTCCTCCTAGTCTGAGAGATGTTAATACTTTTGGGATGGGAAAAGAATGAGTGAGTATGTAAACTCCAGTCCTTTGGCAAATCAGGCTGGAAACTGGACATATCTTTCTGACAATGGAATTGCTTCTCTAGCCAAACAGTCATGTTCTATTCAGTGGTGTCTTTTATTCTAAAATTGCTTTTTATTGCTCTATTACTTTAAAATGTCTTAAGACTGTTAGATGGGTTGAAAGTTCTCTATATGTGCCCAGACAGTTTCAAGAGCAAATTAAAAAAGAATACCAATAAAACCCTCCACCCACAAAACCCCCACCATCCTGGCTTGACAGACTTATTTTCTAAAGTTAAATTTAAGAGGTTAAGTACTTTTTGTCACACAAGAGAATACAGATACACTTCTTACCCAGAAAAGCATATGAGTCACTGTGTCTTGTCTCAAGAATATACCTCAACATGAACTTTCTAGATTCCTTCTCAGGGTTGAGGACATGATTACTGCAAATGGAAAAACAGAAATTTTGTTAGTTGTTAGAATATCTTTTAATTAAGATATTTACTGTTAGTCACTGATATTAAAGTGATATTTTACTATTTATACCTGAAATGTGTGCATGGAACTGTCTCTCATTATTTTTAATGCATACTAACAACCAAAAAGCTTCACAGAACTTTCTTTTTTATCCATTAAAAACATTTGTTGAATAAAGTCATAGGAAGTTCCCTCAAATAAAACATTTGACAACCAAGAGCAAAGGCACAGTAACTGGATCACTGAAGGGCCAGGCACAGTGGGCATACTCAGGTCTGTGAAAACAGTTTCACCACATTTTGGTCTCAAGTCCAAAGCACTGGTTCCCAAGCTGTGGTTGGCAGTACTGTCAGATCACCTCCTACTGTCTCTCTTCCTTGTTTCCAGCTGCCACATCACATCAAAAGGCAGCTAAAAATACACACTTTTCTAATATTACTTTTCCAGGTAAGCAACTGCTGTAGTCGCCACAAGGATGTTACATGATTGTGAAGCAAGAGCAATATGAACCATGATTCTAAAAATGGGAAAGTGGAATACAAGACAAGTTCTTTATTAAAAGAGTAGGTCAGCACTTCCCTAAAATAATCACCATTGTTTTACAGAAATCCAAGAAGAGCTGAGGGATTTAGCACGCTCACGCCACTGTCAGAAATCTAACAGTAATAGAACAGAGCAGAATAATTTGCTTCTCCATGCTAGAACCAAGCTCAAGACAGCAGCAAGAGTTAACAGAAAACACTGGAAACTTATGTTAAAGCTTTACACGCAGAACAGGAATGATACATATGTACTAGAAAAAAAGCTATGGAGTTGAGCAATCACTAGGTGAATTTTTAAAGCTATTATTACTAGACAGAAACTCCAGAACAGTGTCAGAAAAGTACAAATATTACTGGTTTCCATTCACCTCTGGAAGCATTAAAATTGCTGAAACATTTTTAAAATTTGGCCACACTACTACTATTGAGAGATTCCATAAAAGTAACCTTTTCAGAGAGCAACAGTTACAAGTATAAAATCTTTATACAAAACAAAGATGAAAGCAAAAGTACAGTTCTTTTGCAACATTAACATTCACTCTCATCTCTCTTTTTCTGCAGTATGTTCCCAGCAAGACTACAAACACAAGACAGTAAAACCTACTATAACTCGTAGAGAGCAAGGTCTTAAAAGAGCAAACAGAAGGTAAAGCTGCTAGAATAAGGGCTATCCAATTTTCAACAACACCTTACTTAAAACACTAGATCGTTCAGGCCTCTGAAGACACAGCTGCATTCCAAATAAAACCAGTGATGTTGTTTTACTGGGCACAGGTGGCAAAGTAGCTGCATGCTAACCATTTTAACTCCTTAAAAATACAACTAAACCACACGGATGCTTATCTTGAAATGTCATGCTTAATGGTATTAAAGTTATATATCACTATTCTTCCTCAGTTCTGCTCAGAAACATGAGCAGTCAATGCACAACCTACCACATTACTATTGCTAGCCAGCTGACACAGCCTAGGAAAGCTGCCCAGTGGCTCCAGGAGGGAGTAGTAGCTGCTTTGGGAACCAGCCCTCCCTAATGGAAAACAGTTTCTTGATTATGGGTGCCTGTCTCAGTTAAACCTCTCAGCTTTGTGTCAGGATCAAACTTGGGCCATAGGTAAAGTATTTAATAGTCAATCTAGTAATTTTAAATTAGTTTACATCAATGTGCAACAGATGTGTGGTTTCACAGATTTCTTGTGGCAGCACTAAGCTTGACAAAATACAAACTGCTTCTGAACTGACCCTAAAGCCATTCCAGTTTTATAAAGGAGCACTGCCAGTGGTTATTCTAGCCTAAACAGGAAATAAATTTCATTCCAGCAAAATCCACAAAGTGAATTCAATAATTTGTAGATTTTCTAAGAAAAAAAATACTTTAATTGTTTTTCTAAGAAAAATAAAAGTTCTGCTAATGTTCCTGAAACATCACAAATCTCTTTTCAACAAACAATTCTTTCTGCCTACTTTAATCTGGCATTAGTTATCTAAAAAAACCCCAAAAAAACTGAAAGAGGTAATAAGCAGGAATTTCAGAAGCAATGAACAGTAGTATCTTAGCACTATATTCCCATTTGCAGTAAACAGAGACATTCAAAGCCATGAAGTTTGTATGAGTGTAATCTTCAAGTATTCTATGTGCACAAAGGATGAAACTACAAGCTAGGAAATCCATTTGTGCCATATGATAAATCAACAGTTACAAACTGTTTGTAGTCCTGAAATACCACATATGAATAGGTTACTGTGAAAATTCAGGACTCTTCCCAGAAGCATCACAAGGTCTATCTGGAGCTTTTGTCTGTGACTTGCTAGCAAGAGTAGTCCAAGTCAAGCTTATGCTCTGTCCTAACAATAGAATCAGAATCACAATGTATTCCGAGTTGCAATGGACCCACAAGTATCAACAAGTCCAACTCCTGGCCCCACACAAGACAGCCCAAAAAAAAAAAAAATAAAAATCACACTATGTACCTGAGAGCAGTGTCTAAACACTTCTTGAACTCTGTCAGGCTTGCTGCAGTGATATAATACACTAGCTTCACTCTCAGGATTTACCCAATTACAACATCAGTCCATATGGTAAATTATATTAAAAATATTAATCCCTAACAATGTACTATCTTCACAAAAGAGGATACACTGCATGACACAAAGTGGGTATAGTTATTTCAAAAACAAGAATCTACAACAGTATTTGTTTTTGTATTTTCCTAAGATGACAGCTTCAAAACATTGATGGAAAACAAAACCAGACAATTCTTACAAGTAAAAAAAAAAAAATAAAAATCAGTAACTTGAAGGGAGACAGAAAGAGGGGAGGGAGAGAAATCAGAATCTCTCTGCTCCTTGCACTCTGCTTAGTTCAATGCTAGCAGGGAGCCTCCACAGGCACACAGGTCAACACATTCCATGATACTGGTGAACACCACCATGGACCATGAAGGCAGAAGCAGAAAAATGGGAGGAAGACTCACTTCTATTTGTACCCTTCTTTATTCTAAAATTATTCACTTAACAGTGACAAGAGACTCTGTTATTAATGACATTTGCTTCCACTAAGGGATGCTTGCTGAAGAGGTCACTGCCCTATTTGCACACTGCCAAATGCCCAAGACAGGCTCTTGCTCCTAGAGATGCACTCAGAGCTGCTCACATCAGCACTCCTCAACCTTATTCACTCAAAATGAATAAGGCTGGCAAACCCCTACCATTTTAAGTAACTCACTTGAGGAAGGAAGAAAGGGCAGAACTAAGGATCACAAATCAACTTCTTTCCTTCCAATACACATTCCAGAAATAATGAATTACTACTGTAATACTAGAGATAACATTTCTTAAAAAGGAATATGTTGGCTCAAGTGGAAACAGGTATTTTTTCTACACACACAAAAATGTGCTCACTGCAGACAGCTCAAAGAACTGATTTAGAGGGCTGGAAGGAAGAGGTGGCTGCTATTTTTTTACTTAGACAAGGTATAGGGGGCAAGTGTTTCAAGTGCTCATGAGAGCCCTATTAGGATAAAGTACTACTTTTTTCGTCCTATCAGGCTTTGATAAATTGGAAGTCCAGTTGCACAGGGAGATGAATCTGAAGGCCTGAACCCCCAAAACCAAAAGTCAAATCTGCCAAGAAGAGGTAAGGGATACCGAGATGCAATTCCAACAACACAAAAAATTGGCCTAAGTCAGCACTGCAACCAAAAGAAATGGCATCAGCCTCTTCCTGGCCACCTGTGCTGGTGCAGGAGGTGGCCTGTACACCATATGGCTGCTCACTCAACCAGCTCAAGGAACTGATCCAGACTAAAATGAATTCTCAGAAAAAGTCTCAATCATTTACTCCATCTGGTTTATGAGTTCTGTATAAACATTCAAGTTAACACAGGGAAGGAGCGGATGAGCAGGGAGGAAGCAGCAGCCAGGGCCAGGCTGCTTCCTTCCACAGCAGCACTGGTGAGTTCTGTTCAAGTTATTAAGCCTTCAGATGGCTACTTGGAAGAGAAGTCTACATTTGAAGCATATATATTAATCAACTGTGGGGCTCTGGACGCTAAAAGGGAGATTAAGACTTCATTTAAGCTGCTGCTTTGAACATGTGCATTCAAAGCTCAAGCCATTGAAAACCCTTACTTCAAAAATAAAACGGTAACTTGGCTTGATGCATCCTGCTAAAACACAGGGAAAGCTACAAGTTTGAAGGACTTAAGCTTGCAGACTGTCAAGTCAGAAAAATAATGATATTTTACCATTGTTCCAACCTGAAGTAAGAAGTAATGTCTTCCCCCTCCTTGGTATAGATTCACAAGGAGCAAAATGCAGATAGCTGATGTTCTGCCAGTTTCTTTCCAAGCAGTTACACATTGGTAACAAAAGTACTGTTCCATGACATTTTGAGCAGTGGGTTATGTCCTTGTAGCCCCTTATTAGGATCTGGTGTTCAAAAATGATAATGTTAGGGCTACATGTGTTCACACTGGATTGGAAAATACTGTACAGTTACTCTCCACTACTTTTCTGTTCAGAAAATCTAAAATCCCTGACGCAGACAAAACCCTCAATGGAAAAGCAAAACATTAATATGACTGAACCAGAAACAGAAACAACTGTTTCTGAAGTACTTCCTTCCCTGTCCTTTCACAAGTCTAGTGAGTAATGACACAAGCATAATGAACAAAGCTAGTATTTCTAATCATATAAGAATCACAGAGTTACACATGGCGAACATGAATTTCGTACAGAAATACCTCTACATAGATCTACCAAGAACTCCACGTACTAGGAAATCTCTATGGTAGAAACTCTACAAATTCAAGGCAAGGGTACATATTAATTCCAAGTAAAGAAACCTTCAAATAATTTAGGCAGCATCCTGATGGTCACTCATCATAACATGTAAATCCACACAACGAACATTAAACAGAACAAGTTTCCTTTAAATTACCACTAAGCAGACAACTCATAACTTCACCTTACCATTTGAAAAAAAAAAAAGATAGCAAAGGTACCTGCTACAGAATAGAACTCTAGATGCCTTGCTGTAATAGTGTTTTCTGTACTGTTATGTTTAACTCTGCTCAAATAGAAGCTGCCAATACACTTTTTTAAAATTCATGTGGGCAGAATAAATGGTTCCCGTCAGTATTCAAGTTAAGTACAGCAACCCTCTTGATGACCTCTGCAAAAGCTGTAAGCACTCTGAGAAGTAGTTAGGGAGCTCTCCCCTAGCAGGGGAGAATTGGTTTCTGCCTAATGAAGCTTATCCTTCTCTATAAAGTTCTAAAATATAAATAGATCTCAAATTGATACAGAGTGATCTAATGGTTATTTGTATGTAATTCTTGGGAGTTCTGAGTTAAGAAAAAGCATACCTTAATAGCTAAATGCCTCACTAAAAGCAAAGGAAATTGGAAGTAAAGTTGAAAAGATGAGTCAAATCACATCCCACATCCTTGACTAGCTCAGTAGAAACATCCAATTTAAGGTATTCTGTAAACAGAGCATTTCATTCAATTGCAAACAGTCTATTTCAAAAACACAGTTCTTCTGTTCTGGGATCAATTTAGACGGGTTTAACAGTCCTATTTCTTCTCACTACATTTTTCAAAACCTCAACAGCCTGCCCAATGCCCCTCCTTCACCACTGTAGACTTGCTCCCCACCAGCTTACAGGTATTTCCTTTACACAGAGTCCTTCACGCAGACCCAGCCACTTCCCAAGTGTCCATTGTACCTGACCAAGAAAAGATCGTGTTCTCCAATACAAAGTAGCCAGCTGCCACCTCTTAAAACTGATAAAAACAAAGTTGTCTTTCCCTAGCAACGTATCTACAATGGGGACTACACAGGGAAAAACATTACTGCTATACATGCAATTGGCAAGACAGAGAAAGCAGCCACCTTTCTTTCAAATTTGAGTCAGACCCAAAAGTTCAACAGTTTCTAGAACCGCAACTGATAAGAGTGATGGCCTAAGCTGTGATTTTTTTAAAGAACTGCTACTGAAGAAATCAGTGTTAACCTGAAGACCAGATATTGCTACATGCACTTAAAGTTAAACCTCTTGCACTATGAATTGCTCAGTTCATTAATTTGCCATTTCTGATGAAAACAAAAAAACCCAGAGGTTTTATGGAGAAGACCTGTATATTCTGTTCACTGCTAATATTACTGGAGCAAAGGACTTGATATTAGCAACACCATACACACACGTAAAAGGCAAGACCATCCAGGAAAATTCCACAACTGAGATTGCCTTTGTAGCACCATAAATGACTTGAAATGTTTAAAAATATGAAGTATTTCATTGTGAATTGTAGTTCAACTATATTACTGGATCATCTGGAAACTAATCAAACTGTCTTACACTACTGCAATACTGGAGAAAGATTAAACTTCAAGCTACTGGAGAGCAAATTGTTGGACCAGCCTGGTGTCTTATCCAGCGACAGCTATTGCTCTACAGGAAGGAGAAGGTGGGCTGGCATGGATGTTCCAACAGCACCCATAAACTTGGAAAGTGACCTTCAGAGTCACTTAATTCCCAGCTTACATTCTCTCATGACAGAAGTTTGGAACGTACACTCTATCACTACAGCACCACTAGAAACCTAAGATCAGCTTCTGTATAAAGCATGCTTTCAAAAAATAGGTGCATATTTGAATAACTGCAGAATGAGACCAGGCGATTTACCCTGAAAAGCATTTGACCAGCAAGGAGTTAAAATCCTGCCTAAGACTACCCTACAGCTGCTGTCAGCAGTCAGGCTTGTCAAGAGAAGCTCTGGGCTGTCTTGACAAGACTAATTGGCAGCAAGCACCTGGTTCCCTAGGCTGGGCTCGGGTAGGTAAAAGAACATAAACCCTGCAAAGGAGAAGCAGCTGGAAGGCTGCCAATAGGTCTAGCCTGTTTCATGTTTTCACTTTGATCCACAGGCAGCTTATTCTAGACTATACCCAGTTAGAGCTATCAGAAACATTCTTCTGCAACTTTCCAGCTGAAGGAAACCTGTGCTTTGTGGTTCTGTGCCTGCAAGTTCTGCCACTGAGTGCCCACCAAGGCTTGCTGTGAAGGGTCACACTGCAGCACAGCCAAATGCAACATCAACACTATTATTAAACTGCAGTGGAATTGAAATTTTGGGTTTCAAATGCCACCAAAAATTCACTTAAAGGTATTACTACAACTATAAAATTACAGACTTATATGCCAGAAAATCAAAGCTAAGACTGTCCTGATTATTGTGTACACTGAGCACGTAAAGCACGTGCAATGATAGCTTCTGAATAGTAAATTAGAGTGCTTCTTAAAGAAATTTTAAACAAAAACAAACAAAAACAAAAAACCAAAACCAAACCTGTTAAAAAATCCCCAACATGATGAAAACTAGCTAGAAATAGGATGCACGAGGAACTCTGAGTAGAACTTGCAAAAGAGTGGAAAGACATTTTAAGCATATTTTGACCTCTGCTAAGAATCATGAATTTCAGTGAATGCAAAGCTCCCTGAAATTCTGCCCACCCTTTTTTTTTCCTTCACATTACTCAAACTCAAAAAAAACTTTAAAGTCTTAGCCTTGCAGGTTCAGCCCCTGAGGCAGGGAGATCTTTCTTAGGAGTAAGGGACAAAAACCAAATCCCTTTGTTAGTTTGGTAGAGTTTATTGAACCAACACTTGCCTAATTCTAGATACACAAAAGTTAATATATATAAAATATATCAATACACTATTTTGTACAAAGAAATCTAAAGTATAAACAGTAAAAAGTCAGAAATAAATTTCTTCAAAACAAAGTGTCCAGCAAATACATTAACTTTCTGTCAACTTTCACATTTTACTCTTAGCTTGCTAGTCAAGAATTCCAACAATGTATAGCAGCATGAACATTTCCCTATCTTAAAAACTTGGAAACTTAAAAGTGTACTTGTACACAGTCTCAGTATGAAAGACATTTGAATCAGTAAGTGTTAATGAAAAGCTATGGTGTTTGGGAGAACAAGAGATTGCAATGGAACCACTTGATTGTCAAACCAGGGGTATCACCAGATCAAACCCCAAGAGCCACAGAGAATGCTGCTCCGGTTTTACTTGGACATATTACAGAAACAATTGCAACATTCCTGTAACTGGTAGTGATGTTAAACAGCACCAACACAAAGATCCATTAGCACACGTTGAAAAGAGTAAGCTCAGGGTAACGAGATTATAAATTCTTGTGTTTAGAGTTACTGCTCTAGCAACAACAAAAAAATGTTTGTGTGTGACAGCACAGTAAAGGATCCAGCTCTCTACAACACCTGTTCTCCATCTGTATTCAAACACAATCAATGAATACATCTAGATGCTCTCTTGGTCTCTAATCAATGGAGGAGGGAACCTTCAGTGTTTTTAAAATAAATTAAAAAAACAACCAAACAACAAACCCAAATACACCCACACCACACTTTTCTTGTGCCATGCGAAACAGGAATGCCCACGATTCAAAACACAGGATCGGGATGTACCGTAAAAGCTTCAAGGAAAAAAAAAAAAAATCTGACTTCACATGCTCAAAAATTTAAGACTATGACTATGCAGAGAATATGCACTAGAGAGACTACACAAACATTGATAAGAAAATCAAGTTTGTATTGCCTCAGTCCTTTACAAGTGAGGTGTTAACTGGATTATTCCATTACTACCTTATCTTTATGGAGCTAGATCCTATTGCAGAGTAAGATGAAACAGAGAGTAAGATTGTCAAGATGTGGCTACATCTTTCTTCTTGATCTTATATAATGCAATCACTTATATAAAAACTATGCGAATGAAATGCTTATTCAAGCAAAGAAGCACTTTTTCATGTAAAGCAAATGATCCCCCACAGGATGAAAATTTTTTGAGAAAAATATATGCATTTGGTTAGCTCTTAAATTCTTCTGAAAATAAAATACATAATGTCTTTTGAAGACATCTATCCAATCCCAAAGCTGACTCCAGTTTTTACTAAGGATTGTGGCACCAAGACCTAGTCACAGATCAACAACCCATTGGTTAGCTAATGTGCACTGCTATTAATCAATAAGAAAATGGCCTATCTAAAAAGACAACCCACTAACCTGTGGTACCACCCTAATAACCCATACAGACTAGTTCATTCAGTATTGGAAAGCTGCTAGGTATCCAAGGCTCCTATCTGGATAAATTACATAGATAAATAAAACTCATAGGCTGCAAGAACACTAAGAAGCAGCAGCAAAGGAATAGGCTGAAAAAATGAAACTTTACAATAGCATTACCAGCTGTGTGAGACTAATAAAACTAATAATGCTTTTTTGCTCTTCATCAGTTCTATGAAAGCAGAGATTCAGTTGTATGAATGATTTACCCTGCTTGAGCAGGGAGGTTGGACCAGGTTACCCACTGTGGTCCCTTACAACCTTACCCATTCTGGGATTCTGTAATGGTTTAAGAGACCGCACTTCATGCAGAAAGAGTCTGCAGCACTACACAAAACTGAGCAAACCTAAATTAGGCACTGATTCCTGAATGAACATGTCAGAGAGAAGGTATTAAAAAAACCCAAAAACACACAGCCACCAAAAACCACAAAGAGAAACAAATAAACCCCAAGACACAGCAGAGAGAAAGGGGGCAACTGAAGCTATTCAACTATATCAGTTTGAGATGATAATTTACCATCCCCTGCATGAAAGGAACAGAAGACTACAGTTCTTTCTAGGTTGTTTCTCAATAACAGAATTTAGCCACAGACAGGGCATCCTAGCCCACGATAACTAATCTACCATTACTTTGCTGCTATCAAAAGGGATATTCTTGCTTCCCTCCCAATCCCTTTGCATCAGTTCCAACATTCATCTGATCTCCATTTTCACCATAAGCTAATTAATAGAAGCACTAGACAAAGAGCACTTAAGCTAGGAAAAAGAAGCCAGAAGATACAAGTGACAGCTTGAGGGTAGGAGAATCTCCTGGGTCTTAGGCAAAGAGAGAAAGGAAGAACTGTGTCTACCAGTAGAAGCAAGCTGTTAACACTGGCTTAGCCCTTTCTGTGAAACCGACTCCTTAATGTTATCTAGATTCCATAAGCTTGTTTTATTAAATGAAAGATTAAATCAAAATCATAATTGTGCATCAAAAAGATAAAATTAAGCTTTGAGACTAAGACTCATGCAGAAAAACACTGTACACGTCAAAAGACCCTGGAACTGTAACACTGTTAACAGGAAAAACTATTAACATAAAAATACAAGAACTATTCATCTTCATTTTCTGGAAGATGGTTTGACTGTTACTTAAAATACCAGATAGTTTCTGGTATTTTCATAAATACTTTCAAGAAGACAGGGACAACCTGTTCAATAAATGACTTCAGGAAGCTGTGATCCTTAAGTATCCTCCATCATTAAAAAGATTTTGATTCTTGACATAAAAAAGTAAAACTGTCATTAGGAGACGTGGCAGTTTTCAAATCTAGCTACTGTCACGTAACGGTTAGGACTTCCTGATGGAAAACATGCACGGTGATCACAAGAATAAGAATTCCAAATTCTCATTCACAGATGAAAAGTAAGAAATTTTTTTGAGATACCCATAATCAGTGATAGATTAAGCACACTCCAAACCACTATATAAAGTTGAGGGGTCTGAATAACTAAAACCGGTTTTGCAACTTCACACAGATCTCAAACTCTTCTGCTACAGGTTGGTAGGAGTCTGCCACTCAGGTAGGGGAAGGAAGGGATAAACCAGGGAATGCTGTCCAGGGTTCAAGTGTGCATAAGGCTATGAATTGCTGATACTATCAGTGGCACACAGACATACAACACTAACCTGTAGGTTAATTAAATCTGTCATGATCCAAAGAAAATCACTTTCAATGGCTTTCCATAGCTTTCTGATTCAGTCTGAATTTCAAAGGCTGGGTAGCTACCTAAAATAGTACTTCAAAGTTGAAGTAGTTGTAGTCAAAATGCAATTTTTGACACTTTTTCTATGTTTAAAAAAAACCCCACCTCCTCATCTTATAAACTCAGGAAGCATGGACTTTGTGCAGAACATCATCTGCCATCCTTTGAGAAGTTCAGTCAAACTTGGTCCAGTTTGGAACTGCTAAAAAAAAGAAACTCCTTAAGCTCATTGTTGCAGTAGTCCTTTGAGATTTTATCTGTTAAGGTGTCAGAAGGATCACATCCAGCTTCTTTTGGCTCATTGTCACAGCAATCAGTACTGACAAATGCATATACTCTAACTGAATGAAGTGACTGAACACTCTCCCTACAACATCACATTAGTATTATGAGTGACAGCCCTTCTCAGTGATGCTCATTAGTAACAAATCTGTTTAGATACAGGAGAACCTGAACTTTAGCCCAGTATGGACACCTGAACTTCCCTGAAAAAAAAACTTAGCATAGTCAAAGTCACACTCAAGAGTACCAGTGTTGTTAGGAGTCTGAAGGTACTGGGAAGCTGACGGGACAGGAAAGGAAGAAGAAGGAGTGCATGATTCTGGAGCTGACATGTGCCCAAGTCTGCCTCAGAGATCTCCCACCTGGCTTTGAGCCATAAGATCCCCCTGAGTTCTCTAACTAACTTGAGATCATTCTGGTTCCCAGGCTCTGCACAGCTTACTGCTGTCCAGAGATGTTCTTCAAAGAAAAATCTGGTTGAGCACACAGAGTTCAGTCTCCAGCAAATGCCACAAAGGGAAAAAAAAAATAAAAATTAGATATTAAATAAACCTGCCACGTCCAGATAGCAAATTCCCAAAAAGAGAATTGACTCAATTTTGACAGATTTTCATGTAAAACTAAAACAATACAGGCCACTCAGGGGCTGCCCACTGACAAATTTCAAGTAGATGTTCCAGTTCAGAGGTGCATTACAATATTTCAAAGAGACTGACATAAAAAAAAGTCACAATTATTCCAGTTTCATTTGTGAAAACAGATGAAGAATTTTGCCTGAAAGCTTTAAACAAAATTAAACTCAAGGCAAAGAAAAGGCATAAAGTATTTCAGTCCAGAAGATTAGAGATCAAGAAAGTTATAAACAATGGAACAGATATCTCTTAAAATTTTTCTAACACTTCCTAATAGCTATGGAAGAAACAGATGACAGAGGAACACCAGTGGGAACAATGACTCATGTATGAACTCCCATTCTCACTTAAGCAGCAATGCACTTCCCAACAGAAATTTACAGTTGTGCAACAAAATAGGATACTTTGTCAATGACAAAGAATCAAACCATTCAAATTGTCCATTATGAGTTTGCAAACTGATGGGTGAACACTCTTGGAGTTGTTTGTGTAATGGCCAAAGGTTCAGTGAAATGACAGAGCAGGATGATCCAACAAGGACCAATAAAACTACCTTCCTTTCTAAAAACTCCAACTAATTGTTCCCTCATTGAGATGAGGTAATATTAACTCTATGCCCCCTGTTTACTCTAGGAAACATCTGAAGGTAAATCAGTGACTTTTAGAGGCCTCAGAGATAATACACTCAACTGGAAGACTTCACAGCCTTGATCTTGTACAGTGGTATATTCCATCCTAAGAGTGGGGGCACTAAACAAGAAAGTGAAACAATATGGACATATTACATATATATATGTAATATATACATATATACAAATTACAACATTTTTCACAATTAATACTGAAAATAGAGCAGGAACTAAAGTCCATAAGTACCAGATAAGACCCTTCAAAGCCTGAAGAGGGAGGAAAAACCCCACACGAGCCAAAAGAAAATACAATGACCAGGAGAGGTTTTCTTCACTCTCTGACTCCCCTCCAGGCAGCCATGGACATTCTACTTAAATTCAAATCGTATATAAATAAAACCAGAAACAGCTATGGCCACACTTACTAAAAAGTTACACCTTGTTAAATACTGGTTGGTTGTTGGGATTTTTGTTCAGCTTGCTAGATGTAAAGAATAGACCATTTCAGCTGGGAGGAAACAAATGCCTGACCAATTCAGGGCTGCCCAAGCTAAAAAGTTTGTTAAGGACATTGTCCAAATGCCTCTTAAACACTGACAGGTTTGAGGCACCATCTACCTCCCTAGGATGCCTGTTTCAGTATTTGAAGAAATGCTTTCTAATGTCCAGCCTGAACCTGACCTGAAGCAGCTTTGAACGATTCCCACACATCCTGTATCTGGATCTCAGAGGAGACCAAAAAAAATCTCACCACCTCCCTCTCTACTTCCCCTCCTTAGGGAGCTGTAGAGAGCAATGAGGAGCCCCTCAGCCTCTTTTTCTCCAAACTACACAGGCCCAAATTCCTCAGCTGCTCCCTACAGGACATTCCTTCCAGCCCTTGCACCAGCCTTGCTGGCTCAACGACTTTAATGTGTTCCCTCAACAAATTTGTCCAACAGATTTCCATGGTCATATGCTCTTTCCACCTGACTAGAGGGGAGAAAGATGCAAAAGCAGAAAATATGTTACAGCCCAGGGATCACACACACATTTGGCATCATGACCACCTGTGGTTGTGCTACTGCCAACACGCTGCAAGCTTCATTTGGCACAGTCCACACACGTGGAACTCCATCACACACTCCTTTGCTGCTGCTCCTCCCCAAGGAGGCTTAAGACTTGTCTTCTTTCAGTGCACTCCCATACAATAAGCAAAGCACATGACTACACAGTTTACTCCATCTACTTGAGTCCTGCATGCACAGGTAAGCTTGCGCAAAGCCTTTTGAGTAGCAATTCTTACATATACTTATCTGAGCCTCAGGCTTAGTCCCTGCATAGAGGCATTTACCTACCTCCAGTGTTGAAGTACAATCATTTTCCATTAGAGCTAAATACATGGCTCAACTCCAAAATTAGTAAAAAGATAAAATACACATCCAAAGCTAAATGAGTAGGAAACACAGATCAAGAGCACTGGATTGAGCTATACTTAAGGGATTTGCAAATGGTGCTGTACTGATAGGCCCATCTACTGAGATTTTGTAACAGAGACGTACCCTTATACATTGACATTCTTTTCCAGATTTCACTTTCATCACTGTCCTAAATCAAAGTCTAGAACTTCTTCCTACATAACTGTATCTATAATATCATCATAACTTCTGCTATATACAGATCACATGGGTTTCTGACAGCAAAGACCAAGACTATTTTTCCATGCTAGCAACAAACTCAGTTACATTTGCAAAAAGTTTCCCTCTGGATCATCCCTTATACCAGTACTATGATGTATTTATAAAAGAAAAGTGCACCCTGAGCATTAGGAAAACTCACAGTGATTAATGAAACCGCAGAACTAAACATCCTTCAGAAGAGATGCATCAGCTGAGTCCTACCACACGCTATTGAATGACTAAAGTACGTCATCCTGATGCTGCAGAGCACCCCTCTTGCCCCTTCAGCCCTCCAAGACACTAAACGAATGTGCACAAACTACCAAGGCAGAAGAGAAGAAATTCTTTTGGGAATGTCATCCATGATGTCAGTGTATTCTTAAATCAACAACTGCTAACTTACTTGTCCTCTCTGAATTCAGAGCAGCTTGAAAAAAGACAGGGTACCATGCTTTGGAGATGACAACCTTACTGCTGGCAGGAAGCTTGGAGCCTTTAAAAATGCCTCAACATCGACCTGTCTCTAAGAGTGAAAACTAAAAAAAGCTTCCAGAGAAAAGCTATCTGTTTCTCACTAAATTAAATCAGTTTTATACATCTTTAGGCAACAGCTCACACTACATCTACAAATTTCCTAGGTAACACAATTTTGAAAACCTTAGTAGCACCTACTCCTATGTTTGCCTTTGGCAGAAAAAGTTTTTGACTCATTTTTACATTCATTTAATCCACAGTCACATTCTTCATAGAAAGGCTTCTGGAAAAACTCAACTTGCTGGAAACTGTAACTATAATTACTGACCCTCTTCAAGTCAGCCAAAATTAAATTGCAAAGTAGATTTTTTGGCATTAGAGCTACAACTTAGTGGTACAAAGAAAAGCAAGTCTATGAGTAACAGAAGAAACCAAGTCCAGCCTTTGTGTGAAACTCAGAAAATGAGATACAAGCAGTGAACATACAGGGGAAAATTGAGAATAGATTCTGAATAATCTTTCTCTAGATTTGTACTGCATAACAAAAGGACAAAACTATTGCTTTGTGGTATCAAATTTCTGTCAAACAAAACATGAATATTAAAAAAAGAGGAACATAATTTTATCAAATTTCAGAGTAAGAAAAATTATAATGTGTAACTGTATGGCATTTTATCTCCTTACATAACACTATTCACTTTTCTCTACAATTTTCAGGTTTGTTTTACTCACTGCTCTTTGGGATTATAAGGAAAGGAAAACCAAAATTATTAGTGTTGCTGCATTTCTCAGGAAAATGGAAAACACCATTGTAGGTGTCCTGTTAAGAAACCTGTGTGAAATTACATATGCCTCTGTCAAAGAAACTGGAAAATCAATATTCTTTTCATTTATTACAGGTTCTAAAACAAGGACAAGCATGGCATGTTGCTCCACCATGCACAGACACACTACTATTAAGTCATGCTAATTTTACTAGCATTGAGATAATTAGCTTATTGTGATTGATATCAAAATTGACTAATATCTCATATTTGACTAAAGTTTAAAAAACACAGAATTCATGGGCTATGTAGGTATTTTGCAGTTTTTGTTTCTATTGATACATAGTCAAAATAAGGGAATTATTTGTATCATGATAATTCTTGAGCCTTTAAGTGAGAACTTACAGAAGTAAAACCAAAGTAATTTCTATCTTAAAAACCATTTATAAAATAAACTGAAGATTTGCAGTGAGTCCTATCTATTGTCATCTATGATACTTCAGCATATTTTTTACCCAAATAAACCCTGTTGCCAAAAAAAGAGGATGTAAAACTCCTATAGAGTTCATTCCCAACAAGGATTTCCAAACATCACTTAAATACAGACAGCCTCAAAGAGGTAACTGATGACACATTACTATGCTATTTTTTTCCATTCTTAAAATTCTGATCAAAATTAGTTGGGGAAAAAAACTAAACAGCAGTCATCAAAAAAAAAAAAAAAAACCCCACACCTGATCGTCAGATGTGGTGAAGGGACAAACCAAACAACACACATAGCAAGATTTCAAACTCCCAGTTTGAAGAGTTAGCCCCTAGAAGCCAGCTTTTCACATAGTCTTGAAAACAAAAGGTCAGTTTTGTCTGAATGATACAAAATTTTAGAACAAAATGTTTTTCCAAAACCAGTGCCATACTGAATCTAAACGTGAACCTTAATCTAAAATCTAAAATACAGGACAACTACTACTTTTTGAGACACTAATTCCTCTACTAGTCTGATCCTTAAGGCCCCTACCCTTGTTCTGTTCACAATTCCTAGACAAATATAAAAATAGAAAGTTTGTTCAATGCAGTGATTGTCTGTCATCCACATAAGCAAGTCTGAGTTGCAGATGAGTGTAATTACTTGATAGTTTTGAATGTTAGTTACATCGATAAAAACACTGAAAATTCTTTAACAGACACTTCACTCCCAAAGGAGTTTGAGATCAAAACCATGTCATCTGCACAGAGACCAACAGTTCTACCAACAGAACTGCTAAATTCTCTAACAGATGCTTCAAAACCCAAGCAACCTGAGAGAACAAAACTGTATCATTTGCACCTGAGAATTGACACTGGTCAACAGACACTCTTGAGGCAACGCAGCTTTCTCATCCCTTATACCACAACAGTTTCAGCACTACAAAAATTAAAAACTTCTGACCAATTCTCAGATTTTATCTTTTTAGTTCCAGTAAAGGCAAACAGGAGATTAGCAGGTCAACATGAAAGAGTCCTTGTATTTATTTAAAAAATTTTTGCTAAAGTTCCATGGGCCATAAAAATACCTGTACAATATACTCTACTATGTGGATTAACTGAACCTGGAAACATTTTAATTGAGACATGAAAGCCATAGAAGACCTAAAAGAATGTATTTTAGAATTGTCATTCTAGAGGACTAATTGCCAAGTTATCTTTATGAGAAAGAACAATGAGTTTTCCTTCACAAAGGGATTAAGTGAACTGGGATTTTTTAAAAATTCAGGATTTCCATAATTTTACTAGAGCACATTATATTAAGCATACTGTATAAAGGTAGATTTTCTGCAGAAGAAAGTTTCACACATTCTCTTCTAAAGAGAACTAAATTAATGATAGAAACAATGTTATAACTGAAGATGGGACAGAATTTTGTTAATTGCCAAGCCAGGCTATATGCAAATCGTGTCAGCAAATACTAACAAGCAGACGACACACTCCTGAAATACAGCAACGGGATGTAACATAAGAATAGCCCTGCCCATCATAGGGAACACCTTATAAAAAAACCTGTCTGGCCAATACATGCTGTTCAGCAGAGAATACAAGAACAGGTTAACTCTTTATTAACATATTCCTGCTATTTTCTCCCAGAAGGAAGAGGATTTGCAGTACAGGGTTTTAAACCCAAAAATACTACCTTTTCATTCTCCAAGACTATCAGCAATTTTAATCTCACAACTGCAACACTAATTATTACACATGATTTGTCCTACATCTGTAAGGACCAGAGGTCCTGTTGCCAAATTTCTTCCTTCTATAAAGAAGGTGTCCAGAGCTTAAGGACAATAAATAAGAGGAATTTCTTCAGTGGATAAACCACATGCATTTTTGAGGAAAAAGCAGATGTGATAGTGATACATTAAATACAATTTATAAGCCAATCTACCATCACTGTGACAGTCTACAGTAAGTCCTCAGTGTACTATTAACAAATAAAATTTAAGCAAAAATCAAAGCAGATGATGTGTGCTGCCAAAGTTTTAAATAATGTCAAATGTTCGAATAAGTTAAGCCACTGGCAAGAACTTGCAGAAATCCCAGTGAGATCTTGGCAGCAGAAACTTTGCTCACTGTATTCAGAGGCTTTTCTTACAAGTGTAGCTCGATGAGACTGACTTAAGAGAAAACAAGTCACTGCAGTCTGAAGGGACAACACACGATCATCACCCATCTGTACCCACACTCTCCCACATCCCAGTACACTCTTAGGCTAACACCAGCCCTCAGAGTTGGCCTCACTCAAGAACACACTAACAACTAATCCAGAGAAAAAAAGAAATGAGAACACTGTGGATTAACTGAATCAGTCAAAAACTGAGAAACTGTGTCAGAGAATCTGGGGACTCCAAGTGCACAGTAACACGGGTACAATTTAAGACAGGTCAAACAAACTTCTATTAACTACGATCGCAATGAGAGAACACTGACAGCATCTCTCCTGGTTCTCTGCTAAGTGACTGCAGAGCCACAACATATATATTGTTTCCAAAGAAGGCAAGGAAAAGCATCAATTTCAATGTTAACAAAGCCAGGCACCCATCCCTGGGAGGGACAGACTAGCGAAGTCAACTGCTAAACACACAATTCTAAGGAGGACTCATGCAGTAAATAACATGACAACATGGAGAGATGGCTCTTGGTGGAGCCTACAGGAGCAGCATATCCAACACTAGGTATTATCTGAGCTCCAAAGTGGAAGGTTGGAAACAATCACAGATTGCAAGCTTTTTATTTTTGTTGAAAGGAATGTTCTTTTAGTAAAGATAACCTCTTAGCCAGTCCTCTCAGTCTTAACTGTTAATAATTTTACCACCACAACCATTTGACAGCTTAAAAATAGTTATTTTCTTCTTCCAAGCCACGAGTAAGAGCAATGAATGAGAAATTCTATCTACCGAGTCTAAATACTGCAAGACACAACTGAATAGAAATTTTAACTCACTGAGTAAATTTTAAATTAAAAAAAATGAATCTTAATAAAATTGCTGGGTCAACTATTCATCCAGGACATCTGCAGTGACAAAGCTACAAACCAGTTTTAAAATGTTTTTCATATACTTGACTTCCATATTCTATCCAAGTGAGATTTAATATATGTCTTAAAAAATAGTATTTTACTCACCACTGCTCAACAGAAATGTGAAAATTAAAGATTTAAGAAAACAAAGTATCAACTAAGCAGTGTGTTTAACCAAATCTATCACACAAAGATACGAGTCAACTGAAGATTAAAGATAATGTGCAGCCTAAAATTAATTCACTTTATCTATAGGCTACTGCAAAAGAATAAGAGATCTCTTAATATATGATTAAAATGCCTCCTTCTTCAGAGATGACAAATGCAAAAGCTCCACAAAACCAAAGTTTAATAATAAATACTCCTTTTATAAGCGAATCAGTCAGTAAATCAGACCCTGCTGCAGAGGTCTTACTGAAAAACCAAAAAGTCAAGGTACAGAGGCAGAGTATATAGTTAGATATAAAAGCAAATGTACCTAAGCAGATGAAAATTCAAGGTGTCAGAAGTCAGAGACATCTCGGAGATGGAAGTCGGGCATTTAAGTTGTTTTCAAGAAACAGGGTTCTTGCAGGTCTGCCCTATTAAACACGTTCATCCTTAGCTAGCCAAGTTCCATGGAGAAAATTAAGTGAAACTTGCATATGCAATCACGACAAGATAATTTTTTTGTTTTTACAGGCCAAAAAGTCTAAGACATCAGCTACAATCACTTTTTATCACATCCCTGATCAAGCCTAATTCATTCAGCTGCAGCCCTTGAGTTTCTACCAGCCTAACAGGAATTCGGTGGTGTCAGACACTTTTTATCCCAGAATTACAACTCTTAATCCTATGATTGACATTTGGATCTTGAGCAATAAGGCCCAAGTTATTTCATCTAGGAGCCAGGCTGACTGTTGAATTACTATTAGGAGCAAGAACAAAAATGTTATCAAATTTATTATTGCAGAATAACTATTTGCAACAGCTTCTACCCTACTTAAATTTTTTAACAATCTTTCAAATTTCACCTCTGTAAATGTAATGCCAACAGAAATCACTGAAGCACTTACAAACACTGTAAAAGGTCCTGCCTGTAAGAAACTGGTGCTCACCATAAGTATTGCAATACAAGAGTATCTAAGAAGTATTTGTTATCAAAACCTTGAGTTTACACAGAGTACTTATGAACTGCACTGCAATTATTATTATCCTGCTGCAGCAAAACAAAAACCAAATTCCTGACCTCTTTGATTCTTCAACTACTGTAAAGACTCAGACTTTCATAAAAAAGGAGAACTAGTTTAAATACTTCAGCTAATAACACAGAACATAATCAAGTAGTATCCAGCTAGCCATGAACACACTATATGCCACATAAAAACAAACAAACAAACAAACAAACCCAAACCAACAACTTCCGAGTCCTCAAGAAGTATTACTTATCTAGGCCAGCCTCCATCTCCCCCTCCTTATCCCAATCTTTCAAAGATAGGCTTTAAACATTCTGCAGCTGTCCAACATTAAGGCTGAAGAATTCAACAACCATTGCTGTGCAAAAGCACAGGGTGAAAAGCAACTATCACGTTATCCAAGAATTCAAGGTCTGTTACAGAACTAGAAGAGGTTCTTGACTGCAAATTTGTTCAGCAGAATCTGGATGAGGTCCTGAGAGCAGATAAACCTGTAAAATTATTCTCTCTTCCTTCCAGATAATTCTTCAAGTGACTTCCTACCATATAAACTAGTGCAGACTATGCATAACTGCATTGAGTTTTAGCCAACCTCTCTCACAGCCAAAAATATCAACCACCACCACTGCACACATTTTCTTACCGAGATTTTCAGAAGGTCTGCATAATCTTATAACTACAAAGTTAGTGAGCCATTTCATATTTCCTGAAACTAAACTGCACATTAGATGATTCACCAATTAGTGTGTTCATGGAAATTTAAAAGCCAATCAAAATTTCATTTTTGTTGAAAAATTTAACAGAAATGTCCAGCTGTATGCATGGAGAGAGCATGTGGGCTCTTCTCCTTTATTTAACTTAACTAACAGCTATGTTAGCTGGTGAAAAATATTCAGTGTGTCAAAGTTAATTTATCAAGCTGACAAAGTATAAGGGCTCCAGAAGGTATAGCATACATTTACTAAATTTTAAATACAACATTTTAACTAGATATAGCTGAAAGATTAAAATAAGCTGTCCAACAACCAAACCACACAAATACTTCAGGGCCTTCTTATTTGATGGAGCAATTGCATGTTTGTCTCAAACTAATCCATAGGTCAACATATCAGAAAAGTTGATAATCCTTCAGACCCCAAACCCATTATATCAAAATGCATTTTTTTTTTAAATTAGATAGGTAGCTTTGGAAGACAGAGGGCTTGCCAGTACAGTACAGGCCACGATCAGATGGAGGGGAGGCACTGCATGTTGCTCAACACAACCAAACCCTGTGCCTTACTGAAGCCTCTAGGCATAAATACCACAACATAAAACTAAGTGCTAATTTTCCCCTCCGGCTGAAGAAGCTAGGAAACATAGCTCTTGGGGAAACAAGAGACAAGGAAAATCAGCCTAAAATAGACAGCTACTTAAGGACTGCTTAGCTGGCCAACCTATTCCAAAATTTTGTAATAAGAATCTGTATTTTAGGAGTTTATGATGGAGCCTTTACATCAAAAGTTCTTTCATTCTACAAAGTCAGAAAGGTACAATCTAGTAAACAAAGGTGTCCTGTCCTTTCCACTATTTGTAGCAGTAAATGAAACACCATCACTTCAACTAAATCTTAATAGATAAACCTGCTGTACAAAAGTTACATGGAGTGATCTGAACCCACAAAGTACCTACCAAATATTAAACTATTTTGCAACAGGCTATCACAGGACAAGGTAGTTTACAACTATTAACAGCAATCATCACTATTGTTTGACTAGACTAAAACACATCTCTTAGTATTAAACATAATGAATGAGACCAAAAATTACATGCTACACCATCTTGGGTTATTAGTCCATCACAGAATCATATGAATTGCCACATCTAATTCGATGAACAGTCATCTCTCTAGAACCTTGCTGCAGAGTGACAGGTTTCACATGTTTAAAAGAAGATTAAAAAAAACCCACCTTTCTGCTAGAACACAGTTGATTTCTAATCCCTTCCATCTGCTCTCTCTTTCTTAAATGTACCTGCCATCATTAAAAGACCAATAGAAGAGAATCTCTAAATATTCCTCCAAGGACTAACCCAGTCATTTTTCCAATGCTCTCATACATATGAAGTCATGTCAAGCTATTGCTACCCAGATGTCTGAACTCACTGGCTGGTTTGTATTGTTAATGCAATTCTGAAACAAGAGTAGATAGAGGATATTTAGACCAACTGTAAAATCAGAACAGATTTCATCAGCTCAGTCCATCGGGCCACAAAATTGTTTTGGTTTCTCTTTTTTGCAGTTTGCTTTGGACTGACAAAGAACTCACCCTAAAAGTATAGCTAATTCACTCTGCCATACTTCTCATGTACAAAAACATAAAGAATAAATCTGGTCTGACAGAGACTCTATTGCTAAGGCTTTGATACCAGGTCCACTTTGAGTATCTTGATTTACAGACTGACAAACGAATGAAGTGGGAGGTTGCTAACTTGGAAACTTGCCTCCTTTCAAATGTCTCACTGCAGCAAACTCATCAGCTGGGGATATTCAAGGTAACGGGGTTATGCCTGGGCTGAGAGCTCCATGGTATCTTCAGCAGGAAGCCTTTAATGGCACAAACCTGTGTGACAGGAGGTCTTGAGGGTGCAAGGACCTCAAGATTTCTGTGGATGTAACGTTCCCAAGCCACACTGCAATTGGCTCCAATGAAAAAGCAACTTTTTATTTCATGGCATGGCCAGGGATCTCACCTCATATGATGGGATATGGTACTTCACACAACGTAAAATTTATAGCTTACAATCAGAAACATTGCAGAAAACTTCAAGAAGCTCTCAAGAGGTGACAGGACGGCGGGGGAGGGGGGGGGGAATGGAAGAAAGAAGCATTCTGTAAATATTCAGGGAATGGAAACATAACTATTGCACATGCTGCGTTAGTAAGAACACAAGATCAGATAATACATAAACATATCAGAGGCAGAAATGTATTCCATGGGATTAAGCTACTGTGATTCACTGCAAGTCCTGAAACACAAAACTTAACAACAGCAGCAGAAATAACTCGATTTACTGCTTCCACCATTTCAAGAATCCATTCATAACTCCCCGTCAAAGACTTAAAAACGACCACTTCCAAACTTCCCTGAGCGCTCGGGGGGACACAACGCGACGGCAAAGGGGTGAACAGGACCCAGCGCGCCCGGGGGCTCCCCGGTGCCAGCTTCGCCAGGGCGATTCCCGCCGCCAGCACCGGGGCACGGCAGCCCGCAGGGGGCCGGCCCCGCTCCCGCACAGCCCTGCCACCCCCGGGGCACCGGCCGGGGCAGGCCAGGCCCCGCTGCGGAGCGCGGCGGGGCCGCCCG
>VXAU01003432.1:520292-544132 GCA_013399695.1 Formicarius rufipectus | reverse complement strand
GGGCCCCGGAGCGGAGGCACCGGGAGCGACACCTCTCCGGCCAATGAGAGCCAGTTCGGCCCCCCGCGCAGCCAATGGGAGCGGCGAGATGGAGGGGGCGGGGCGCCGCTCAGCCAACCGAGGTGCGGCGTTCGCGCCGACCCGCTAGGATCGCTCCGGTAGCCTCCGTTCACCGCCATCTTGGAGCCGGGCGCGATGCCCGGTTGGGGGCGGCCATTTTGGGTCCGGGCGGAGTCACATGGCGGGGGCGGGGCGGCCNGGATAGTCGGCATCTCCAAGCGGAGCCCCCCGGGAGCAGCAGTTCCCCATGGGAGACAGCGTGGGGTGGGAATCGGGCGGGATAGTCGGCATCTCCAAGCGGAGCCCCGCCGGGAGCAGCAATTCCTCACGGGACACGGCGTGGGGAGGGAACTGGGTGGGATAGTCGGCATCTCCAAGCGGAGCCCCCCGGGAGCAGCAGTTCCCCATGGGAGACAGCGTGGGGTGGGAATCGGGCGGGATAGTCGGCATCTCCAAGCGGAGCCCCCCGGGAGCAGCAGTTCCCCATGGGAGACAGCGTGGGGTGGGAATCGGGCGGGATAGTCGGCATCTCCAAGCGGAGCCCCCCGGGAGCAGCAATTCCCGTCGGGAGACGGCGTGGAGAGGGAACCGGGCGGGACAGCCGGCAGCGCCCAGCGGAGCTCCCGGGGATGCTGCTGTGCTGATCCATGGATCCTGGAGCTGCGGGGGCTCCCGGATCTCGCCCGGGGCAGTCAGGGGTCCCTGCGGGCCGGAGGGAGCAGCGGGTGCTGACGCTGGAGACCCCTGGGGACACGCGGGTGCTGTCAGAAGGCGGTGATGCCCCGTTCCAGTCAGTGTCCGCCTTCCTCCGCAGCACATCCAGTGCCCGGGTGAAGCGCAGGTGAAGGGGCATCTGCCCCCGTCGGGCAAGGGGACCGCTGGTGCTGCACCAGCGCAGAAAGACACCCGGCACCCCCAGTAACAGAGCACACCGTGGCTCTCTGTGTCCGGCACATACACACCGGGACACTGCGGCCTGAGGGATGCACACGCAGGTGTGAAAAGCCGTGTAGGCGTCCGGCTCGGGTGGGAAAGGTTCGTAGGGTGTTCCGGTCTGGAGGCCCGCGGCGAGCAGGGGACACTGCTCTTTGACATCTTTCTAAGTGACCTTTGAGGAGGTGGAATGTGCGCTCAGCAAGTTTGCAGGTGATGCTAAAGCGGAAACAGCGCGGGTGCTGGAGGACAGCGCTGCCGTTTAAAGGGATCCTGACTGGAAGTCTGTGGAACTCAGCAAGGACAGATGCAAGGAAATTCAGCAAGTCCAGTCTAGGGAAGGAGGAGCCCTCTGCAACAGTACAGGGTGGGGACTGATGGGCTGGGGAGCAGCTCCGCAGGAAAGGACATGGGGTCAGAGTGGGAATGGTGAGTTGGCCATGAGCCAGCAGAGGTCCAGGTAGCAAAGCAGGCCAAGAGCATCCCAGTTACACCTCCAGAAGCACAGCCTGTAGGTCAAGGAAAGTGATTATCTCTTTCTGCTCAGCCACATGTGGAATAGTGCATCAAGTTTTGGGTCCCCAAAGGCAACAAAAACCTCAAGAAACTAACAGTGGAGGTGACCAAGTAGTCCAGCGGAAGGTGCATCACTTACCCTGTGAGGAGAGTCTGAGGTAACCAGCATGGTTTGCCTTGGAGAAGAGATAGCTTCAGAATAGTTCAGCATACAGAACATCCCCTAGCATGTACATTACCAGCAAAAATCCCAAAGATGAAATAAGACACTGTATAAGCAATTCTGCACCTTGGAAGAGGATGAAAAATAAAATGAAACATATGTAATTGATGTTAGTTGCATTCAAAATGATACTGATGAGGCCGGCGGGTGAATTTGCATTTCTAGAGCAGGGTAGCACTCCTAAAAGATTCATGTGCACCCCCCACAAATGCAGCTAAATTGCCACTTGGCAGTCCTACGTAAATGGCGCAAGAAAGAACAAGCTAACAAGTAGCAACAACCAGCAAAATAAATACAGAGTCAGCACAGCCAGCATCTAGTTAGCCCTAGTGGTTCAACACAGGGAAATGCAAGGTCCTGCCCCTGGGGAGCAGCTGGCCCAGGTGCCTGTACACACTGGGGGCTGACCCAGCAGCTTTGCAGAGGAAGGCATGAGCGTCCTGGTGGGCACCGAATTGAACACGAGCCAGCAAGGCAACCTTGCTGCGGAGAAGGGTAACAGTAATCCGGACTTCAATCGGGAAGAGTGTTGCCAGCAACTCAAGGGGCTCTTCCTCTCTACCCATGTGGTGGTTTGATTTTAGGCTTTCCTGGGAGACAGATCACATGGTTTGATGTATCAAAATGAAGTATTCCATCCTATTTTACGTCAGCTTAGATATAAGAAGGGATAGACGGAAGTTTTGAGTCAGTCCTTTTCTGGTGGTGAAGGGCATCGGTCAGGGACCTGCTGTGTCTTCGGGGAGAGCTGCATATCTCTCTCTGGGAAGTAGACCTTGTTTACTTGTTCTTTATTGTTTGTGTGTGTGTGCATATAGTAATATTAAGTTCCTTTCTCTTCTCTGTGTATATATATATATATTTGTATAAATTCATACTGCTTCAGTAGTATTAGAATCCACTTTTCACCCAGTGTGGTTTCTTTTTTCCCCTTTCCCCCCTCTGGTTGGAAGGGTGGGGGGGAGCTGTTGTTTTGGGGCCTTTGGATATTTGCCTTCGACCAGGGATAAACTACCACAACCCAGTACCGGTCAGGCCTGGAGTGGGGTGTCCAGTTCTGGGCTTTCTGGTACAAGGGAGATACAGAGCTACTGGAGACAGTTCAACAGAAGTTCGCTAAGCTGATTAGGGGATTGAAGCACCTCTCCTGTGAAGAGAGGCTGGAAGGGATAGGACTGTTCCAGTTGTAGAAGAGAAGGCTCAGAAGAGGATTTCATCAATGTATATGAATACCTGAAGAGAGGATATAAAGAAGATGCAGCGAGGCTCTTTTCTAGTGTAAGATCAGAGGAAATAGACACAGACTTGAAGCACAGGTTGTTCTGCCTGAATATTAAGAAACACTATTCTACAGTGAAGTGATCAAGCAGTGAAACAGGTTGCCCAAGCAGATTGTGGAGTTTCTGTCTTTGGAGATATACAAATGCCATCCAGACATGGTCCTGGGCAGCCAGCTCTAGCTGATCCTCCTTAGGGCAGGATGGATGAGGTGGTCTCCAGAGTACCCTTCCAACCTCTACCATTCTGTGACTCGGTAACATTTAATATCACTGTATTTCCTAAGAGCTTTTGCATCAAAAGCATCTTATTCTTGTGCTGGTTTTGGTTGGGATGGAGTTAATTTTCTTCACAGGAGCAAATATGGGTCTCTTTTTTGGATTTGTGCTGAAAACAATGTTGATAACACAGGGATATTGCATTATTGCTGAGCAGGGGTCAAGGTCTTTTCTGCCTTTTGCTCCACCCCACTAGGGCAGAGGCCAAAGGTGCACAGGGAGCTGGAAGGGGACACAGCCAGGACAGATCATCCCAGTGGACCAAAAGGATATTCCATACCACATGACATTATGCTCAGCATATAAAGCAGGGGACCAGAAGGAAGAGAAGGGATGTTTGGAGTGATGGTGTTTGTATTCCCAAGTCTCCATTACGTGTGATGGACCCCTGCTCTGCTGGAGATGGCTGAACACCTGCCTGTCCAGAAGTAGTGAATTAATTCTTTGTTTTGCTTTGCTTGCACTTGGGGCTTTTGCTTTACCTATTAAACTGTGTTTTTCTCAACCCACAAATGTTCTCACTTTCAACCTCTTGACTCTGTCCCCTTCTGACCAGGGGGGAGTGGGGCTTAGCTGCTGGCTGGGGTTAAACCACAACAGTCTTTTCTGCAGTTATCCAACAGTGACTCCACTCATACAGAAATTCCATAAGTCAGTTTTAACTTCAACTTACAGGCTGTTTCACTTTTTAATTAGTTCTGTAGTAAACTGTAGCATTTTCATTTCCAGTATGTAGTAAATAATTTTGTACAAAATACTTAAAATCTTCTCAGAAGTATAAAATTTTAGGAACATAAGCCCTCATCATTTCTTCATATTCGTAGAGCAGGTCCACTTGATATTACCATTTTTGTCAGGATTAAGCTTCAACAACTGTCTTCATCTCATGAAATCACTTGTCATTCTGGCCTGCTACTTAGGCAAAGAACTGGTACCTGGATATAGGGAAATAATCAACTGTTTTGTTCTTTTTGCCATTTTTCATGTTGGGATCTGATGATAGGATGGAGAAAAAGAAAGAAAATAGGCTCCTACTTGCTATAAAAAAGAAGAAAAATTCCTAATACCAGCAGAGCTGGGCTGTAGCCAGAGCTTAGCAGGATGGAGACTGTGCAACTGGTGGTTATCATGACCAGACTTCACTAGCCTGACTCACACAGCTGTGGGACCTACTTTGATTTTGTGAGGGAGCATTGATGTGAGGGACCAGCACTGAGACCTCGTATGCATGACACTACTTGCTGTGATTTTTTCTGTACTAATGTGCTGGTGTGGACATCTGAAGAGCTCAATGAGTAAGACTGAAAAGGATATGAGAAAGCCATGGGCCTTTGTTAGTGCTCCAGACTATGAAGATGAGCCTATTGGAAGAAATCGGATCACCTTCTTTCTCAGGGTGTGCACACCCTCTTGAATGAAAAACAATTCTTTTGGAAAATATCTGGGTAATTCTTTCTTACCTAAGGCAATTCATTTTCCTGCTGGAGGGCAGTGCTCCATCCATTGTGGGAGGACAAGGGGAGACTGTGAGGAAACACCACTTGGAAGAAGGTGATCAGAGGCTGGAAGCTGAGCAGGCTGCTACCTCCCACATTGGCTTGCTTTCATCTTTCGGTGTTTGTTTCCCAGGCATGCCGCCAGCCTGGGATGTGTACTGTCAACAAGCAGCGCAGCACTGAGGGGCATGCCGTGCACAATGCCCCCAGCCTGCCACTCCTGGGTGACACTGCCCACTGTCTGTGCTGTTGGCCACCGTGGCTGCTTCACCAGCCCTGAGCTGCCACACTCACTGTGTTTCCTTAGCCCCAGCTCTGCTGGATCATTGCTTCCCAGCGTGTCCCTGGCTGATCTGCTTCTGTGTTGAAAATTGAGCCTGACAACCTCTGCAGCTCTGACCCCGAGCACTTTCTCCCACTCCCTTCTCCAGAGTTTATCCTCTCTGCATTTGATGCTGCCTCCTCACTGCCAGGTTTTTTCCCTTTCAGAGTAGAACTAGATGAACACTCCTCTCTCCTTCAGCCAGGCAGAGAAGAATAATTAGTGATGGAAAATCTAAGATAATAGCACGTCAAGAGAGCTAGATTAAAACAATAACCACTGTAATTGTCCTGCTGAGGAAATCCTGGTGTCTGTGGCTAAGTCCTGTCAGCAAAGGACACCTTGAAGCAAAAGGCTGATGAGCATGTACTAGATAAATTACAAAACTTGGGAAAAGGGACTTGCAATAGGGACAGAGACCTCTGTGAAACAGAAGTGGACAGTCCTTGGGAAACTAGAGCAAATGCAGAGTCTTGTCTGGTGTCTAATCTAATAAAATTAATCCCGACATGGTACAGGTTCAGCATCAGGAATGAAGGAGCTCCATGCAGCCAGGCACCTTCACCTAAAAATTGCTGCCCTGCTTTGTCTTCACTGAGCTCTGATGGTTTTGATTGCACATGAAATCAGTCCCAGCATGGTGATCTCCCTGTTTGCAAATGGACTCATAGCTAATTTTACAGGACCAAAAGTTCTATCTTGCCTAAATGAATAGAAGGTACATTTGCCCTTAAAAATATGAGAACCTCAGGTATCAGAAATGTACTTTTAAAATGTTGACCTGAATATCCACCATGCCTGCCGTCTCTGGGGACTGCTCTTCAAAAAAGAGGCAGGGCTTCTAAAATTACTAGAACAAACTGGAAAACATGGGTGCAAATGATTTTAATCTGGGCTAACTGAAGATGACTAGAAGTGGAGGGGCATGAAATAAGGTTACCCTGGTGTAATCACTGCGGTGGAGGAAGAGCTCAGAAGGAGTTACTTGCTTTCTCCTTCAATCCTTTGCTTTCCTCTGTCTCCTCTGCAGCTGAGCTGGGGAAAAGACCTAGAGCCTTTCTGATTTTCTTCTGAAGCTGAGTCATTTGGGCAGATGAAATAAGAACAACTACAATGCTCCTTTCTCCATCATCCTGTGCCTTGAATAAGCATTGACACCAAGGCTGAAACATTGGCTTTCAGATTCACTTTGCACAGGTGTTAATGGTAATTCCTCCTGCCAGAAAAAGGACAGCAGGGCTCCAGGACAGCTTCGGGCAGGCACAATGCATGCAGTGACTTTCAAAACTACTCTGACATGTCCAAGCACCACCCAAGACTGCAGTATGTGGTCTTGATCTTTCTTTTACTGAGTAATACAGAGCAACTGCTAGAACCGGTCCCTAGCCTCCCCTCCTTTGCTTATGTGTTTGTTCATTAAGTAGCTTCCAATCATCCCAAGAGTCAAGAAGTCTGTTCTTGCAGGTGCAAGGAAGGTAGTATTTAAAAATATTTTCCTCTGAAATGGATTTATTTGTGATCTACTCTGGTGCTCTATTACTAATTTATGAATTTACATACTTTTGTTACCAGTAAACAGTAGCTACCATCATCTTAAAATGCCAGGGCATGGAGGTTTTGAGAGGAAGGTAGACTGTTTGCACTAAGTCAGTGCTTAGCATTTTCTGCAAACCAGGTCCCTCTTTAAAGTATTTCAAACTGAACACATAAAAGCAAAGAAATCCCAAATCATTAGTTACTTTTGAAAATTTTAGCCAGGGAACATTTTTTTTTTTAGTGCTGGTTGTGGAGTCATTAATTATCATTGCACAGAATGTAATAACAAACGAGAGCTCCCCAATGGGCAAAAGCAAACCACTTCTCTACTAGATCTTCTATTTTATTTTTTTTACAGCAATAATAAAACATATTATTATGCACTTTGAGCCATGAATGTTCTCCAAAGCAACTTGATATTAAACCCCTAATCATCTGACTGGATAAGTTTTTACAGATTGTTACAGCAGTCCAAGCCAGGAATGTTATTACAGTGGCCTGAGGCACAGTGCTGTTTCATGGAAAATGAGGAACAGTTAAAAATATGAAGTGTTCCAAAATTCATTTTCTCAAAAGGGATTTGTGGCACTGCTGACATTAAAGCCATTCATATTCAAGAAGCTATATTCCCAATGAGACCTTTGTTTGTGCCTATTTAGTCTGAAGGATCTGGTTTACTTCACCAGGGCAGAATACTAATGTGAGATGGTGGTTCTGTTGTCTGGACTTGTTTAGTTTTCCTTCCTTTCTTCAGCAGCAATGTGTTTGCATAATTTTGCAGGCTACAACAACAGAACGAAAAGCTTGGGTTGAAACCTAGTTAATTCTACCCTGAAGCATTCCTAGTTTGTATTTTTGGTGCTTGGTCCCTGTGACTGTGCACTGTCCTGCAGGATTGACAGATTGTGCCTTCCACAATTCAACATGGAAGACTGGTTTTCAGCAGTGATAATGAGCACTTTTTTAATTGGCAGAAGTCACCATTAGTTAGAAAGAGGTGAAGTGAAATGTTGTGTGTCTCTGACACCTCTGACATCAGCATCAACAGGGTTGTGTTACATGGACCAAGGGTTTTCATTATAGGTGTGAGTAACCTACAAAGTTGCTTTAAAATATGTCTTTGTTCTGCAGGTCCCTTGATTGTCAGCATAATTTGAGTATAAACTGAAGCAGCTGAACAGACCCCAAGAATATCAGTGCAGGCTGTATTCTGTGGCAGTGCCTGCCAGGAGATGGTTTGGGAAACACTCTGGTTGGTGGCTTCACCCTACTTGGAGATTTCCACACTTGCGGAAAAGAAGTTTTGAACTTGTTCTGTGTTTTTCAAGCGCTCAAGATCAGCAATGTAGGATTTAGGATTTAGATCTCTTACTCTCATAAAAATCTGATTTATAGTCAGTCAGTAATGTTCAGTGTTAGTGGCTACTAATGTGATTTCTGAAGCCTGACAGCCAAACGTGAAAAGTGGAAGTGTTGAAAGACTGATACAATGTTAAAACAACTGAATTGTTTAACTTTAATGATCTTGTGTCTGAGCATGTGCATGTGTGTAAACATAGATATAAATATAGAGTAGCAATCAATAGCAAAGTACTAAAAAAAGAGAGAACACATCTCAAATTTTCTTAACTCCCAATCAAGAAACATAGAAAATACAGTGTGTTTATTTCTTCGGGTTTGGGGTTTTTTTATTGGTGGTGTTGTAGAGGGAAGAATACAAACTGGGAAACAAAGCTAAAGCCTTAAATGAAGAGAGTAGCACAAATGAAAATTATAAGGAAATGAGAATGAAAGGGATAGAATGATAACAAACACACAAATTATGTGAAACCAGTGTCATTTACAAAAGGGTAAATTAGGCTTATGTTAAAATCAGTGCCTATTTCCTGTATCAGGGTTGTCTGGATTTGCTACAGATGAGGTATTAAAAGATACTGTCCTTGGAGCACAAACTCAATAAAGACTTGAAGCTTTCTTTTCTTGAAACAAAGTCACAGAATGACAAAGTCACGTAATAGTTGAGGTTGGAAGGTGCCTCTGGAGGTCATCTTGTCCAAGCCCCTGTTCAAGCAGGGTCAGCTACTACAGGCTGCCTAGGACTGCGACCAGTTTAGTTCTGAATATCTCCGAGGATGGAGACTCCACTAACTCTCTGCCCAGCTTGTGCCAGTGTTCAATCAACCTCACAGCTGAGAAGTGTTCCCTTGTGTTCAGGTTGAATTTCATGTGTTTGAATTTCTGCCCACTGTCTCTTGTCCTGTTTCTAAGTACTAATGAGAAGAGCTTGCCTCTTTCTTCTTCTTCATTCCCTCCCATCGAGTATTTGTACACATGGATGAGATCCCCCTGCACCTCCTTTTCTCTGGGCTGAACAGTCCCACCTCTCCCAGCCTCTCCTCCTACAAAAGAGGCTTCAGTCCTGCAATTATCTCTGTGGTCTTGTGCTTGCTGGACTCTCCCCAGTAAGTCCCCATTGGGACCAGAACTGGACACACTACTCCAGTAAGTAGGCCACCTGGGTGTGGCCTCACCAGGGCTAAGCAGAGGGAAAGGATCACCTCTCTTGAGCAGTGTCCCTCCTAATGGAGCCCAGGATGCTGCAGGGTGCTGTTCTCTGGGCACAGCTTACCTGTGATGCCAAGTCTGCCCAGTGGCCTGAGCCCAGGGTTAGTAGGCTGCAGTGTGCTGGGAGGAGCAGTGTCCACACTAAGGCCAGCAGCAGCATGGTGATCCCCAGGGAGCTCAGGCTGCCTAAGGAGGAGTGAAACAGGACAGGCTGGAAATGGAGAGGGACAGAATTCTTGACAGTAGACAACTTTAAAAAGCTGAGAAGGTTCCAGATGTAAATTTTAAACCTAGAAAGGAGTTAGGCTGTCTTAAACATGCTGTATTTTGAAAATATTTCATGATAGTTTGACTTACTTTTTCAATGACGGAAAACTTTTATCACATGTTCAGCTAACCAAATAGTAGCTAATAACCTTCTAAATTAGTTTTCTAAGTCTCATCTCCTAGGTCAGAACAGATTGCATTTATTACCCTACCTACCTTGCCATTGACACAAAGGAAACATAGGTGACTAGTTTAGGGAAGTTGCCTGGTAACAGAGCCTCACACACCCTCACACACACACACACAGTGGTTGGGCACTGTAATTAGCATGGAACAAAGCAAATATGTCAAGCACAAACCTCTTCCCAAGCCTGCACAGTTGGGCAGCAATATGCCACCACTGTGGCTTTACTTGCTCAAGGCAAGATGAGGCACTGCCTCATTTGCTTCTGTGTCACCTGTTCTGTTGGGGTGACAGTGAAAACAGTGAGCTTTGGGGCATTGTTGTTTCCCACAGGCATACCACACTGTTGGGGATCTTTTCCAGTTGCTATTCTGGACTTCAAATATGTCCTTGTTTGGTTAAGTCACCCAGGCTGCAAAATGGGCTGAACTACAAACTGCATGTCTCATCAGACCTTCATTTCACTGAGTGTTTCTGTGAGTGCCGTGTTTCATTGCCAGCTACACAGATCACCTTTACATCTAGGATGGAGTCTGCTTTTGGGAAACGTCCATCAGGACCAACATGGACTCTGGGAACGTAGACACAGACATGTCTGGGAAAGCAAGCAGCAAGCCATGGTTGTTTTCAAGCCTTTCCTGAGGTGAGAGGAGGCCTCAGGGGTACATCTCAAAGTGTGAAGGAGTGACCAGATTAAAGGAGATTTAAAGCACAGATTAAAGGAGCCTTATTAGAGAACACATTAGCAGAAGTAGGACAACTAGAACATTTTCTTGGGATGTGCTCAGAACCGCACAGGAATCATTTCAAAGAGCAGTGGCTTATAACTAAAAGAGACAGCTTAAAGTGTTTTTTGACATCATATGTCTCATCTTTACCACAGGTTTAGCCTTGCATGGGCAAACTGTCCAATTCCAGCACAAGGGGCATTTATTTTCTTGCTAAATTATGCTATTTAAATGTTGGCAATTTGAAGCAAGAAAGCAATGTTAGATTTTTATACTCTGACTCTTATGACCCCTCTACTCCACCCTGCACCTATTGGCTGCTTGAGAGCAGAACTTATGGTCAAATACTACTGGTTCCAGTGCTTATTTTCCTAAGCAATCCTGTTGTCTCCAGTCGGGCTATTTCCATTGATAATGACCAGGAATGTATTAGTAGGGTTTTATTTTTAAAGTAGGTGGCTTTTTAGCTGGCAACATCCCTGAAGTGTATGTAGCTGTATGACTAGAATAAGATTTACTTGAAGAAACTCAAACATTCATGCTGATCTTGCCTTCAGACTTTATATATCAGAATTTATTGCCTTCGAAATATATAACTCCCACCAATTCCAGGGAAATAGATATTAATTACCCTTGACAATTTGAGCCTGCAGCACAACAGAAGACAAACTGTAACTCACAAAAATACATAATAGAAAAATAATGATATTATAAAAATAACTTCTAAGTTATGCAGTGAATATTCTGCACTTGGATATTTCTTTTAAGAGGGCTTAAACAATTTATAAATATGTTTATACAATGTTTTAGAACTCAAATCTGAAATAGACCATGTTTGTTTTTTTTAATTGCCACAACCTCATGAATTTATTTTAAATTGTTCGGCTTACAAGAATGAATATGATTTTTTTGACAAGCTCTATTTGCTCCTGTGTGTATTTGATAATATAAGCTACAGAATCACTCAGTTGTTCTTATTAAGGACTATACCTTTGCAAAGTTCTAAAAGTGGGCTCTCAAATCAGCTTGTTAGAGACAACAAGCTATATTGGTTCCTAGCAGGAATGAGATATGTTCTAAGTTTTGATGTTAGCTACTACCTGTGGGAAACATTAAAAGAAATTGGCAACAGCCAGAATTTAACTCTGTGTGACAGGAAATGTAAACTATGAGGCTAGTCCCGAAATCCTGGTGATTTTGGCCCACTAAGTCAAATTTTCATTTTTAGACACAAAACACTGTAATTATAACTAGGTAGTTTATACCTCCAGATAGACAATGAACTGTTCAGTTGCCTGGATGTCACATAACAATTCTGGTGTGCTTTTGAGTGAGATGCTTTTTGATGTACTGAATCTGGATATGCTTCCCTTGTGTTCAATAGAACATTACTGGTTTTTGCATGCCTTGTGGTCTCACTTTGTGAAATTAAAACATTTAGGTAGCTTTCCACTTTCATCATCTATATTATATCACTTACCAACCAAGTCAAGGCTCTGTATTTTAATCCCTGGAAAAACTGCTACATCTCATGTTCCTGAAAAGCTCCCCAGGACACACAGGTAAAATTTAGATAGGAAATCTGAGCTGCCCAGTCAGAGCTGGACCTGGTTCCATCATTCCCTGGGCTTGGCCTATGCCTACTGAGTGAAAATTACTGTAGTGCCATCTAGTGCTACTCTGATGATCCTTACATTTGCTGTATATCTTCCAAGGACATTGCTCTGGATTCATTATTTACAGCTCTAAATACTTAAAAATGCTATTAACTTCTTTGGCCATATTCCCCATCCCAATTTTTTTTCCTCAGGCAAGTCATAATATATTATATACATTTCTATAACAGATCTTCCAGTAATGCATTTAAATTGGCTCTCAGCATTGTGATTGTGTGGAGCGGGGAAGGAACTGGAGATTATCTTGCAAAGAACATGTGTTCCTGTATCTTCAAAATGTGCAACTTTTAAATATAGGAATGCAGAAATTGCTCAGGAAAGTATGCCTAGAGAAGGAGAGGAATCCTAGCTTGCAAAGAAGATTTTTAAGAAGCAAACCCTACCCAGCTGGTGAAGAAACTATTCTTTCTCCTGTATATATGGGGTGCTATCTCTGTTGCAAAATCCACAGGGATTACCACACCTCAGGAGATGAAAAATGCTTCCAAGACTTTCTATGCAATTCTGTTAACTAAAACATGCTTGATTCATGTAGAAATTGTCCCTGCCAACTCTTACAGGTCTCCTGCATTTTTAGACTGGGAGCACTAGAGGATTTTGCTATGAGTATGGGACAGCTGCCCTAAATGTAACTATAGTTGAAAAGCAGTTACCCAAAAGACAGTCCGAGTGAGAAACCGATGGGAATTAAGCACTTAGGGGCTTGTGAAGGTCCTGCTGGGTTCCTGTCTACATCTGCAGAAATTTTTTAATCTGACTCCAAGACACCTTGTGGTCAAGTAAATGTGCTTGGCTAAATGTGACGCTGATTTTGTGAGCTGTGGTACAATGTGACCTGTGGCCTGTGTGATTAAAAACGCAGTTGCTGTTGCCAGATGTTCCACGTGTCTCCCTAGACTGCTTATTTTAAGTGCTGGCAGCATTTACCCACAAGCAGTCCAGCACTCAGTGGGCCATATGACTATTTCTGTTTTCTTGAAGAGCTATAATGTCAAAGCATTTATCTGAAGTAGTTTGAGGGCATGCCCACGATAGCAACAAGGAGGTGAATCATTTCAGGTATGCAACAGGTTTCTCTTAAAACACTAAAGCCTATTCCGTGATTTCTTTTATCTCACAATCATGATAAAGTTCAAGAGCTATATCAGGCTTGCTCTTGAAAAGTCCTAATGACACTCCCAGCCTTTTCATTAGACCTTTAATATGGATTGAAAATTAGATTCTGTTCCTGAAATGAATATATTGCTCTTCAATAGGCAAGCTATCAATTGAACAATAAATTCTTGTCTTAGTGGTGCATTACCTTAAGGTAAGATAGGAAGTTTTATGTTTGGACACATCTAAGATAACAAAGTAAATAATAGAAATTGTTTTCCAATCAGTCTGCTTGAAAGTTACAGCAATTTATTAGCTACCAGAGCAAATTTTGCCTGCTAGCAGAACTATAGGTAAGATAGTAAAGTAGGTAAGAGAGGGAATATTATAAAACTCTAAATAAACATTTACCAAGAATTTAACCCAGCATATGAATCTAGAAGCAATATTTCTATTTTTTTTTTAAAATTAGGAATAAGCACAAACTTCCACATACTTGGTATAAATGTCTAGACCTTATTTTATTTGAGTGAATTCATGTCTATTTAATATGCAGAATGGTGCCAACAACTTTATAGAAAGCCCCACATGTATTTTTTCCTCTGGAATGTCTCCAGGCAAGTCACACTCTTATAAAAAAATATTTGGCTCTCATCCTGCAAAGGGTTGTGGATGTGTCAAGTTTTGCATGCTGTGAAGAGCCTCATTGATTTAAATGGAGCTACTCACAAAGTAAATTTTTAAGCCTCTGCACAAATTTCACCAGGTTCAGGATTCCAGTTTGAAATACATTTATATATTCTCAACCTTCCTTTTGAAAAGGCCCCTACTGCCCGTTGTTCAATTTTTGTGTATCCAACACTTTCTGTAGCTGTTCTAGTATTACTCCAGCCTGAATTTGCTGGAGCATTTCACAGGATCCTGCAAACTGTGCAAGAAGAAACTGCAAGAAGAAAAACTACCCAGTCTATACTTTCCACAGATCAAGACTTCAATACATGATACTTTGAACAGTATTCATAGATCTCTGTGAGTTAGTGACAGATGGAATTTGATCTGATTGAAAATGTCTAGAATCCACTCAGCAGGAATAAGGATGCCCTCCCTCCTCACCCCACCCTATGAATGCCAGTAACTTTAATTTTTTATAAAATTTTCTAGTACTGTTCCTGAAAAAAAAATAAAAATTCGAATGTGATTTGAGAATGGCACAGTGCAATACCATCTTCTGCGGAAGGAGTCCACAGATGATAATTTCCAAGTCTCCACTGCCGTCCAACACCTTCTCAAATTCCAAAGGGGTGAAAAAACCTTCACTGAAAAGTGAAGACACTTTTCAGATTTTGCCATGTAAGATGTACAGAATGACAGCAAACTAATGTCTTCCTGAAGTCTTTGAGGTGAGTGTATAAGCTATTTCAGAGGTGTTCACTGTCTATCCTGGATCACGCTCAAGTTAGAAAACTGAAAGCAGTGATTTATAATTACCATCTGACTGCCAACCATTTGGAACATATCACAGGAACTATGGGAAAGGCTGATACAGTTTAATTTAGAAATTTTACTTTCCATTCTATGTTAGCTCTGATAAGAGTTTCAGTTTTAAGACTGTGCTAAATATGTCTTAGCAGTAAAATATATCAAATGTGCAAATGATAGCTAAATTTTACTCTTTTTTAAAGGTCAGGATTTCATTCCCACTTTATCTAGAAAGCATTTCACACATTTTGTGAGCACAGCATATTAAACAAAATTGAGCTGATTGACAGTGTCACAGCTAAAGACAGTACACAACTGTCTCATTCTTTTAAAATGTCAAATAGATGCTCTACTCTGGCACACTTCAAACTGGGTAAGAGATTTAGATATAACAGGTGTAGATCAGTTTTTCACTGTCAAGCAATAAATATAACTTAAGAAACAGTATAGAAATAGAAGGTTTTAAATACCAATACTACCTTCTCTCCTAGGAGTTGAACAGAGGATGCCAATACATGACTTTTGAGGTGACACCTGGCTTCACATTTTTCAGAGGGAGTGAGGAGAATGAACTGAAAGAGAAGCGGCAAACAACAGCAATGGGCCAGGCAAATGGAGGCTGGGGCAGAAACAGCAGGACCTTCAGTTTGGAGTTCAGGACACTGTTGTGTCCAGAAGGGCGAGGCCCTTACCGGCTGTTCCTGTGCATCTCTTCAGACAATGGGAGAAACAAAGTAGCTATGGCTTCTACTCCTTGATCTCAGCCTTAAATGGATGCTTTGAGGAAGAATAAGATTTTCAAATGCTGAGAGAGAGAAAAAGAAACAGGGGAAGGTGAGACATGAGTCAAGACTCAATGTGATTTTTGATTATATTTCAGACTGCTTGCCAACATATATTTTATTTATTTTTCTGGTTACTATTGGATAATATTAAAATGTGTCAAGTTGTGACCTGTCAAAGGTGTTCGGAACATGTTTCAGTCCTTAGCAGGGAAAAGATTTTGCCACCCCAGAGGTTAAATATTTAATATGACCAAGTATTTAATATGGTCTTTGAATGCAGTGGAGGTGGTCTCTGATAAAGAAAACAGATGAAGTGAGAGCGAACTGGAAACTGAGAAGTGCAGAGCCTGTGTGAATGTCATCTGCAGCCTAACATGACACCAAAATAAAATCCTTTCTAATGAACTCTTACAGCTCTAAGAAAGATACAGATACCTTGATGCCCAGGAGTGTGGTGGATCATTGCCTGGGATCCTCTTCCCAGCTGCTGCTGCTGCTCCCCCAATGGGAGTCTGATCTGCACTGACTGGACAGCTGAGGCACAGAAGTTCAGAAACCCTACTGAGCCCCTGAGACCATGCCTGCTGGCAGCAGGGAGCCCCTTTCAAACTCTGCCACCCCAGATATCTTCTTTATCACTTAGCTCAGCACCTTTAGAGGAAAGAGAAAAATTGTGAATGCTGACTGGATCCTGTCAGTAAGCTTCAGGACTTAGGGCTCAAGTGCAAAGGTGCTGCAGCACCCATCTCCTTGAGGATGGGGTCCTCTATCAACCTCCCTAGTACAGCAGGAGACTCTCAGAGTCAGTACTGGAAAGCAGCTCTGTTGGCCAGCCTATGGAACAAGGGAAGGATGGAGTGGGTCATTTCTCCCATTCTCTATTCCTTGTTGTCAAGTAATAGTGCATACACAAGTCAGTTTTCTTAACCCACTATGGGTTATCTGATATTTAATAAGAATTGCTGGATTTGCTTTGAAAAGAATTGACATGTTGCAGGATTGTCAGCTCTGGAACCAATCTCTTTCAAAGAGTATCCCATTTCCCATTGCTGACTAGTATATCCATCTCTCAGTGGCACTGTTTCCTATCCCCCCTGTTTAATAGTCATATTCATTTTCATTCTTTATTACCATTTCTCTAGTTTTACACAGTTCACTGCTGTAACTCCAAATAATCTCCATCTGGAATATCACTTTGGCTCTCTTTTCTCATATTACTGGGAACTCAGTTTTGTCACTGTTTCAATTTAACTAGGCGCTTTTTTTTTTCCCAATTTTGGTAGTTGATGGAAAGTTGTTAGCTGGGTTTCTGAGTGGATTGCATTAGCTTCTCATTCTGATTTAAAAGTACGAAATGCTAAAAGGTAACAGATTGTGTCACAATAGAGATTTCATAATTTTTTATTTTTTTTTAAATCAGGAGTAATGCTTGTAATGGATTCCTTTTTTGCCTTCCCAATACTTGCTGTATACTTGTGATGGACAATATCAGTATAGTAAGTTCAGCTGTGTTCCCAAGTCTCTGTAAGTCCTTCTTGGCAGTGAAATGTCTTTTTCTCTCCTCCAGTACTTATGTCATTTCATGTCTGAATAAGCCTAAATATATTTTCATTTAATAACAATAATGTGGACTTCTATATAACCTTACTTGTCTTTTTGGTAGATTGCTTTCTTTCTATTATTCCTTTCTCTTTTACCCCTACAAAAGTAAGAGGTGTGTTAGAACAGACTTGCCTCTTTACCAACTGCTCAATTAAAATCAGCTAAATCTTTATGGTTTCTGCACATGCAGAGCAGAAAGCAATGAACTCATTCAGGATCAGGCTCTGTCCTCTTTTTCACAGGAGTAGATCCAGAGCTCTCTGCTGAGCTCTCTGGAGTTGTGGTGCCTCAGTTCACCAGACCAAAATTTCTGCTTTAATGTGTAGTTCTCTCATTGTCAGGAAGATGCTAATTCCTGTGAGCGTTTAAACTTTGTTTTGAGAATGGTTAGAAACTGGTCATATCTTTTTTCAGCCTGATCTGAACTTCCATTGGTAATTAAGATGTTTTACAAAGTACTGCAGAATGTCATTGCAGCATGAATTAAGGCAATCGATTTGTTTCATTTTGAATGAAACATTTCAATTTGAATGCATTTGAAATCTCTTTGACTCTCTTGGCCATCCTTTCCCACAGTATAGAATTATGGTGCTTTTGCAGCAAGTTGATGCCTACTGGTGCAGCAATCAAGCTCTCTCTGGTCTGAGGGATTATCTGTAGATCTCTCTTAACGCTTTTCTCCTTCCTTGGGCCTAAAATCTGCAACATTCATACTCTGCTCAAGGGTCTTCTGTAGTATGACTGAAATGTGTTTTAGAATGGAGCGAGCTAAGAAAAGGATACAGAATTTTTTCTTTTGGTTTTCTATTCATTTAGCTCTGCTGTGTGATCTGAGATTCTCTGGCAGAAAAAAAAAAGTCCCCAGTTTGCTGATGTGACTTCTGTGATCTGCAGCAAATATTGTCAAAATCGAAAAGTTTGAAAAGGAGTTTTCACTCTCCTTGAATTTTCAATAGTTTACCCTTATTTGTCACTGTAGGTTTCATTCTAAGCTTCTACAAGTAAGTTAAAGAAATTCTGCCCCAATAAATGGAGCTTCCCTTCAGCAAGAGGGATGCTGAGAGAATCCTTCCAACCTACTCCACATAGGTAAGCTCCCTTTCTTTTGTGGGGCCAGAGCTCTTGGACTTACCTTGAGGGCTTCAGGGAAATTGGAGAAGGGTGGCTTGTGGACCCCTTTGCATCTGTTGTTTCAAAAGCCAGACTGGATATCTTTCTGGAATAACTGGAAGTGGTGGGCTTGATTTGTGAAATCCAGCTGACTGTATTATGTCAGAATAAGGCAAGATGATCTGCAATGTCTCTTTCTGGCTGCAGGGCTTAGGAATAAATGAGGAGATGAAGAGATATACAGAAAAAGAAGTGTTCTTGGCAAGACCTCTTGCACATGAGGAACAGTAAGCGTGTTCATACAGACAAGAATCAGAGTTAGAGAGTCTTAAGTGACCTTCAAATTATTATTTCCAAAGATCTTCAAACTTCACTTTCTACTTTTTTTAAAGGTAAAGGTTTTCTACAGAATTCCTCTGTAATGTGAAGACATCTGACACCTCTATTGCTACATTTAGGAAATCTGCAAATATTTATTATTCGTGAAGTAATTGCCTTCTGCTCCTGACAGAGCGGTCCTGACACAGTACTGTAACAGCACTAACACTGTGGCTGCAGGATTCCCATGTGTCATTCATACTGCTGCAACACATTTTAATACCTCTGAAATTGTTTACAACTCTTCTTGACTGATCTCATCTACAATAGAGAGACACCAAAAAAGAATTGCAGACTCTGGTATGATATGTTGGCTTGCTAGAAAGATTTACTCTGTTTGTTATTTACTAAAACTAATTAAGTTTGTTTTAGAAAACATATGAATTACATTATTGTTTTTAAAAATTGCAATTATTTCAATAATGTATCTTCTTATAGTTTCTAGGCTCTTGAGGAGCATAAGTTTTTCATAAAATAATGTTTTATTTGTTCAAAAAGACTTGGTTTTACTCCAAATGCCAAAAACTAAGACATCTGAGAATGTGAAAATCTTTTTCTATTTTCATTGGCAAAGAATTCCCATTTCTGATGATATATGATCTTACAGCTTTGTAAGGCGATATGAGCCTCTATTATTGCTAACATTTATTTTGGTTTAGAGAAAAAGTCAGCAGGGAAAACTATTGGGCTTTGCAAGAAAGTAGAGAGCAGTATAACAGTATTAATTATCCTGGCACTTCTAATATTTCTTCAAATAAATTTGTCTTAGCATTATAGCTCCATTACAGTTAAATGCCAGTCAGCTTTTCAGCATTCTAACGTGGTTTTTAGGATTTAGAATGGCTTCATATGAAATCGTTTCTAAACCCACTGTAATTTTCTTCAATGATGCTCATTGTTTAGATAATTGTTTACTTGCCTACTTGTCTGTTCTTAATCATCTGCTTTCCATTAAAATAAAAACAAATCCAGACCATTAATTGAACTAATTATGTTTGCTTAACTGACATATAACTTCAATAGTTCTTTTTAGATGCACAGATCCTTGAGAGTGACCTAGTGGCAACATTTGGGTGCACAGTTGTTCCATGTGCCCGAAGCTCATACCCCGTGTGCTGTTCCATCCATCTGTGCAATATGTTGTGTGATCTCTCCCTCCTCCCCTTGCATGTCCACATAACAAATGGAGGGCTCTTGGTCATGCACTAACAGTGACCACCAAGGGGGTTTTTGCATGCACCAACCTGCATTTGCCCTGTTTGAACACCTAACCTTTGTGGTCATATAGAGCAAATTTCACATTGGAGAGCTAAGGGTCTAGAAGAACAAAGCTACGAATAAATCAGGATGGCCATAGAAAAAAGGAGACCAGAGGCCTAAATCTCACCTCTTTTAAATTTATTCCACAGATTTCTGCAAAGTCAGTCTTTCATACTGATTCATATGGGACCAAAACAAAGATCTGAGTTAGCAGAACTCTTCATTCTTCTGAAGTAAACAATTCTTCCTGTCTCCAAGTATCTTCTTTATTGTCCTGCTCTCATAACCTGTTGTCCCCTCACTCCTCCTGCTCTCCCTCTATTCCTTCAGTAAAGCCTTCAATTTTGCACAGGTCCTTGTCTCTCCATGCCTGTTTATGCCCTTCTCTGCAAGAGAGAAGGAGCTTTTTGAGAGAGAAAACAATGCATATATTTGCTACAAAAGGCATGCCCAGTCCTAAGGAAGCCATTCTATAACTTTTTATGTACAAACTTTCATTGCAGATTCAAACCCCAAGTTAGGGGAGAACCCCACTAGTTTGACATAGCATGCATGACTTGAGGCACAAATGAAAAAATCCCAGGCTTGCTACTTTTATCCTTCCTCTGTACACTGCTGTGTTAATCAGTGAATAAGGATGTGAAAGTCAATTAAGTGACTCAGAAAATAAGTTTCCAGAGATGTGAAGGCTGCAGAATTAGCCTGGCTACATCCATGGCATGAAAAAGTGCTCTCAAACTCACTTTTCACAGCTGAAGTTGCCATTTGTCTACAAGCGGCCCTGAAGCCACTATGCACTCAGACTTGGGTCTGGCACAGCCCGAGTGACTTGCTCTGTGCTGAGAAGTGAGGTTCTATCCAGAACTCATGGAACTGCATACCAGAAGTGTGCATGCCACATACATCTATCTGGCTACACCATCAGCTTCCCCTGATCCTTTGTTCTGGGCATGTCTACCCTGTGCAACCAGGCTTAGATGATAATATATCTGAGCAAGCCCAATGTCTCTTCTGGAAGGCAGAGAGTGAGAAATAGCCTGGTTCTTCTGCTTTCTTTTTATCTGGGAGTCTACAGCCCATCACAATGTCCATTAGAGTGTTTCTAAATACTGCATAGTAGCACATCTGTTCTTTCAGTTCCTATTCTGAGGCTCAGTTCTGGGTAACACTTTTCAGCTTTCATATGTAACAAGCGAGGTTAGTATTTTTTTTCTCAAGAGCTACATATTTTTCTAGGCTGGTCATAGTGTGTGCTATAGTTTAAAGAATGCTTAATTACCTCTATAAGCATGCTCGCTTGCCTAATTCTTTGTGTTTTACTCCCTTAAGATCAGCTGAAGTGGAAGGTTCTCTGTCCAGGCTGAAGGAAACCAGGACAGATTGGGATCCCATTGGGAAGGTGCTAGAGCAAGTACAAGAGGTTAGCAAATTTAGGTGTGCCCAAGATAGGATTTGTCAAGGGTGACAAAACCCACAAAGCACAGCAGATGTAACAAAGGACACATAAGCTTTGATGGAAGTACAGAAGAGATTGCAAAAGAACTGAACAGACCTTCAACTAATTGATGCCTCCCTGTGTCCATTCTTTATAGTCCATACAGTAGAGGACCACTATAGGTTTGTTAGCTGTCCAGTTCAAACAAACAAACCACAACACAAACCAACCAAACAACAACAAAAGCCCCAAAACACCAACACAAAAAGATGTAAACCCCAGACACCCATGCAGTTGATGGCTACATGTGCATTAGCTTTGGCCAGTCAAGGCTACAATTGTAAAATATATAATAAAATTATGTGCTTCTAGAGCAATGAGTAAGATTTCAAGTTCTTTTCATTTTCTTTCATTTCACTTCTTTTATGAAATTGTTTGAGTGACATGGCATGAAGTATAATCAAATAATTTCTGGAAACAAACCCATAAATACAGAAAACTGAAGAAGCACTCAAGTCTCATAACCAGTACATACTTCTTATCACACAATAACTTGGGTTCTCACAGGAGTCTACTCATGCTTAAACAGTTACAGTCTTTGGTGCCACTGAAATCTCATAAATCCTTAATCAAACAACCACAAAGCCTTTGATTGCATGAAAACCATCAGGTGATATCAAAACTGGCACTTTCACTGTAGTTTACATACATATTATACACACACTATATACTTACATTTCTTCATTACTTGTGACAGCTCATGACCTTCTGGTTTTCCTTTCATGCACAGAAACATGGGGAGCTTATAGTCTTCCTAACAATCCATTTAATTTAGACAAAGGAAATCCTTTTATTATGTACAGAAAATACAAGCTTCAAATTTCAAATGTGTCCCCTTTTCCCAGCTACGTAGACATCTTGGGAGTGATCAGGATAGATCTGAGCTCGGCTTCTATGCCATCAGATCACCTAGGTTGTCCCAGGTGTCTGCACTGCTCGGTCAGGTATGATAAGGAGATCTAAGCACTTTTGCAGCAGCAGCTGGAGCCTTCTCAGGATCAAAGAAGACACTAGATGCTTCTAATTAGGCAACTGAACCTTAGTGGTTCAGCAGTGGGTGCTCAAAAAGAAGCTTCTCTTTCCTTGAAATGATTGATGGAGTTGGCCAGAATCTGAACTATTAAATCTGGAAAGTTACTCTGAGCTCTGAATACATCCCACTCAGTCCTAACTAATTTTTTGCCAGCTACCATCTTGTTGAATGGACAACTTGAAATAAAGGACATAGATATAGCCACATATAGCCAGAATCAACCCTTTGTCATACTTATGTTTGGGTTAGTTTGTTTTGTTTTGTTTTCACTCGGGAACATTCAGATTGTCTGTACAGTTGACATACCTGTCCCAAAGTGCTGAATTCCCTGAATACAAACACTTACCAGTCTGGTTGTATGAGGGGAAGAAAATGCTACAGACATCTGTGGCTGAGATGGAAGGAGTTAAGTACTTTGCTCTGACTTCAGTTTCCTGATGACAGGAATGGAAAACAATTACCATTTTCCAACTGAATTCTAAGTTTATTGTCTTGGGAACATTCCTAGCAGATGACAGAAAGAGAAGAAATTATCCTACCAGATGTACTTCTAGCTATTCCACTACTTATCTCTACTGCCACTTGGAAGTCTGTTTATTTGGTTTATTAAATATTACAGCTTACTGTTTCAAATAACATAGAGCAGGACTGGAAGAACTACTATTTTATCCTCCTTTGTTCATCTCTAATCTGACCAAGTCATTATTTAATGACTGTAGGCACATATAACTTTCACATCTAACCTTCAAGACACAATATGGCAATAAACTATTCCCTTTTACTATCAGCTATAAAACCTGCAGGATGACTGGCAATTATAAACACCTTAGGAAATGATGTGTGGGATCCTTTTTAATAGTGAATTCTGATATCTTTATTTTGTGTTGGAGGATTGGTCTCTCTAGCAGGAGCTGCATTAAGCAAATAAACAGGAACATATGAAATGCTTCATTCTTAAGGCTTCATTGCATCTTCCTCTTACTAAAGGATGCTCACCATTAGTAACTTCCCTTCCCTCTGTTTCTGCATCAGACAGAAAGTGTTATTTATTGCCTTTCAGATATTGGGGCAGCTAGAGAGCTTCTTAAGTATTTTACAGTAAAGTACAAATTCTTACCACTGTGGTTCCTAGGTGGCACACACAATTCAGTGAGGTCTTTCACAGGGCCTTACATTCTGTATTGGTCTGTACTATAATAATATATGTGATACAAATATTTAAATAGGTTCACTGCATTTAGTTTTTCTTGTCTCTTTACTGAGACAAAACATTACATTGATTAAACCCCTTGCCATGATCTGTGTATGACACAATACAGATCACAAGTGCACACTTCTGAATTAGCTCAGATTACTTTTGTCCTGATGAGACTGAGTGCAGTGATCCAGCACAGAAGTGAGAAATGTATACAAGAAGGCAGCACAGTCATTGTTCAAGATAGGTGTTCACAAATTGATAGTCAGGCACAAGGAGGTTCCTGCTTCCACTGCAATTTGCACATCCAGAGGCAGCCAAGGAATGCAAACTCTAGTGGGGGGGG
>VXAU01003432.1:453375-520265 GCA_013399695.1 Formicarius rufipectus | reverse complement strand
AAGAGAGAAGGAGAAGGAAAAAAAAAAAAGGTAGGTAGGCCTATCATTAAACTGATAGGAAAGGTCAGGTATATCTGTCACTCCATCTAAGCAAAGTAAATATAGGTTTTCCTGAATTTTGACAGCATTAACAAGACTGGAAATCTATAGCTGGAAGGGATTTCCTGGTATCATTTGCTCCATTCCCCAGCACCAGCACAGGGTGACACCCATCATGCTAGTCCTGACAGATGCTTATTTTTAACAGATTCTAATTAAGGTAATTTCACAATGAGCACAAGCAGCATACCACATGCTATTTCATTGCCCTTCTTAATTATATTTTTTTTCCTAATTGATAATCCAAATCTCTTTTGTTACAGACCAAGGAAATTATTTCTTAACTTTGTGACTGCACTGGACATAGTCAACTGTTGAACCAGGAACTGAAAACATACTCAGCAGATTGCGATATTTCCTCTTCCCTTGGTTTCTTTTTTTTTTTTTTTTTTTTTTTTCCCCAACCTGAATTTCTTCTATCCTTTCTCAGAGCTCAGGATTTCTGAACTGCCTGTAGCCTTTTCTCTCAGCTCTCTCTAGTTTTTCATTCTTTTAAAAGCACAATCCCCACAATGGGACACTATTCCCGCTGCAGAAGAAAAATAGTGTCAAACAGACCCCAAAAATTATCTTCCTTGGCTTATGTGTGCTCCTGTTATTAAAACTATTATTAAATGTTCTCACTGTCTGTCTGTTTTGCAGTCCTGCCATGTCAGTGACTCATGCTCAGCTTGTGACCTGTATAACCTGGGATGCTTTGCTGCAGAGAGGACTGAGTCAAGCCCTGCTTAAGGGTCTTGACCTGCTCTGGGGAACAGACAAGGGTAGATCATAGGGTAGATCACATCATGTTGTGACAGCTGTGAAGAAGGAGAGCTTCAGGGCCTGCATCCTCAACCAGACTGGACACAGCTCAAGTGTAATGATGTCAAATAGTTTGCACAGACACCTAGGTGCAATTGGTCCCAGAGAAAGGCTTGTTCCCACCCTTGGTTCTAGGAATAGATCCTTGCAATGCACTGTGTTTTTCAGATAATGTAATACAACAAAAATGGACTGAAACAAACGTAAATGGAGTCCACAGGCTGAGGGCAGTGGGGGAAAGAGATGTCAAGCACATGCAGGGCACTTTATAAACTTACAGGCCATGGATCTCAAGACTGTCATGCCTGTTACTTTTGCCCTCAGTGTGCTGAAAGAAGACCAGAGAAGGGAGTTCACCTAATGGTGTGCTTAAGAAGATCAGAGAAGGGAGTTCACTAAATGTGTGCTTTTCCTTAGGTATCTTCTTCTTGCCTTGCTTCTACCTCCAACTTAATAGAGAACTCATCCCATCTAACTGATTTAAAACTGGTGTCATGTCAAAGCCCCTTTTGGTCTCTTCTGGAATCCAGGAAAAGAAGGCCTACCTTCTGAGCCCTGGATTCACCACATTCCAAAATAAGTGTCTTAGAGACAAGGTATAAATATTCTGACTGTGCTGCCTCTCTCCATTGACCAACAAGGGACTAACTAGGTCAGCCTTAGGCCAGGTGTCAAATTGTTTGACAGCCATGCAAAGGCAACCACAATTATTTCCTTAATGATGGGCCAAATTCTGCAGTCCAACTGAGTACTTTCCCAGAAAAGCACTCATAATCTGTTCCATGTACAGCAAAATTCACTGTATGTATGAGAATCCATAAAGTTTAGTTTAAATGCTGAATATCCTCTCTGTTCTCTGTCTTCCACACATCCTCTCCCTCTATTTCTAGTTGTCTATAGCAGATTGTCTTTTCCCAGCCATTCCTGGCAATGCCTCAATAACCAGCAGCTGGGTCACATTCATGGAGTCACAAGAAGAAGACAGAGTTGTCAGTTAAAACTTGTATCTCCTCTGCCTGGCTTTCATTTGGCCTGGCTTAAACTGACAAAGGGATGTAAATTTTTTTTGCCTGCCCACATTTCTCATAGCACGTAGAAGGTAGTGTAATTTGCTATCACAGCACTTTTTCCCTTTCACACTTGGCTAGCCACACTGTACATTTCACTCAGCTGCTGCAACGAGTGGTCCTGAGGCACCAGGAACCAGAGACAGTGTGGTCTCAGCTTTGTTAGAAGCCATAGAATACTGTGTTAAAACAATACACACTTTACTGATCATATTAAAATAAATATTTTGGTAGCCAACTCATGAAATGGCAACTGCTGACAGAAAGGCTTTTCTGGTAGATTTTTTGAGAGTAGCTCATACATATACATGTGAGTTTGATTCTGTTTCCGCCAAACTTCATGCAGGAACCGGAAGGTCAACATCAGTTCATAGAAAGAGATAATCAGCAGCTAAATGTGGAATGCAAAGTGCTGCTGTTATAGTTGGGTCAGAAGGTGCCACTAATCTAGAGCAGGAGCACAACATAATTTTCTCCATCCAGGCTGTGCTTGAAGATTTATCTGACACCATACTTATTTCCATGAAAAGCACTGTGCCTTTGCCACTAGTGGACACACAGATGTCCATTTCTGACACTGAACTGATCTATTAGCTCCAGTGTAACATCATGGAAGACACAAGGGATTGGAAAACACGAGCATAGAATGACTTTTGTATATCCTAGTCTCCTGTATTTGTATTTTGTAAGTGGAAAAACATAATTGTGTGAAATTAATTAGGTGATGGTTCAGAGCAGCATTTGCTTTTATTACGGCTGAAACCTATTTGTAGTGATGTTCTGTACTTAGTGATGTAGAGTTGGTCTACACTTTCAAACACTAGATGGTGCCAAGGGTCCACATAGAGAAAAGCTGACTTTTAAAGCAACAAAAATATTCCATTGACTGGCAATACTGGCGTAGTTTGGTCTCTCTGTAGTTCTGTGAATTTGTTCAAAATTTATTGTTAAAATGTCTCATTATCAAGGAAGTGATAGGAAAAAAACCCCTTTATACAAGATGGTACTAACCCAAGCAATCCAAGTCACAGATAAATTAGCGTTGGAGTCCTGAGAGAGGACGACAATTCAAGTTTCAATACAGAGATGGTATCAGCATGGGTTGGTCCAGATTCATCTGACTCAAAACACTTTCTCTTACAGTGACTGGTACAAAGTGCTTCAAAGAAAGTTGGCTGTGATTGCCTACACAGTGTTGTCTCTGTGTCTTTTGTGACAGGATTACGTATGTAAACAAATTAAGTTAGTTTGAGATGACTGGCCTGCAGGATTACAGGTAACTCTTCCCAGCAGGTTTACAGGTTCACAGAGTGAGGTCCAGTCCATAGAAACAAAGTGTTCTATCTCACCACAAAGCAGACTGAGCAAAGAGAAGGTGCCATGTCTCTGTTGTTTGTACATCTTGTATTTACCAGAACTATGCTGCCTCAACACACTGGTGTACAGACGCTGTGGTGGGAGGGTGCACAGGACAGACAAACGTACCCAACAGCTCATTCATGCACAGCAGAAGGCGATGTGTAGAGGAAAAACAAAGTTTAAAGCGCTGTGAAGAATGAAGACAGATCAGTAATACAGAATAATCTGGGTGGCATGGTCTACTGGACAGAAACAGAAGACATAATCAAACAAAAGGTTATGCATCTAGGAAGAAAGCACACCCTTCATATTCAGACAACAGGTTAAAGCTGGACAGTCTGTCCTGAGAAGACGTGACGTTGGAAAGGATTTGGCAATGAGTAAGGTGGATTGTCTGCTGAGCATTCAGCTGCTGCTCTGATTAGCCTACAGTACTAATGCAATCCATAAATGCACTGATAAATCAAAAGTGAAGGGGCCTATTTAACATTAGTGTGATTGATCTCCACTAATTTCACCGTGGAGGCTCTGGGAAGTTTTAGAGAAGACTGGCAATCACAATTAAAAATTGGAAAACAGTTAGTAGTGAAATATTTCAGGAATTCACTTTGCTTTATTTATGAAACAAACAGAAGTTTATAACTTCCTGTGCAGTTCCTCTACAGATGAGCTTACTTCACATGCCCCCTGGGTGCACTGGGTCGCTCCTATAGCATTTGCATAGATCAGGTTTCTGGGGTGGGCTTATTTTCAATTTCATTTTGTCGCCATTGTATTTTGCAAAGCTAGGTTAAGTACTCTTAAAGAATGAGAGGGGCAGTGATAGGAGCTGAATCTATTACCCATTCATTTGGGATATACTGGAAATAAGAACTTTGGTTAAAAACTCTTCTGAGAATCAGGCAGCACCAAGTTGCATGCTGTGCCTGTCTGAAGTAGCTAATTGCTGCGGCACAATTCTCTAAAGTCCAGGGAAGTCCTGAGTACACAGGTGAGTCCTCCTAACACAGGACTACAACTCACATGATCTCAGGACGAGCACAAGCCAAAGACTACTACTGTGTTTGTGGGCCAAATGCAGCCTTGTTGCCCAGATGTTGAGCTGTCCAGCCCTTAAGCACTCCTTCACAGCCAGTCTTATTTCCTCACATTGTCATAGTAGATCATCTGCCAAAGACTGAATAGATTTAAAAGGCCAACTTCAGTTTCTAGGTGTCCTTGCAAAACCACCTGCACAGCACCAACTCAAGCCCAAAGCCAGGAGTCTTTAAACTAAATGATACTACTGCAGTGCTCAATAAGCGAAACTTTCCCCCTAGCAAGCAAAAGATCAAATAAATGGTTTAAATTTAACCCCTTTTTATGGGAGGCAAGAGAAAAGGAAAAATAACAATAGATCCACTATATGGACATGCCTGAATAGTATCTAATGCATAGGTTAACTACGTCACTCTCTGCATGAGGTTAGAAATAGATCCATCATAATTCTCCAAAAGCTATCAGGAATGGAAGAGATAAACAGAGGCTGCTCACAAATGTTCAGGCTTAAAAGGGATGAACTGGTTAGTACATCTGTGAGCAAGCTGTTCATTCTCTAGACTTGGCAAGCAGTTTACAGAAATAAAGACATTTTATGGTACAGACATTAGTATTTTCAACCTACAATACAGTACTATTATAGAGAAGTAAAATGGTCATGGGTGTTAGAACTGTGTTTCCCAACTTTCTAACTTAAAATTAAACTGGTTATGTGTTACAGAACGTGCCAGAATTTTCACATCCAGAAGTGTGAGCTTTACATATTCACCTAAGAAACTCTGATTTTGTACCAAGCAATTAGGAGTTAAGTTCAGGCTAAAAAAATAGATATTTAATCAATCACAGCTAAGGAATAAAGATATACTTAACCAGATCACAGCTCACTTACTATTTTATAACCATTAACAAATGTTATAAACTATCCATATCTGAATTTTTCATTTGAAAAAAATCTTAATATTTACATGCTTCATAATGAATTTGCAGGGTCTAATCCATGAAAGGGTAAAGTGTGATGATATCCTCAGTTAGAAGATGTTAGGAACAATAAGATTTATTTGAAATTACAGAAAATGGTATGAACAATTAATAGGAGGAAAATATAGTCTGTTTAACTCTATTAGGCTGGATGGCATTTTGCCTGGAATATGAGTCATGGAGAACATCATATCCTGAGTGTAAGACATAGCTAGGCCAGAAGGAAAGTGGAATAGTAAACCAGAGGATAAATTTCAGGAAGAAATAACTAGGAATACACTGAGGTGATAATATTACTGCATTAATAACTAACTACTTTAAGAATGAAAGCTAAATCAAACCTTATCACTTTGAAAGCCATTCAAGTTAAAAGGCTCAAGGATTCTTCTGAGGGAATGAATCAGATCTCAAAGCCTGGCAATACAGTGAGTGAGAGCGTAGAACAAAGCATTCTCAGTCTGAGAGACCTGGCTCTGGAAAGAATTTTCAGCAGAGGTTCGATGAATCATGTTCTGAACTTCCATGAGTCATTGCAAAATCTTCTTTAACACTTGCAGACCCAAATAAACATTTGCAATACTAACTGAAACTCCCAGCTTTCCCATAGAACAATAAAGGATTAGCAGAAACAGCCTGGTCCAAAAGAAAGCTTTGAAGAAAGTGAAATGTGAGAAAAGCCAGAGACTCAAAATGCATGTCGAGACTTAGATGGGGAAAGCTGTGGGCATATCTGAGTGACAGCAGGACAAAGCAGAACAAACCACCAGTGCACAATCCCTATGTTTTGTCTGCACTGCTTGCCAAATACAGTCCTATGCAGTGTCATTAACAGAACTCAGTCTTAATAAATGTCATTAGTGCAACGTTCTTGCAAACCCTGATTTGACACATCTATTACTGACATTACACAAGTCCTGCTTTGAGTCAGTTTTGATTGAATGTGCTGATACAGACTGCATCCAGAGCTGCTGATGTTATTTCTACAGGACTTTCAGAAAAATATTTCTTGAAGCAACAACCTGGACAAAAGATGCATCTAGTATTTTTTACACATTCTACAGCTTAAAAATACATTTCATTTACTGCTATATTTAAATTTACTCATTTATGCTTTCAGCATCAAAGTAACTCTCCCATGCACTTAGATGCACTCTACTTAGATATATTTTGTATTGCTGTGCACATGCCCTTTGAATTTTGGCTTGGCAATGTATGAAGCTTATTACCTAGGACCTCTTTCCAAGACTATCAGTTTTATTTAGATTACATTCAATTTTAAATGTATGGCTTTGATTTATCTGGCTTGATTGAATGCCCAGTGAAGTCAATGCAAAGTTCTTATTGACCTAAAAGCAAGTTGATTGAGGCACTTTTGCGTGCCTGGTTTGATTTGACATTAAAGTTCTTTTCCTCCTCTAGGTTTCCCATATTTAAAATGGGTTAGGTACTGTCACAAAATACTGAACTGTTTTCGAATGGAGAGATGTGACTAAAGAACATTAGTATGAGGGTCTGCCCTAGCTCGCATGGAAATCAGCAGAAGCTGTTTCATTTACTGCTGTGGAAACTGAGCTAAAGCTGAACATCAGAATGAGATTTATTCCAGGATTTATTCCAGAAAGTGAAAATCTAATGTAAAAACCAAATGGTTTTGCCTTTTCTGGGTCTTTATTGAGTCAGAGAGAAGGCAGGATCCCAGTGCTAATCACAATTGCATGAATTTCATTAAATGAAATCCGTTGATTTGAATCTCCAGAGTTCTGTGAAACACTCCACTTCCATCTTAAAAAAAAAAAAAAAAGAAAAGGAAAAAAAAAAGAAAAAGGAAAAAAAGGTAGTTAACTGCTTTTAAGTCTACAGAGAAGGGTGGAAAGCCATAAATCCTACGAGCTCAAAAATCAGAAGGCCAAGTCCCTCCTACCAGAATGAGCTATGGTAAAATGTTAACAGTTTTGAAATCAACTTCATATTTTGGAGGTCTGAATCACTTTAAAATGCTGAGTATTGTTAATACCTCTGTCTTACTATGCTGCATAATTATTCTCTGTGCCATGTCATTTCCCTCAACAGCGTCAGCACTCCCATCATGCCAGAGGCTGTCCAAAAAGTCAAAATTTAAAACAGGGAAAAGTCATGTAACCATGTCAGCAAGATTAATTTTACCATTAACTGATATGCAAATGAATTAAATATGCTGCTTAAGTTACAACCTTATAGAGTGCCTTGTTCCTTGTATAAAACCAAAGTAGAAGAGATTTTAGAAGACCTTCTGCAAAAACATCTAAGAATGCACCATACCATGTTTTTTCTAGAGGGAAACCGATGTCGTATACAGAATGTAATATATCTTTGGCAAACATTTATATATACAAATGCATTTATATAGATGGATAGCAGTTTAAAATTCCAAGACTCTATTACTGGTACAAAAATGATTGCTGACAGCCCTGTTGAATTCTGTATGTCATCTGCTGCTCATCCACTGTACCCTGATTTCTTCAACACAGAAACTGTTGCAAAGCAACTACATCATATACTGCTCATAAAATGTCTAAGTACTTTATTAGTTCTGCATACGTTGTTATCTCATACTACTCTCCTGTTCAACTGCTTGCTGTTTACACAGGAATGAATTCATGGAATTACCTGGGAATTTCCAGTGTATTCTGATGCACAAGGGTCATGCAGACTCTCCCACCACATCAGGGGTCCATGGATGAAACTTCAGTGAACTTCTTTTGTGTTACTTATATTATTCTTTATCTGTCTGATTAACACCTAAGTGTGCAAGTCCTAAGACAATATTATAGGTTGATTTTTGTTGGAAAACCTTGATGCAACACTAGTGGAAAAAGGTTTTCATTAACTTTTTCAGCTCTGAAGTCAAAACTGGCAATAGTCACTGTACTAGAAGTGCATTCCTACAGCCCACTGCCAGCTGACTTCACTGTCTGACCACTGACACCTGCACAGAGTATTGGCAGTACTATCTGAACGTTCATCCATGCCTTATTTCCACTTTTCGTACATCTCTCTTACCATCTACAGTCCAAAAAGGCATCTGGTTTTATTTCTCAAGCCAGGAAGGGAGTGAGAAGGGAACGTAAGCTAAATTCATGGAGGTGTAAAATTTCAATTTGAAAATTCCACAGAAACCACAAGATCCTCATTTCAGTTTGCAGTGGGTGTCTGAGTTTCAGCCACTGGCCATGCATAGAGCCACTTCCTTGAACCAGTTACAAGGGCACGCTCACACTCTGTGTTTCCACCCTGCAGGAGCCATGCCAGGGGAAGATGTGTAAAAAGCACATCTAAGATAGGATGAATCACACTTTGGAAATATATATTTCTCTCCAATGATGGTAAGGAGAACAAAAGGTGATTAGCTCAGAGTGGACACCAAACTTCCAGGTGACATGTGATGAATCACTCTATTGGGTTTGCATGGCAAGAGGAAGGGGGAATGGACCGTGGGCTACAGAGGTGGCTTCTGCAAGAAGCTGCTGGAAGCTTTACCCTGAGTCTGACAGAGTCAGTGCTGGAGACCTGCCACTGGTCAAGGCTGAGCCCATCAGTGATGCTTGGTAGCATCTCTGGGATAACACAGTGAAGAAGAGGGGGAAAAACCTATATAGCTGGAGCCATAGAGAGTAGTGAGAATGTGTGAAAGAAACAAGTCTAGGGGCAACCAGGCCAGTGGAGAAGGAAGGGGAGGAGGTGCTCCAGTAGCTGGAGCAGAGACATTCCTGCAGCCTGTGGTGCAGACCATGGTGAGGCAGCTGTGCCCCTGCAGCATGTGGAGCAGAGATCCACCATAGCCTGTAGACAATCCCACACCAGAATAGGTAGATGGCCTGAAGAAGACTGTGACTCTGCAGGACGTCTGTGCTGAAGCAGGTTTTCTGGCAGGATTTGTAATCCTATGGGGGACCCATGCTGGAGCAGTCTATTCCTGAAGGACTGCACTCCATGGAAAGGACTCACACTGGAGCAGTTCATGAAGAATGGTAGTCCATGGGAATGACCAGTGCTGAAGAAGTTTGAGGAGGACTGTCTCTTGTGGGAGGGACTTCACACTGAAGTAGAGGAAAAGTGTGAGGAAGAAGATAAGGCGGGGACACATGATGAACTAGCCACAGCCTCCATTCCCCATTCCCCTGCACTGCCAGGTGTTTTAAGAGTCAGGTTTTTTTCTCATTAATCTTCTATGATTTGATTGGCAATAAATTAAACTAATTTCCCCAAGTCGAGTCTGTTTTGCTCATGGTGGTAATTAGTGAGTGACCCCTCCCTGTCCTTATCTTGACCCATGAGCCTTTTGTTCATATTTGCCCTCCCCGTGTCCTGCTGAGGAGTGGAGCAACAGAGTGGCTTTGGTGGACACCTGACATCCAGCCAGAGTCAACCCACCACTACCACCACAAACAAAAGAGATTAAAAAAACAGTAGTGCAGCAGTCTATTGAATATTTAGGAAGACTAAGTTTGATAATTCATATGTATACCCCTTTTGACATTTAGATGATGACATCCATAGCTACTTAGATGCATCCCAAATTTCTAAACAGAAAAAAGTTCCTCTCCAACTGACTGGCCAGTCTGTGACTCTGAGCACGGGCTCTTGTCTTAGCTGGATTTCTGCCTGGAGGTAAAGATTTCTCTCCCACAGCAGCTTCCACGTCATGAACAAGACTTCCTCATGTTCAGTTTCCAGGCTTCATATGCAAGTGGCAAGGTTTGGGTTAACAGTTCTTTATGTACGGTTAGGACTTTACACAGCCTCTGCAGGTATGCAGTGAATCTAACTCTTCCTGTGACTTTTGCAACTCCATGCATTTCTGACTTCCACTTAATTCTGTGACCTAAGCCTCTACTAGAATGAGGATTTTAGTAGGAATAATAATAGGTAAGCAAGAAAACTTTTCTAAAACAAACCAGTATCTGGTAGTCCAGATTCATGAGGCCAAAATCCCCAGGCTATCAAACCTAGTAGGCCATGCTTAGTTTAACAGCTAGACGTGAGTTGTTGATGGATTGCTCTTCTCCATGTGGGCTGTCAGGTTCTCCCCATCTGTCTTTCTAACTGCCCAGCTTGTAAGTACTTTCTTGTATTTTTATTTAGAAGGTGAAGCCCAGCTGGAGGTTGCAACCAGATTCTTTTAAAATACAATACAGGGAGCTTCAATATGCTGGGCTGATGAAAGTAAAAGAGGAATTCCTACACAAGTACCCCATGTGAGTGCAGCAAGCAGGAAGCTGTTTGGGTGTTGGGAAGGGGTTCTACTGTAGCACAATCTTCCTGTAGGACCAAGGATGTTCATGGTTAGCTGGTCAGGAGTTTGGGTTTGCTGTCAAAGTTGACGGAAGTTTCACTATTAATAATAACACTATTCTTGCTCGTAAGTTTTATGGGATAGGAAAATTCTCTGAACCCAGCTTTAATCATATGAGGTCAGATCAAAGGCTCTAGGGAAACTTCAGGAAAATCAAAACAATTTTGTTTTCTATAGCGTGCCAATCAATGAAACTAGATCTTTGCAAAAACATTGTTAAGAGTATTATGCTAGCTAAATGCTGATAAAGCCAATAAAAAAAAAGTTATACAGACTAAGACACTATAATATAGAGGATATCTGTAGGTGTACACATCCAAACCAGAAAATATAAGCAAATGCACATAAATACACATTTTACTTAGAAAACCATCCTAGGTTACACTTCACCTTTTCCAGTGTATTTCTTGCCATGACACTGGCTTTTTGATCTGCAGCATTAATTGTTGACTATTCTCTAGATAATTCTGCAGACAGATGTACTATATAGACATCATCGTTACACACAGCGCACAAACACAATGGTGACATTCTCTGCCTCGAAAAGTTTCCTGTGTAAATGATGTTCTTGAACATAATTAATGAAATGTAAGGCTGCAGAGCCAAGAGGACTTCAGGAGATAGTATAGCCCAACTCCGTGTATTAAAGGCAGCTAAAATGGGGTTAGATCAACCACAATGGTATTTGTGCATTTCCTTGAAAAGCTCTAATGAAGGCAATTATACAGCATTCCTATACATATATGTATTTAATAGATTTTATATATATATATGTATATATGTATATATGTATGTATGTATGTATGTATATCCAATTGCAGAATATCTATTGGTTAACCCATAACAGTCACTGCTACACATAAAAATATTTTTAACATTATATAATCAAATGATGAAAATAAATCTGTCTACTTTGCAGCAAGGAAGATATATGTTTAACATATGAAATATGTTACTTTTGTAACGATGGAGAAGAGATGAGCACTACATTTTTATAATGTCTGTTCATGCATGGGAAAATTGTTAAACTAACTGTAACCTTCTCTTTTTTTAAGTGAACATATTAATTCCTTAAGTTCAGCTTTAATTTGTGTTTTCCAAAACCTGCCAACAGGACAAAGTTTCCAAAGTGAGCCTTTGAAAAGATCAAATAGAGCAGAACAATTACTTCCCTTGTTCAAAATATGACAGGCCTGTTCATTCATCCCAGAATGACACTATTTAGTTGATTCTTCTGTAGTTTGTAAAATACTTTTGTTCCCACATACCTTCCTGCTGCATTGCTATATGAGTGGTTATTTTCTATCTATACAGCTACAATTTCTTCCTCCCTTGCTAGGCTAGTTATCCGCTTGAAGAAGATTAAACTTGTTCATGTAATGACAGATTAGGGGCAGGGAGGGGACAGGTTGTGGGTGACACTTATCAGTGTTTTATCTTGGGCCTCAAATATTCATCCTCTGGTGTTTTACGCAGAAATTCTCAAGGGCATGAAATTAGGCTGCTGAGTCTGTTATTTCTGACTTCTCTTTGGAGCGGAATGCATACCATTTCCTTTTGTAGATGTCTACAAGATGATCACCAGTGGTTTGGAGATCAGTTTCAGCTAACTGCTTAAGTAGAAGGAAAATCAATGATGTCAAAGTCTTCTCTTGCATTGGTTTCAGTGTCAGATGCGAAAAGGAGTGAGGATCTGGTGCTGCTGGTGCCACCATCTTGGGGACTCTCCAAGGCTCAGCAGGACACTCAGGCTAGTTACACCCTCATCCTGCAAGGGGACAGGAAGGCCCCCTGGCAGTAATTTCCTAGCTATGAACGTCTTCAGGATCTTCTCTAGCCATCATCTTCTGCAGTGTGTGAAATATGCTCTACAGGTCTGAGCTGTAAAATTTTAACATGTGCCTCCTAAATCTAGGAAAACCAGCCATTCCTGATACAAAGGATGCAGCCAGGGGATGCCTGCCTTTTTTTTTTGCTTTTTTTCTGAAGAGCACCATATTACCACTTCTTGAGAAATTATTTTTATTTAATGAGATGTCCTCTTGCCATAATGGCCTATCAAAACTCACGGGTCTGCCACATCAGATGGATAAAGAATCTTTACAATGGAAAAGAAGTTTCTTTTTCAAAAGGTCCTGCTTCCCAAAGTGGGAGGGGTTTTACATTTTTATGAATCATGGAGATTTTATTTCCTTTTCTTAATTTTTTACAACATGGATGATGAATAATCTGACCTTTATTCCCACAGATTACATTTTTTACCTTTAAATTCTTAATTTTTCTTTAGAAATCCCTTGTACACAGTTCTACCACTGCCACTACTATTTTTTTTTAAATTCTGGATATTCACATAGCAGTAGATTAGAAAATTCTCCTATTATTTCTTTTGTTGAAAGTATGTGAAGACCTTTAGTAGAGAAGTTTTAGAAGTCAGTAGTTAAAGACCCATTACAAAAGCCATCATGCAAAGAGAAAAATCATCTAGTAGTTACAAATACATCGGTCATTAATGACAAGAAAGATCAAACACTAATGTACACTTTCTTTTTTTTAATCCTTTCTCACTTTCTTGAATGGATGGAAAAAGCAGGTCTGGAGTCAAAGCCCCATTTCCTCTTCTGACAACTGTGTCTTCAGACTAACTCCACAGCTTAACTGCAGCTTTCTTCATTAAACCAATTCTCAAGAGCTGGATTGTACACCTGTATTTTCCATTTGGCACATTTCTCTTTGGCTCTTTGAGCTGTATGCCTCACTTGTTGCATTACAACTGTAAATCACTGTAGAGCAGAGTTTTCTGCTCTAAAGTCAGGTATTTCCTTTTCAGTAAAAGCTCATCTCTGTTCCTTCTGTGTACACTTAGTGATGCTGTCTTGATGAAGGCCATGATGAGATGATGGCCATTAAGGATACTGACAGGTTGTCCCTTTGTAAGTTCAACTTCTACCTTTTGTTAGTTATTCTCTAGTTGTTTATGGAAAAAAAAATTTGTTTTTCAGTCTCTTAGATGATGTGTTGAATAAAAGGAAACAAAAAGGGAGATAATAGTGAAGATAATAAAGGAGGAACAATTGTTCTCAGTTCTGACTGCCCAGCGAGGTGAGCCAGAATAGAAAATATTCATCCTTAAAAGGACACTTTGAACAGTAGCTTCTTAAGAAGATAGTTTGGGGAGCATGAAATGTGAAAATAGTTGTATCTGTGGCATAAAGCAGCCCAGAACTGATCACTCTAGATACTCACCAAGAGCTGAAAGGGTTAAATTTATTTCTGTAGCTGTCTAGATGATAGCTGATAGCCTCATAAGGGTAAAGCTGCTGCTCTCCCTTAGGCATTCTTAATTCCTGCTGAAGTTAACTACTACAGTGCAAGTATTACTCATGCAAATGCCATGCAAGCTACACCAAGGAAGTATGCCTACCCAAAGTCAGAAAAATTCAATCCAAATTTTACATTCAATGGCTTAATCTTGAGATCCTTCCACAGCTGAAACTCCTTTTGCATTTATTTGCTAGAATGATATTTCAACTTCTTTTTTATCTGTCCAGTAGAACTTTTCTTTTTTTACCTTCAGACATGCATTTCTTCTTCATACAGGCTTCTTAGCTAAAGCTTTATCTGTTCATGGTCCCAGTACTTATTCTGTGTAAATCCTTGGCAGCTTGAATGTGCAAAAATACACCTGCAAGCCTTCCCTCTTACCAAAGATCCATGCTTAAACCACATCTCAAAAGAGACTGATTGATAATTTGAAGCACTGTTTTAATTATGAAATACCTGATTAGAATAACTTACTATTTTCCATTTCCATGTTTTAGTTACTTCACAAAAAAAAAACCACACAAAACTGGATTCTCCTTGATTGGCCATGTAGTGTTCATTTGCTGCAGAATATAATCTCTACATTAAATTAGGTCTTCTTTTTTATAATCAGTAAGACACATTCTCTACATACACAATTACTTAACATGGCATATATTTATTCAGATTTTTAATGTTTATATTTTATGGTGCTAGAAAAATGCAACTGATATTGAGTCAATTTATTTTTGATTCCTGATTAGTGTTAAGCTATGCTTACATGCAAATTGGAATTGAAATATATTATACACATTCAGAATATTAAGGTAGTGTTTTACTACCTGAATAAGATCAGGTTAAATACCCAGCTACAGAAATAAAAAGGCTTGTCAAAACAAAATTTCCATTTAAAATGTCACATTGTCCTCATGAACTGGATGACTGTTCCTGAGCATTTAATCCTTCACAATGTTGAAGGTAATTTGATAATGAAACTGTAGAAAACTAAGTTTCTCGTCTCCTTAGCATCTCAGCTGTAAAGTATCTCTACATGTACAACTCCTATGTTTTGTTTCAGATGCAGTTCTGAATTTCTTACTGGTGTTTCTAGGAAGACATGCAAGCTTGAAGACAGCACCTTAAGAGCTCGGTGTTTACAGTTTCTGATTTGCACCGATTCTGCTGTGATCATGGGCAGTCCTGTAGACTTAGTTGGCACAGAAATCCTCTTCAGTCATTACTTTGTTTAGATGTCACCTTTCCTTGTAGGATCACTCCTACTAGTCTTTGAGCACTTACACCCCCTTCTAGCAGAGGTGTGCATCAGACAGTTAGTAAAAAGTGGTTGCACCACGCAAGCCAGTGACGTAACTGCATGTATATAGACAATCAAATTGTGGAATATTGTAGTTAAGATGCAAGAGGCAAGCCTCTTGCTTAGAATTGAAGATGTGGTGGTGAGCCACTCAAAGGGACAGATTCACAGCTAGGACTGAAATCTTGATACTGTGGTAGTGCTGTACCTCCTCTGAGTCATGACAAAACTGGCAGATAGCTCTGCAGTGCCTCCCAACCTGACAGTGAAATATGACCTTCAGGGAGCAACTCCAAGATATACAGGGGAAATTCCATCTCCATCCCAAGTCCTGGGAATACCTTCCCCTTCTTACAGCAGGCAAGGGTCTTTCACAGACAACAGAAACAGTGCCAATGATAGATTGTGATTTGTTTATACCAGTAGCAAAGATTATGACAGCAGTATCAGGATAATTATTGTAGTAGGCAATTAGGCAATTAGGGTTTATGTAACATGATTTTATCATAGTTCATGTGATTTGCAGCTTTTTCATGGCAGGACTGTTTCATGCTACAGAAATGTTATCTTTTGTGACAGCACTTCCCAATTAGACTTCTTGAAACACAAAACACTTGCCATCATCTACAAGCAGAAAGAGATTGGCAAGAGGGTGTTCTCTGTGAGAGGTGTTTAACTGAGGAGTTGGCACCTCACCCTGAACTAAAATAGCTTCCTGGGCATGCTGCAAATATTTTCCTGTCACCCGGACTTCTACTGGGCAGGGACTTGGCATGAAGCTAAGGCCTTTATGAAGGACAGATTCTGTGGTGTGGTTAAGATCAAACCACCATGAGTACATATTTTACTGGCAGCTGCTGATGGCCCTACTGGTCATGTGCTAGATTTGCCAGATTAGTTTTGTAAGTAAATCAAGGATACCTGTAAGTTTCAGACTTCTCTTCCTGGGTAGAAAAAAAAAGATTTCTCACAATAGAGATCTCCTTTCTGTTGAAGGCCCTGAGGCTATCAAATAATGAGCATATTCCCTACACTTGAAAAAACCATCCAAATACCACAAAACCAAAAGTAACATCTGCCAGGGACCCTACTATATTCCTACTGTAACCACAACAAATGCACTGTGATATTGGAGGTTGCTTTGTGATTGTGGTAACACAGCTGATAATGCATTGGAAATAGATCACACTGATAAAATAAGATCTTTGTTTTGGCTGGCAGAAACCTCACAGAAAAAGCAGAGGTTTTCATATGCTTACCTTAGGAGATTGTAACAATATTTATAAACTACATGTACTAAAATCAGTCAGTGCTGGTGTAACTCTGGCTTCATAAAGACTGGACTGTAGGGGAGAAGCAAATGGGTTGAACCACAGCTGAGCTGCAGACTGTGAGGCATATACTTCACTGGCTTATGCTAATTGAACTGGGAACCTTCACAGAATGCACCCCAGAACTGCTGTAACATTCACATAAGCTAAACTATAAAAGCAGCTGAGTATTCCTACAAATATTTTGAGAGACAAATCTACAAAGAATGTAGAAATGGTGACTAGTATATATTATAAATAGGCCTGAATGCCTTTTTAGTCATATTAGACAATAGTGGTATACAATCATTTATACTGAATAAGTCAGGATAAAGCTCTTTTAGACACTCAGAGTTTTAGAGCTGCCAGCCCATCACTCCACATTAATACTACACTTACTAGCTTTCCAAAGCATTAAGTAAATCATTTGAGTACAAGAGCTCACTTCATCACTTGGTGATAGAATTTGCTGGTATGTACCCAGAGGACAGTAGGACCATCTTAATGCTACTTCACAAGTACAGACTCCTGAAGCTAATTTTGGACCTAGATTCCATGACCTTGGTGCAGTCATTTGCAGCTAGCTCCTCAGAAGAGACATAGGTTTTCCAGTGCTTTATCCTATACTAACTCATGTGCAATGGGATCTTCAGCCTTGAGATGGGCACGACAGCTTATCAGCTCAAAAGCTCGTTTCGGAGCTGTTCTCAGAAGTTAAGAATGATGCTCGTGTGAACTTTTATCCAGATAATACTTTAAAATTTTAACAAATCACTTTGTGGATATATATGCATTGTACTACTCAGTGTTGACAAACAGCAGGACAGTCACCAGCACCATTAAAGGGAGATGGCCTCAAGTTGTGTCAAGGGAGGTTCATGTTGGATATTAGGAAAAATTCACTCACTGAAAGCATGGCTTAACATTGGAACAGGCTGCCCTGAGAAGTGGTGGAGTCATGATTCTTGAAAGTGTTCAGAAAATGAGGAGATGTGGCACTTTGTGATATGGTTTAGTGGGCATGGTGATATTTGGTCAAAGGCTGGACTTGATGACCTTGGAGGTCTTTTCCACCCTTAGTGGTTCTATGATCATTTTTGCAGTCTTACAAGAAGATTCAAAATCCAATGAAGGATTTTCTCACTCTGATAAAGAATTATATGGAAACAGATTCCATATCACAGCACTAACAGTAAAAACAATTGCCCTACACTGGTTACCATATGTGGTGTTTGCGTTATGTTTTGAGAATCTGTATCAGAGAAATACCTATTTCACAGCTTTGTTCTCACTTCTTGTTAGCACCTTGCAGTCTCCTAAAATTACTGCTAGAGAATAAAAGCATTTAATGTATAGCTACCCAACAAAAGACAGACAAGATAGTCTCTCACTGTTTGCAGAATAAAACACCCTATAACAACCTAGGTATGCTCTAATCTTTGGCATAATTGGGATAATACATCATAACCCATACATGCCCAAGTAGGAACAAATTGAACTGATAGTTTTTATGTATGAAATGTTCAATAAATATCAGATTTCCTGCCTAACTTTAATCAATGTTGAAAGCTGATTAATTATACAGAGAAAGTGTTTACACAAATCAAACAGCTCTATAGGCCAAAGTATTAAATACTGGTGACAAAACTTAACAAAAAACATTACGGAAAATTGAGTGGACCTCAAGGGGCAAAAATCACATATGAAAACTATTCTGTGTTTGTTTTTCAAACTAACTTCATTGAAGCAATCCTTGTGTCAGCCTCCTGTCTTAGTTTGCCCTGGTCACACAGGCATCAAAAGTACTACACACACAAAAGACACCAAGAAAAGCCGTCTCCCAGCAATCCACAGGTTTTTCCACTGAGTTCTGACACCAACATCCTCAGCAGCCTTGGACAAACCAGCTGAATGGTTCCTATTTATATACCCTGGGTGAACTGTAAGGGAAAACTAATGCTTACCGAGTGCTTAATGGCAGGAGTGTGCACTTGTGCTCCACACTTACTCTTCCTAGTCCTACCATTTCCTCCCTCAATCCAAGCATTGATTTTTTCAGTAAAGGCAGGAATAAAGCCAGAGTATATGGCATTTTATGGTAGAGCAGTGTTTATAATATTGCATTTCACAGCTAGTATGTGACAAGCACATTTTTCAGAACCTGGCTAACCCATACATTCACCTCTGAACAGTCCTCATGATCTTGGAATATATTCTTGTGCTGGAAAGGATTTGAAATTTTTCATTATTTGCTTAAATAAACTTAATCTTTTAAAAAATTGTCCTTGGCCCCCTAGCTGTTTCTGAAAAAAAAAAGAATGAAACCAAAACACAGCACAATCTTCAGATATAATTTATAGATTAAAAAAGCATGGAGATTGCAAACTGGTTTATATCCTTAATATTTGCATGATCATTTATTTTTGATTTAGCTAAGAATAATAATTTTTAAAGTTTTCTCTTTTATAATGAATGTATGTGACAGTCTTTAAAACCTGGCAGTTTATTCCTTCATGTATCATAATACCTGGTTGACTAATTTTTTCCTCAGTGCAACTATCCATGCTGTACTTACCAAAATACCCCAATAACATATGTTTGTATGTTAGCTAGTTGCAGAGAGTGAGTTACAATAAGAAATCTGGATTAAAAAAAAAAAACAAAACCCTAAGGGTGTGAAATATTATCAGCAAAAATTAAGAAATAAACTGTGTTTGCTATTCTCTACAAAGTTTTCCTAGAAGCTTGAAAGATTCACTCACGCAGTTCACTACTTGTACTGTTTTAGAATCTGCCAGAGACACTAAACTTTGACTCCTGGAGTCTGAATTCTGCTGCCCTTGCTAGCAGATACCTTTCTTCTTACCTACCACCAGGATGGGCATATAGAGCTTCTCTGCCCAGAGCCTTCACAACAGCACTGCAGAATGACACACAGGGGAACTGCATGACACATCACTTCAGGCTGCCTTCACATTTAGGCTGACAACACTACATATACAAAATATGCCTGATCTTTTAAAGATTTCCTTGAAACCCTAATAACAAACAAATCGAAACAAATAAATCTGAAAATCGGTAGAATAACTGTTACCTTATATCACTTTTGCTTCCCACCAAGAAAGAATGCTTTTGGAAGCCATAAAGTGAAAGCTATTCATCATTGAAATGTCATGCCATCGCATTTTCAAAAGCCTCTAGAAAGACAGATTTTAGATGACAGAGTAAAATCTTTGCTTAATCCAATTAGTATTTAAATATTTCAATCAGTAAAAGATGACCACTGGACCAGGTTAGATGCCAACTCCCTGAGAGCCATACCTTTTGTCACACGTATTTGCACTGCTGTGTTACGGAACATAGCAAACTTACCAGAAGAGTAAATGTCCACAATCTAGGAGCTGTATCAACTTAAAATCTTTACCTTCTAAGGCAGCAAAAGGAGAAACTGGGCTGATTATGATAAAGTTAAGATGCAAATGATGAGATTCATTAGCCAGTAGAAAATGGCAACTGTGAGTTCTGTGTGTTTGCATGTGACTTGAAACAGTTAATAATACTGATATTTAATCATCATAACATGATGAGGCAGGGAAAAAACCTCCTCAACATTTGTTTTCCCAATGGCACTTGGCAGATGAGCATATAGCAAGTGCATCTGCTGGAAGTGCTTATGCTTAATGAGTCACTAACATTGCTAAGTTCAGTTTTGCATCTTTTGTGCAAGAGAGAGACAGAAAGGAACGAGTAGCTTTGAGAAGTTTTCCACAAGAAAGCCAGTCTGAAAATGTCTGGTTAATTAGGTAGTTCTTCAGCCATCAGTTCATCAGTGTCTGAAAAATCTACTTGCTATTTATCATGAACAGCATCAAGGCAAAAAAAAATAGTGTCAGTAGAGTCTTTGTGAACCATGTAACAAAGTAATCTTTACTAGCAATACCCACATGGAGAATACTTCACTCAGCTCTTTCTTCAGTTTCTCAGCAAGATTTTAAATTCTTCCAGGTTCCTTTAACACAGCTGTTCCTGTTGTCCTTGACTGGGCAAAGTAAGCACTCCTTGTCAACAGAAAACTCACATTTTCTGCAGGCATTAGCCAGACCTGATGAGACCACATACACCCCATCCAAGCTCTGCAAAGTGAACTATGTCCCCCATCCACAAGAGTTGATGAAAAATCAGTTTCTGATGAATTTCAGACAATAACTTCTTCCATAAAAGCACACACCAACAGTTCAAAACCAAAAAGTCTTCACATGAGGCACATCTATAATCCCCAGTGAAAGAAACTTTTGGCTCTGTTATTTGTAAGGGCTGTCACCATGCCTTCTCAGATTGTCCAACACACTCTGCTCATTGGGAGAGCAAAAATATTTTTGCTTAATAGCAAACCTCAGCTGTGATTCAGCAATGTGTTCATTCTCTCATGATACTCAGGGTGAGCTTCCCTGTCACCAGACAGTACAAAGAGCTCAACCACTCTTGCCCACAGTCACGAGGGTCAACTAGTACAGAACTGGAAGATTTTGCAATCTGAGGCGCTGCAGAGAGATGAGCTGATGATAAGAGTGATACCAGAACAAGCATGTAGGTGTAACATCTTACCATCTGAAACTTGTACATCTCTTATTTTGCTACATAAGAGATTTTGGTGCAAGTCTGGGTCATATTCAAGAAAAACTGAATGCAAAGTGGTCAGTGACATCCCTGTATATAATACAAAGTCTTTCTTGCTATCTTTTGATAATGAAGGAACAGAATAAACCCAAGAGGGAAAAAAACCCCATCACATTTCTGCAAGTAAACAATTGAAATAGTCCTAATGCTTTGGAACAGTATTGCCAAATGCTTGCCCTTGGATGGTCCTGACTCCAGCTTCTGCAGCAGGAGGGGTAGGATTAAAAACACCAAAACAACATGGGGAAGAATGTGAGAACACTGACACAATAAGGCCCCTTCAACAGTTCCTGTTCAATTTTCATTTGATTGGCTACTACAGGCACAGCAACATTTATGTAGCTAATCTGTTCTTTTCTCTCAATAATCTGCACCTAAAATGTTGGTTATACTTACCTCAGGAATAGCTCTGGCCAATGAATACACAGGAACAGAAAGGACATTATAGGAATTCAGCAGTACCAAGGAAAATTCTAATCCTACTAAATCTGGCAGCACAAATCTCTTATGTAACCTGTGGTTTAGAGGACAGGCTGATCATCTGGGAATATTACTGTGCTCTTCTCAGTACATTGAACAAAACTGGCAACTTTCCATTACAAATTTTCTTTTGTTTTTCACTGCATGTCTCTGGAAAAGCTTATGCTTACAAAACAATTTCAGTACCAACAATATGCTTTTATGTGATAATTCAGCTGCACAGAGGGTGTATATAAGTTTAAAAGCTACCTTTAAGTGCTTCTTCGCCAACACTGCCTTGAACTGTGGTACATCTCAGAGGTTCAGGAGATGGCTTGCAATCTGAACTTAAAGCAACAAGACTCCAAAACAATGCTTGGAAAATGAGCTTTTCTGAAAGTTGACTGTTACCTCAGCAGATTTTATAGATCTCAGGAACTCTCACAAGAAGCTTTGAGAGCTACAGATGGAAGATCCAGAGCATGCACAAACCCCTAGAAAAACAAAATACTCTTTGTATCCACCATTTAAAAAAGCCCACCAAAATAAAACCTGTCCTCCTTTTACAACAAAAATACATTCTAACAGGCAAAGGCAGCTGCCCAGTAATAAAATTCATGTGCATAAAAGCTCGATTTACAAAATAATTATGAACAAAGCATCATACTATTTAAATCCCTGTTGTTCTTAAATCAGTTACAAAACGAGGTAAGAGTTCATTCAGGGCCCAAATTTACAGAGTGCAATAAACATTCAATTCATACCACATACTCAAGAAGTACAATGGCATGCTTTTGAAATAGACATACTGGCCAGCTTCGGGAAAACAAGAAAAGAAGTTTTATTCACAGAATAGCAAAAATCAATCAGTCTTACAGCACACACCCATAAAGGGTGAAGAATTCAGAGAATATTGTTTGAGAATCTGCCACCTGAAATTGTCACACACTCCTCACAAGCACTTGCTGCAAAACTCGAAGCCAATTAAAGATATTTTCTTTTCACCCACAAAAAGGATGTGCCATAGAGAGACACACTAATATAGGTATTCCTTGATGTGTTTGGAAACAAGTAGCCAGCATCAAGATATCACCAGTTAGCTAATCCATGTACCTCCTTTCAATTGTTGCAATACATGAAGCTTTTAAAATAAAAAGCAACAGCATTCCTCTCTTCTTTGGGAGACTCAGCCAATTCTACTATCCAAAAACACTTCTTAGTAAATATAAAATGCTGAAAAGAATGACTTCTTTAGCAGCCATAGAAAGCTCACACTTGGGACACATAATATTGGCGACAAATGCTCAAAAATGCGTAATTAAGGGTGACAGGAAATGTCACACATCTCCCTTTAGAGGGCTACTTCCAGTGCAATTACAGGGTGGCAGGAGCAAAGAGAGTAACTATATGCACAGTATTCTTCATTGTGTGCCATAGAAAGAACAGCAGCTTTTCGGTTTCCAGTAGTCATGCAGTTTTTTCAGAAACAGATATGGGAACTAAAGAAAATTTCAAACATATTCATAGGGAAATTCCCATTGATAGTTTTTCTGCTAGAGTTCAAAGTAAGTTCCAAAAGCATCCAAGAGGAGGTTGCTGGGAGGAGTAAATACTTAAATAAGTCTAGTTAAAACTGCACCATGAATTAAAAAGTACCATTCTTTTTCCTTAAAATGCATGCAAAGTGAACACTTATTACGCTCCCTAACAGAAATCGTTTTCTTATGCAGAAACTAAGCAAAGGATAAAAGAACTGCTGAGCTGCACACAGCCTCTCATGTTCAGAGATGCTCAAGTCTTGTATCAAACCAGTGCTGAGAAAGCACCGTGCTTTTTCAAATTTGACACATATACAAGCAATTATATCATAGAAATCAAGAGCCAGTTTCAAGCTAGGTATTTAAAAGCCAGGTCAAATTAGGAAATTACAAGACTGAGACAGGCAGAAATTGATGCTCATTTTATTGCCTTGGGCCACCAGGTACCATATGTAAAGCCACCTCTGAGGCTAATGAGGCAAAAGCTGATCTGCCTGTGCTGGTTTCTGTTGGGGTAGAGTTAATTTGCTTTGCAGTGGCTGAGATGGGGCTGTGTTTTGGATGTGTGCTGAATACAGGGTTGATAATAGAGATGTTTTTGTTATTGATGAGCAGGGCCAAGGCCTTTTCTGCTTTGTGTACTGACACACTGGTAAGGAGACTGGGGGTGCATATGAGGCTGGGAGAAGAGATGGTCAGGGCAGGTGGTCCCAAGGGATACTCCAGACCATATGACATCACACTCCGTATATAAAGTGTGTGGAAGAAGGAGGAAGGGTGAGACGTTTGGATTGATGGTGTTTTGTCTTCCCAAGTAACCATTACATATGATGGGGCCCTGCTCCTTTGGAGATGGTTCAACACCTGCCTGCCCACGGGCAGCAGTGGAATTCCTTGTTTTGCTTTGCTTGTGTGCCCAGCTTTTGCTTTCCCTATTAAACTGTCTTTATCCCACAAGTTTTCTAACTTTTATGCTCCGACACTCTCTTTAATCCAGCTGGTGGGGGAGAGAGTGAGAGGCTCTGTGGACTTGGTTGCTGGCTGGGGCTAAACCACGACAATGGCAAAGAAAGAACTGGCAGGACCACACTGCAGATTTCAGTAGTTTAACAATTTGTGACTTAAACAACCATGCTGTAGGCAGAAACAAAATTCAACAGGACAATTGCACTATAGTCTGAAGAGTGGGGACATAATCGTTTGGGCTGAGAGCAATTATAAATACTTACAGGCATAGAACTAAAGGAAGATATTTTAATGAGGCAATATAAGCTCATATTTTATAAATCTATAAAATATAACTTTGAAACAAGCAGAAGACTTGTGATAGGCCAAAAGAATAGATGTGTTAATCTCAAATATCTGTTTATGATAGTTTCAACATATCCACTAGGATCTTCTCATTCCCTTTGAACTGCATCAGTTGCTACAAACCTTTCAAACCTTTCAATATCAGTTAACATTAGTGCTAAAACAAGAATCAAATACTATGTACATTTTTAGACAGTCTGTCTTTACCTCTCATCTTATTCCAAGTAACTGAATTATCTTCCAGAAAATTATTTTACAGAAAAGTTACTGTACAAAGACAAAGAAGTTAAAGTTCATAAAAAGACTACTCAATACAGTTAGACTGAAGTTTGCTTGTAGTTCTTCGTATCCAAAACCTTCTTGCCACACATGGAGCAGATGCCTATAAGCACACAAAAGGTGTGTAAATTATTTTAAAATCATTAGTCTTGCTTCAAAAACACAGTTAAGTTTTTGTAAAGATCATTTTAAAAAACTGTTCATTTTGAGGTCTCACTGACAATCTGTGCATTTTCTCAACATATACTGCAAATTTAGAAGTGATATTATGACTTCTAATCCATATTAGTATTTACAGCATATGTGTAATACTGCCACTTAAGAGAGTAAGTTCTATTTTGAAATCATCATGATTCACAACACTGCCTGAAGCCTCTGTAATTTGCTGGAATACTGGAAGAGAGCCAGGAAAGGCTCACATCCGGCAAATAGGTAAAACTGCTATGATTTGTTAATCCTTTAAAGTCCTGTAGCCAAACCAAGGCCTAAGATGGACAGAAAGTAGCAGGCCTAAGAAAATACAGTCACAAACAAAGTGACTGCTAAATGGGAAATGAACAGGTGGGAGCTTCAGACAACTGAGAAAGTTGAGAAAAATAGGTTTTCATAGAACTAAGGGATTTGTAGAGTAGGAGTGACAAACAACGGATACCAAGTATACTTGAGAGTTGAAGTGAAGGCGACCACTGATGTCCCAAAGGACTTTGTTTTAAACCCAAAGACTGTCAAATCAAAAGACTAGAGCAGGAAGAAGTACACAAGATGTGGGTTGTTTCAATATTCCCCTCTTCTTCCAAAGCAGAAAGGTGCTAAATCTTTTGTCTGGTAGGGCCGCATCTCATTTTACACAACCATTCATCAGCAGACAAAAAATGACAAGTGACAATTTTTCCTGTTAACTCTTCAAATTGTGTCCATTTTATACATGGACCTATGACCAGACACACATCTACCAGTCCATTCGGAAACAGAACATCAGGAAACATAATGCATGATTCACTTTGGAGAGCAAAATCCGGCCCTCAAAATGTTCACTTCAGGTCTAAATTGATGAATAATTAACTTTGGATTGCCTCTCAATTTCAGAGATATGAAACAGCTGAAGCACTAAGCCATATGACTGCATTTGCTTCAAGAAACATGCCACAACCACATCTTTGATGGTCGGAGCTGGAACCTAAATCACTTAAGAGAGCTCTGAATTTTATGAAGACAGATTCAACCTGGAAGGATACACAAGCAGACGAAGCTGAAATCCCGAAGCCCACCCAAACCAGACGTGTATTTAAGAAGGAGCACCAGGTTCTACCATATGGGATTCAGGCAGCCATCTGGTGAGCATCTAGCAACAAGAAAAGGCAACCTCTTGCAGCAGGCTGCTAAACCACTGACTCAGTGACACAGTACACATTTTTTGAACAATAATTTCATAAACAAAACTTACTACTGGTTAGTTGTAGCTCTACATCTAAAAATTGGTTTATGTCACGTCTGTGGGCTATATGGATTCCTTGATATTACTGATATTAAACCAGCAACTGAGTTCATGATGCTTTTTTCCCATCCAGGAACTACATTTTGAACCCTTCTGCTTACCTACTCAAAATCACAAGACTAATAAAAATGTTATGCCCTCAAGGCTCTCCGTCAAATCTACTTGAAATAATTTTTTTCTTTGCCTTGGCAACTTCTGAACAGTTTTTAACAGCACTTAAGTCTTATTATGAATATGGGAAATAGAAATCTTCCAGTTACAAGCAGAATTTTACACATAAGTACAGAAAGATTTTGAATATTATGCATTGCACAGTGCAATATCTTGCTCTAGTAATGGCAATTACATTCTTTTTTTCAAATTTTTTAGTTTCACTTTAAGCCAAGCTTTGCTTACAATGCATCAAGTATGTCCACAATTAGACCAGAACCTCCTTTTAGAGTAATGAAACTTTCAATGGCTTACATTTAGCCACTGAAAGCAAAAGAATACACAAAGGCACACAGACAATGACTTGTCACATGAGTATGATTTGCCTTCAGAGGCACTTTCTCAATTGACTTGTAAAAGCAACTTTTTTTTCTTTTTGTCTTTTATTCCTCAGGTATTCTGCTTCTGTTAAACTAGCCTGTTGCTTTACCAAGATTAAAAGTTGGTTGTTTTGTGGAGTTTTTTTTGAGGGGTGGATGAGTGTGGGGTGTTGGTTTTGGGTCTGGTGGTAGTTTTTGCTTGGGTTTTCAGTTTTGGGGTGAGTTCATATTTAGAGTTTTAGATTTAGCTATTATAAAAAGCGGAAAGGGAGAAGGGAGCAGAAATGGGATTGCAAAAAGCAAATGAGTTTCACAAAATCCATCTTTTTTTAAATCTGAAAAAAACCCAAATTTGCTAGATGACAATTTCCGATGCAATTGCCAAGATTAAGCTTGTTCTTCCAAATCTACTGCTTCAGGTAACAGAAACATTCTAGAAGCAGTAGAATCATGGAATGATACAGGTTAAAGGAATCTCCAGCAGTCTTTAGTCCTGTACCACTCAAAACACAGCCAATTTGGATAAGGCTGGCTCAAGGCTTTTCAAGCCTCTGAATACCTCCTGCAGAGATTCCACAACCTCTGGTGGTACCTGTTATTACAATATTTGATTACTCTCAAACTGACAAATTGCTTCCCTTGTATGTAATTAGGATTTGCCACATTCTAACCTGTACATTGTTTTGCGTTCTATTACTGTGCACCTCAGAAGAGTCTGGTTTTGTTTTCTGTGTGCCTTCCTATTACGAGTTGAAGACAGAAATTCAATCACATCTTAACTTTCTCTTTGTAAGGCAAAATAAATTCCAGTGTTTCATTTCCTCCCTAGCTTCTAATCAAACTGGGATATTTTGGTACTCATTGAAACTCACCTTTTTTATAGGCACATCCTTGACAATAGTGAGACCCTGGCTGATGGACAGAACTCTTACAAATCCGACATATTGCAAACTTGTTCTTTCCATAAGGATCAAACCTGCAAAAAACAGAGAAGTATGTTATTTATGCAATATTTCTTCTGCTTCACTCTAAAAAGTCTAAGCCAGAGGACACAGTTGGAAACTCAAGCAAAACCTATAATTTAGAAAAGGGTTATACAAGGATTATTTCTAATAGGCTGCACAAACTATGCAGCAAAGCTCCCACTTTCCCCAGTGAGGGAGACTTCTTGCATTACAGACAAAAACTTAACAAAAGCAGAACTAAAACTTTTAGTAAGTATTCTTAGTAAGATACTACAAGATTTAGAACTTAAACAACTTTCAGCAGCATTCTGCTGCCTTGCATAACAGACAGTCCATCACACCCTAAGGAAACACTCAAGAAATCATAACAGCAATCTTAGTACAGGAAATAAAGCCTTCCCAGCTTTTCTCATACAAAAGCATCAAATTATAGAAATTCCACTGAGAACTGCAGTAGAATACTTGTCCAACTCTATGACTGAGCAGAAAGCACCCATACAATATGTACTGATGCATTTTAACCACCTAATCAAGTACCATAATCCCCACAATTATGTTTTAAGGGTTTTTTGGACAAGTTTTGAGTAGTTGCCCAGATAGGCAGGAATTGTTAAGTGATGTTTTAGCCAAAAATCAGCATTAAATACTAACCTTGCCTTCTTTGAGGTCAAAGCTTTGTTTTCATTTAATTTGCGGCCACCACTTTCTACAGAAAGAATAAAACCATAAATTAATGAATTTCCCAGTTCCAAGCATAACCAGAAAATCTTAGTTTACAGCTTCTACACATGTCCAAATAAAGTCACAGAGATAAAACACACAGCATAGCACTAGGAGACAGGACAACAGAACACTATATAGTCTGTTTACATACTCTGTGTATTGTCACACCATACAGAAACAAACAAACACACAAGTTCAATACTGAAGAGTTCCAGGTTATAAATGCCCAATGTACTGAATCATCATGGGAGGGAAATTATGTGAGTTAAGATTTAATCTGATTAGCAATGTAATGATTTCACCTTATTATGATAAGATAGCTCAGGTGCCTGCCTGGCTTTACAGTATCTCAAAACCAAGTGTTAAACCTCCCTGGGATTACCTGTAGTGTTTCTTGCACCATCTTTCCATGTGTCAGGAGTGATCACTGTACCAAGCTTCTTCTCACCTATGTAAGGAAACATTACAAAGGAAAAGAAATCAGAGTCACAGAATCAATTAGGTCGGAAAACACTTCTGAGATGACAGAATCTAGTGGATGACTGAACACCACCGTGTCAACCAGGCCATGGCACTGAGTGCCACATTCTGTGTTCCCTCAAACACCTCCAGGGACGGTGACTCCATCACGTCCCTGGGCAGTCCATTCCAATGCCTAATCACCTTTCCCGTGAAGAAATTCTTCCTAATGTCCAACCTACACCTTCCCTGGCACAGGTTAAGACTGGGCCCTCTTGTCCTGTCGCTGGTTGCCTGGGAGAAGAGGCTGACCCTCACCTGGCCACATCCTCCCTTCATGTAGTTGTAGAGAGATAAGGCCCCCCCCTGAGTCTCCTCCAGACTAAACACCTCCAGCTGCTCCTCACAGGATTTGTGCTCCAGACCCTCCAGCAGCTTCACTGTCCTTCTCTTGACCTTCTCCAGCCCCTCAATGCTCTTCCTGAGCTGCGGGGCCCGGAATCGGACAGGGCACCAGAGGTGCGGCCTCACCAGCGCCGAGCACAGGGGGACAATCCCCTGTTTGTCCTGCTGGCCACGCTACTCCTGACACCGGCCAGCATCACTGAAAATATGCGACACTGATATGTGCCACAGGGTCTGCCCCGGGAGGAATGACAGCTCCCACAGGGACCTTCCCGGAAGGGAAGGGAAGGAGAGGAGAGCGAAAGGAAGGGAAAGGTGAAGGAGAGAGGAGGAAAAGGAGGGCCCCTGAGTCTCCTCCAGACTAAACACCTCCAGCTGCTCCTCACAGAAGTCCTAGGAGGAGAAGAGAGGAGAAGGAAAAGGAAGGGAGGAGAGGAGAGCAGAGGAGAAGGGAGGTGGAAGAAGGAAGAGGAGGAGGGGGAAGGGAAAGAGAAAGAGGAAAGAGAAAAGAAATGCGGGGAGGGGAAGGGAAGAGGGGTCCCCGCACCCCCAGAGCCCACACTCACACTTCTCGCACACCATGGCGGCCCCACCACAACAAGCGCCGCTTCCGACACCGCCCCGGATCTGGCGTCGCCTCCGCCGCCGGCAGGGAGTGGCCCCGCCGCCTTACTCTGCCGGGCTGCCCTTGATTCTTTCTTTTAATTGTTTGGAGGGGTTTTTTGTTGGTGTTTTTTGGTTTGGGTTGTTGGGGTTTTTTTGAGTGAGAGCAGTTGTGCCCCCGCGTAGGCGCTGTCCGCGGCGGGGCTCGGGGAGGATGCCGTGAGGGGCGGGCAGCATGCGGGAGCAGCAGGGCGGGAGGCTGCTGGCTGCCAACCTGGCCGCAGCCCTCTCGGTGGCCCTGTCTGCCCTGGGGCCCGCCGCCCTCCTGCGGGGCTTCTCTGTGCTGGGCACGCACCTCACCTGGCTCTGGGTCTGCTCCGCCGCCGTGGGGACCGTCAGCGTCCTCTCGCACTTAGCGCTCCGTCCGAGTCAGTCGCCGAAGAGGAGGTCTGTGGCTTACAAGGTGAGCTCTTTGTTTCTTGAATCGCTGCCAGGCGGCACAGAGGGGAAGCAGATTCTCTGGAATAATCCAGTGAGCAAGAAGGAAAGAAGACGCTTTTTGGTGGTGAATTCTCATTTTCCGTGAACGAGCTGAGTGTAGCACTTTTTAAATGGAGTTTTCCAGTATTTTCCCGGTGTTAAACTTTCTCTGTGTCTAACTTACGTGGGTGTGCTTTCCTTGGTCTTGTCAATGCAGTGTTGTTTGTAGTCCAGGCAATTTCCATGGTGGCAGAAAAAGGCACGATTGAACAGAACTCAGCTCATTTCCTCGGCCAGGTCTTGCTAATCTCGAATAGTGGGTCTACCAAAATGTGTGTAGTTGTAAGGTTGTAATAACTTTAAAGGAAGAGGAAAATACTTCTTAGAATTCGGGACATAAAAGAGACACTATCTCATCACAGCTTAAACAAAGTTGGCCGGTTTAACAAAATTATATGGGGAAAAAATATTGAAATGGCTACATTTCCTTGAATGCTGAAATTCGCATATGGAAAGGTCTAAATTTGGGAGGTGTTTTTTGTAGTTGCAGTTTGCAACAGGTGTAGTGGGGTGTACGACTTTTAGTTGTTTCTCTCTGTGTAAATATAAACTGCTTCTTCAGTAAATCTTGGGTTTACTTTTTTTTTTTTTTAAATTCCCTTTCCCTCTGGGAAAGAGGGGGGCTAAAACAGTTTAAATGGACACCTTGTGTTCAGCCAGGATGAAACCACAGCAACAGGTAGGGATCCCAAAGTCTTTGCAGCAGCACACAAGTTGCTCGGGGATGGGGGAATCGATCCGTCAGAGTTTGGCAGTCAGGTGCTTAATCTGCACTGCTGACTTGCCGAGTCACACAAGAGGTAGTGAGTGCTCTGGTGAGATTCTTAAACATTTAAGCAGACATCCCAGATAAGCAGTAGCTTTGCGTGCAAAGCTTCTGGGTAGTTTTGCTGACTGAGGGGAATGTGAGATGCACAAAACCATTATGGAAAACACGTATTTTAACCATCTGTGATTTAAAAATGAAGGATGCTTCATGTTCTAGGTGGGGTTTCATCGTAGCCTAGCATAAGGATTAAGTATAGGGGGGAAAAAAGAAAGGGAAATCATGGAATTGCATTGGTGACCTGATCACAACAGATCTAATCAGAACTATTTATCAAGACTGTATGCTTCTATATGATATAGTAAGTATCCAGAAACTCTTACTTAAGGTCACAGACAGTTAAATGTTTTGCAGATTTATAGACAGTCTGGATATTTCTCAAATGTATTTAGAATTTAAGATGCCAGTATGCCACACTGTAATGTTTTTTATTTAATGTCATTTTGATTCTGTATATTGCATGTCTTTTTATATTGAATAGCTTATTTCTTTTAAATATTCTTTCACTGTCTGTGAGAGTTGCTTTTTAATGAATGGACATGACAGTCAAATGTAAAACAGAAATGTAAAAATATCCAATAAAATTACTTCTGTTTATCTTGTCATTTCTGGTTATTTTTTTTCTATGTTTGCCTTATTCTAACAGGGTGCATGAAAAAAGTTTTAGATGAAGTGTGATCATTTTTAATTAATTACTTAAACACATGGAAGACTGTTTTAAAATGTGCCATGCTATTATACTGTATTGTAGCTGAAATTCTAGAAGCAATTAGCATACTGTGCTATTGATAAGATACAGACTGTGTATGTTATTTATGTTCTCTTTTGAAATGTTATTCTGATATTTTATTGCTTTTTTTTAGATATCCAGATTTCTAAAATGCTGTATATACTTTTTCATATCTTGCATACTATTTCATGCGATTATTGTTCTTTATGGAGCACCTCTCATAGAGTAAGTCAAAAGACCCTCTCTTTCTCTAAACACTCTAAGGGGCTGTTCTTGCAAATATTGGTATAAGTACTTGTATGTTTTCTGGTCTACTGGAAGTTAAAGGATAAGCTCCTGGCTGGGGGAAGAAGGGTGGCGGCTTGGGTTTTATTTGGTTGGTTGGTTTAGTTTAGTTTTGTTGTTGGAGTTTTTTGTTTGCTTGTTTGGTTGTTGGTTTTTGGTGGGTTTTTTTTCCTAGAAGCTAGCTCTTAGAATTTTTAAGTTTTTTAAGTCTTGTTACAAACAATTCACTTTAATATTTACATGAAACATACAGGCCCATGTTTTTTTTGGAGATCCCCATAAGATTTTAAACCACGCATCTTGCACGTCTTTCATCCTTTTGATATTAGCATTTTAACTTTTAGGAAAGTTTGGTTTTTTTTTAAAAAGACATATGAAGCAGTCTGATTTTTTAGAGATATACTAAGTTACTGACTAATAATAGCATCATGTAGTTTCGTTTCATGGTTACTTTCCCAACACCAAGCTAGAAAAATAGATGGAATAATGAAGTAAATTTCCAAGTATACTTCAATTTAGAACTAATGATGTATATGAGATACATCTGTGGTGTTTTAAAAATGTTATAGCTATCAGGCATTTAAAGTAATTCCTGCATTTCACTCTTGAGATAACAGCAGAACTCTTTCCAATTTTATTTGCTGTTCTGCAGAGTATGAAGAAAATATTTTATATTTCTGTATGAGGATAAGAAAGCACATGTGCTTTCACAAGCTGACTTAGAGGTTTTGGAACACTTAGAAAGCTAGTACTCAATTTTGTAATATTCTTTCTTTGTAGGTCAGTGACTGAGACATTTCTGTTTGCAGTTCTCCTGTCTACCTTTACTACTTTACAGTGCTTGTGTATTCTGGGACCAAACATACAAGCGTGGATACGGGTATTTAGTAAAAATGGGTAAGTGCTAATTTAAAGTTTCTGATTATAACCCTAAAAGAAGTGTACTGAATTGATGTAAAGAACTCACAGAAATGTCACAGAATATTCTGAGTTGGAAGGGACCCATGAGGATCAAGTCTAACTCTTAAGTGAATGGCCGATACAGGGATTGAACCCACAGCTTTGGTGTTATTAGCACCATGCTCCAACCAACTGAACTAATCTCAGGGTTGATATATAATGGATCTTTCATGTTTGTAATTACAGGCTTATGAAAGCTTTTCTGACAAAGAAAATAATTATCTACTTTGAAGACATTGATTCAGAAAACCAGCTTTTTATTTTTGGTGTCCAGGCACTAAATCGCAATTTTTATGTGTTTTAAGGAAGTAAAATGTCTAACACACATTTTACTTCAGTAATAACATTGTGCAGTCCTGTATGATGGTTGTCAAATAAAGAGAAGACCTGACATTGAGTTAAACAGGAAGAATCTTGCACATGATTCAGTAGTACCTTTGTAAAAACAACTTTTAAAGCAGAAATAGGAGCCAAAACAAGTGCTGTTTTAAACTTGACTATAATGGTGAAAATTTTACATAATTTACAGTGATCTAAGGTGTGTAATCTTTACCCATGCTCTTTTCAGGTTTCAAAGGGAACTTTTTCAGTGTCAGAGTTTTCAAGCATTAGTTTTTTCAAGAGCATGTTTCAAGTAAAGTGAGCCTTTTAATTGCATTTTCATCTCAGTGACAGCCATGGCATTAGCATGTATCAAGGATAATATATTTTTCATAAGTATTCTATCTCTTCTGCCTTTTTTCACTCAATAAATAATAGGATTGTTGAAAGTCTGGGACAGTGAAACATAAAGAGGCTCCACATATGCTTAAGATTTAATAAGATGTTAGTATTCATTTGCTTTTAATAGTTCATAGGGGTGAAGTCTCATCTCAAAAGAAAGTGAAAAGTTATATTACACAGCTGAGCTATGGAGTTATTTCTGGTTTGCACTCCTGTAGACAAGGACAAAACTAGACTTTTCATAGTACTTTCAGAAATTGACTTTTGGTTTATCTCAATTCTCAACTTAGAGGAGAGTTTCTTCAGTCCTTATTCAAGCCATTTATGCTTGTTTACTATCAGTGGATGGGTTGAATAGACTGTAATAAAAGTACGGGGTTGTTTAGCTGAAATGAATCACTGTTTCACTTGGTCATCTTTGGAGGTTTTGCAACTGGAAATACTAGTTGAATTGAAGGAACAGATGTTTGACAACATCAGTCTGTCTTTGTGAAAGGTTAGATTTTGAATGCCTATCAATTTATTTCTTTCCTACTCTAGATAGTAAATATTCTTCAGTACAAGTATTGCATTGGAAACAGTTGTCTTGTTTTGACATTTATGCTGTGATGATATTTGTTTACTCTAGTTTTTGAATGAAAATAGACTACAAAGCAATATTGTGGGATTTTTTTATGGATTGTAGCAAGCTGCTCTTTTAAACATAATCCTGTGTTCTTTCATTTGACCTCATGAATGAGTTAGAACTTGTTACATCTAGGCATGAGATGAGTGTAGATGTCGTATATTAAAAGGTTGTCTCAAACTTAACCACATGGAATGAGGTGAGACTGGTTAAATGGAGGAAAAGGAGGGTTAGGTAAACTCAACAGCTGCTTGCCTTGAAAGTAGAGCTTAGGAGTGGAGTTGCACTGAAAGAGCAGGCTTGAAAGACTGATTAAGCGTATAGCTTAATATAAAAAAGGAATGTGCTTATAAATACCTGAATGCAATTTAAACTTAAGTAACCACTGGCATTTATTTTTGTTACTCTTATTTGCCTGTATAATATTTATAAGATCAGAACACGCTTGTGCTATTGTGTTTGCAGAAGGACAGAGACAGACATGTAGAAAAAGAAAGCTTATCTTGATGTATCAACTGTAAATAAGTCACAGATACTAATTACCTGGCTGTTGCTCAGAATGGCTTTGTGCTGTGTTTTAGGTGGTCTAGTGACACTACTGATGCTCCTAGTGTCCTGTGACAGGACTTTTCATGAAGTTAAATTCAAGTAACTTGTATCCACCTATTGCATGATAATGGCTACAGTGTAACTGAGTCAGACTTAAATATTCTAGGAATAATCTTGCAAAGTGTTTCTTTTTTTCTGTAGACATGCTTAGCTTTTTCTGTTTTTACTTACAGCACTTGAATGTGTGTTACTACTACTAAAATCACTTCCAATAAGGCTACAAGATCAGTCTTGGAGTACCCTTAACTCTAGGAGATGGATTGTATGTGCTGTCACATGATAACATGTAATCAGTGATGCTGCAGATTTATCAGGGATATTATTTATATTATAATAGTTTGGGTTGTTGGTAGAGTGGAGGGGAGGTGTTGGTTGGGGAGTGTTGTATTTTTTTTGGTGTTTTTTTTTTTTTGTGTGTACATAAAACTCCCAGTTGTAGCTGAGACAGAAAATCGCATATGCTTCATGTTTTCAATACACTTTGGAATTATCCAAAAATGGGCAAAATAGATTTTTCTTTTCTACTTTAAGAAATTAGAACAGTTTGTTCTTACCATCATATTTATGGTCTATGTGCACATAAAATGTGTGAGAAAAGTAAATCTGTGTATTCAGCATCATAAAACCTTCCATTCTTATTAGGCTGTAAATAGGGCTCTTTTCACTAATTCTGCATTTGGGAAGAGCTGGGCCCATGCCAGCATCTCTGGACTCCTGACATCTAGTGTTGTGACTGATATCATGACACTGATCATATGCTATCATGTGCTGCTGTAAGCAGTTAGAGGGAAGTAAAAGCTAAGAAAGGTTATCAGCTATCAAATGCTGGGTTTTGGGGCTCATTTTGCAGTCTGTCTATTTCAAACCACATGTCTGACAAATTTTGTTGCAATTTCTAGTATATTAGCAATTAGAAGATGTCACCTGGGTAGAAAATGGATTTTATCTGGACAGCACCAAAAACTATTATAAACCCATGACTTTAAGGCTCCTTCCAGTTTTCATTGCACCTGTTTTATCACTTTGTGAATTGCATGCTTTTACAGACTTGAAATGTCCTGTGTAAAGGTAGGTATCATCGCACATCAGGGACTGCTTAGAAATTTAGTCTTGCTGCAGCCAGGGGCTGTTTTAGGAAATTATTTTATGTTAGCTAACCTCTTAATTCAAACATTACTTAAAGCTGCACTTAATATATTCTATTATTTAAAGGGGTTAAAGAGTTATTTTAGCCTTCAAAAAACCTTTCTGCCACTAGTGTTCTTCTACTATCTTAAATATTGCTAGTTTTGCCTGCAGGCTTTATCTTAGTTGTAGTTTATTCATAGTTAAAAAAATAAACCTGTAAAGTGCAAAGTTTATAAACATTGCTGCAACTGTTAGCCCCACACAAATGAGAGGTTTATGTAGTAGGTTAAAGAATACCTGCAAAAATCCCAATAGGTGTCATTCCTTGAAGAAAAGGGAGTAATCGAAGCATTGTTCCTTCAGGATAATGCTGGAGGGCAGGTCAGGTTGTCTTTGAGTAGCCAGTGTCCTTCCATGTTGCAGAGCCCTCAAATTCACAGCTGCAATAGTTGCCAAACTACCAGTGGCTGTTTTCCACTTGGGCAGTGTGCCTTGCTAATTCTGTTGTTTTGCTTTTGGACTCAGTCTGATATGTCCATATGTTACAGTATGCAGTGTCTGGTCAATCTGCTAAACACATAAGTCATCTTGTGAGGTATAAATGTACCTCAGTATGGTCTGTTGGCTCTTTCACTCCTTTTAGGCTGTAGTCAATGTTCTCTTCTCCGTTCTGCCTAATAGCTCTGTTATTATTCTCAGTTTTTCAGCTTCTGAACATAATTCACAAGAATTTTCTATGTGCAGTCTCCTAAACAGTTTTACAGTTATATCAGGACCTTCCACTTTCAGCAAAAAAATCTCAGGCTGGTAGAATTGTGAACTGAAGTGTTGTAAGTTAAAGGGATGTGCTTGTAGAAGAAACAGTTCTGCTCAAAATATCAACCTTGCATTCTCAGTATTATAGTCCATTAGACCTTTATTTTGCAAACAGTGAAAAACATTTACTTTACACTTGTGAGCTATTTGGTCAATAGCAAATGCAGCAGTGACTTAGGTGTACTCCAAAGTAAAAAGAAATTTAAGAATCTTCAAAACAAGGAGTTCATGTCATGGAACCTAAACAGCATATGCAAGGTTCAGAGTTCACTATCCATCTAGTTTTTGAGCCATAAAAACACACATCTTTTTACATCTGTTAGCTGAAGCTAGGTGTGTGCTTCAAATCTGAGATGTAGCAAACTTGTGATCCCAGTCCACTTACTGTACAGATTTGGAGCAGGGATTTCAGCCTGGTTCTCCTGTCTCAGAACTACTGTGTTCTGAACTTCTGTTGGTCTTGTTTGGCAATTGTCACCAAGCACTCAGATGTTCATGGCTTGAGCAAAGCAAAGCAATCACTTGGTAGACTGATGACAGTAAGTGCTCATTTATTAAGCAGACATCCAACTTTTCCAAAACTTTTGAAGTCAGTAGGGGTAGAGGGCTGTAAACTGAGAACTGAAGTAATTTAACATCTCATAATATGGTATGTGCCATGACTGTGAATCCAAGAGCTCTTTGTCCTGCTGCCAGTGTACCTGATCTTGGATGTGCTGTTACTGAAAGGCTGCAGTGTGCAGGTTACACATATCTGCAGTATTTCATTTCAGTTGATGGAAGTTTGCTTTGGAATATTCTCATAGTGGACTTCTAGTTTAAATTTCAAACTGTTGTAGTCATCAGTTAATAACATGTCTACACCATAGGGTACTTTATGACTGCGCTTGTGCTTTTCTGTGCAATCCCACACTCCCCTTTCATTTCTGCCTCTCCCTGCAGTGCATACAGTATCATTGAGATAGGCTTATTTGCTCAGCCAAGCAGTGCTTGATCAGTAGGAGTATTTCCAGGTAAAATAAATTAGCTTTTGCAGTAAACATCTCAGGAAGAAAAAAATAATTTCCTGAATGTGTATAGAAAGATTGTAATTATAACTAAAAATGCGCAACTTAAATTTGCATATAGTTTCTGTGTCTTAGGAGAAACCTGCATGCTATTTCATCAAATTTTTATATCTGTTTATAGTTTCAAATATCTTGGGAGAAATTAGATCTAACATTCTGACATGGTAACTTCAGCTGCTGTTGAAAACTTGTAACCCACTATTTTTGCAGGGCTATGTCCATCTGGGAAAGCAGTCTACAGATTACCACTGTGTGCAGTATACTCGGGGCTTGGTTTGGAGCATTTCCTATTCCTCTTGATTGGGACCGGCCTTGGCAGGTTAGCATGTACATCCTTATAAATACTAATTCTCTGGATTTGCACACTACACAAAATTGCTCTGAAGCTTTGCAGTTATATTGGACTTACAAGCTGTTCCTAGAGAGTTATTCCAAACATTTAGAAAGTCATTGAAAGCATTTCTGATTACAGTGTAAGGAAGTAAAGTGCAATATTTTAACCTCTTAATGGGTTTGTTACAGATTTATGAGTGTCTGTTGCATGCAGTTTTTATCGTGAAGTAGATCTCTAAGGACTTTGATAAGAAGAAGCTGGGCAAACAGGAGGAGAAATGTGAAATGATGAACGTGGCTCCAAGTTTGCCTTCAGTCTGGTAGCTTTTATTGTTTATGGGTAGGGAAGGAAAGATACTTTCCTAGTGTTTTAGCTCCCTTCTGTCTTCCATAAAAGCACTTAACAGAATGTATTTTAAATGGATTTGGATTGATTTGTGGAAATGATGTGGCCAAAGCACTATACTGAACAATTCTGATTTCAAAGGAAGACAAACGTTAGCTTTGTAGTTGCACTAGAAAAAATGTGAAGCTGGCATTGCAGATTCTATCTTCGTAAATTCAGATGTTTGTGCTGTTTTCCTAATATGTTTTTGGCATGGAGAAATGATTCAGTTATACATAACTGAAGTCTGCAATTGCCGTAAAATGATGGCACTAGTAACACTTCTTCCTGCATGTCCTCAGTGGATATTTTCTTTCCTCTGCTTATGAAACTCGCACACTCTTAGCTGAGTAGTATTTACCAGGCCTCTTCTTAAGCAGATGGTTTCAAAGATTTCTTTCAGAAATCAGTGTAACAGGCAGCACACTTTCCTCTGTGGTATGTAGCGATGTTGTGGCTTACAGCTGCAATGGAAATCTGTCATCCATAAGGAGTTAACAGCCTGCTTTTATGCCACCAGCCTTTCATTGCAGTAGTGCAAGTAGATATTAAAATTTCTATTTCAGAAATAACAGAGGGGTAGGTTAATACTTAAAGTAAAAATATCAGGTTTTCTTCCCTAAAAACACTTGGCTTTACTCTGCAAGATGTTTTGCCACCAATCTGACATAGGTGTGTGTTGATACTCGTTAATTGTTGATAGACATGAATGTAACCCAAAAATCAAGGGATTCATTGAAATGCAATATCATATGTTCTTGGGAAGTCTTACTCACTTTTTCCTTGCTCAGCTAGGACTTTAAAATAGCATAGCACATCTGGTGGATTTTATTTTATTCTCAAAATCTCAGACTTTGCTAAAATGCTTATATAAAAAATTTCACCTTTTATGTACCAATGATATAAGGAAACCTTAGTTATTAGGGGCTCTGATTAACAAAACAAAGACACTAATAGCTGAAGACATATTTTAGGTACTGTTAATTTTTTTACTTTTTGTCTGTTTCTCCATCTTCCCACAGTGGGACAGACAAGCTTGGTAATGGACTGGCAGCTTTTTCTGTTTGAAAACTCTTCCATGTCAATAAAAGCGAAACATGACTGATGAAAGTTTAGCTCTTAATCTATACTTAAGACATGTTAAAAGATACCATCTGACTCTTCAGAACAGGAAAGCATCTGCAGAAACCTCAGATAACCAAACTTGTCACTAGTTGTTTCTGGGCATGAATGCTCCCCAGAAACTTCAAGCAGCAGCAGAAACTGTGTGTCTTCACTTCCCTTTTCTTTCACCATCTCCACCCTCATTTCTGACATACTCCTGATACCAAAGTTAGCAGGAGAGAGTTTCTGACTCAAGTCCTGCATCAAAGCAATTTTCTTTTCCTAGATCTGAAGCATTTACTTTAAGTTTCCTTAAGTTCCCTTCATTTTTTCCCCATCCTCTCTTCTCAATCTTTCTAACATGTAGAGTTTTAAATAGTGGGGTGGAGGAAGAAATTTTGTGTCCCATTTTGGGTCTGGCCTGCTTTATCATTACTTTAATCATCATGTGAGCAGTTCAAGAGCAGACCGAAAGAAGTTTGCATATCAGACCTGCAGGCTGCCACTCCAGCACTCTTGAAAACTGCAGTTTTAAATGCTAATTTTAAAAGGTCTGCTTTGTTATGGAAGATGAAAGAAGTTCTTGTTAAAATGTAATGTAGTTTTTAAAAGTCCAGTTGTCTCAGCAAAGCAACACAGTGAAGCACCAAAGTGCTAACAGAACTTCAGGGATCTTCTAGGAACCTCTTTAAAGTAGTTCATTAGAGATCCCATTCACATCTCTCAGAAGTTTTCAATCACCTACTGATAATTTTTTTGTGAAGGTGATCCCTTAAATATTGATCCCCAAAGCATAGAAGAGGGAATGTGTCCTAGCTAGGCATATTGCCCAGGAAATACAGCCATTCCTTGCTCATGGAACACTACTTCCCAGCTCATCCAGTTCAGCCAAACTGAGATACATTATGAATCACTTTCTCTGGGGAAACACAACTTCATGCAACAGCTGATGTCTCTCTTTCTACCCTCACTGAGTAGTATGGATTCAACAACTTAGGAATTGCATGTAGAAGCTGCAGTGCTGTCTCAGAAGTCATCAGAGCCAAAATACATTTCTGTTCTTCTGAAGTTCACTGGGCAGTAGCAACAAAGCCCTTTTTTCTAGACTGTTCCTTTTGCTACCTGATGTCAGGTGATTACAGAAACTCATAGTAAAATCTTTCACTGTAACAGTAAAAGTGAAGAGGTCCTTTTTCTGCTGTCTTCAGCCTAAGACAAGGGAAAGAAAAATGGTCCTCATAAAGGATTCTGCTATTGTTGCAGATCTGTTTAGTTTGGGAGGAAAATCTTTAGTGCAGATTGGCCATCCCCTTGAGTGATCTAACATCTGACTTACTGAACAGAGAAATACCTCTGTGTAATACTGTTGCAGGAAGTAGTTATTATTTAAATAATAATTTTTAAAATCCCCCCATAATACAAAGACTGCTAGAACTTAATCCAGCTGGTATGCTTAAGGGAACACCTACAGATTAAGTCCCAAGGAAGGTCTGAAAAAAATCATGTGGGTCTTAATGTAGACTTAAAAGTAATCAGAACCCAGTCAAAACCAAATTACTTCTAAGGCATCTAAATGAATAAAGTATTAAGCTGTCATGCTTCTGACATCAGCTGTTTCTTGTATTAGTCTGAAAGTGGAGAGCTTGAGGATTACAATTTTGGATTTATCTTTTTCCTATCCAAAATAGGACTAAAATGGAACAACTTGGTCTTTGGACTCAAGACCAGCTTTTGCGATAAGATTTTATTAGTGATTGTTTTTCTTTTTGTATTTTAGAGTTTGTGTTGGAAATGGTTCTGCTCTAAGCAGAAAATGTGGTTTAAATCTTACTACATGAGCAAGACTAAAGTGGTGTTATTTTAGAGAGCAGTGTTAAGGACATTAAACCTGCTTATTTCAAGATCTGTTTCTGATGTTTGTGTTGGTTATGGTTAATATTTTTGGTGTAACAACATGTGATGGAAACATTTGGAAGGGAAGCTGCATTTATACCTCTACCTTCAGATAATTCATTTATTGGAGGAGTGTTGTGGAGTGTTGTAGGTTGAAGTTGGTACTACAGGAATTGGATGGGTCAGCAATAACTGAGAAATATCACAAGACAATGCAAACCAAAGGGTTGCTGCTGCTGCCCTTGTGCTGTTTGTAGCCCTGAAATGTCACAAGTTGTCAAAACCATGTAATACCCAGCAGGTACAGAAATGTACTGCAAGTTTGGGATGAAAAGTGCTATTACTGTTGATTTAGCTCTCTTAGAACAATCTAATCTAACACGAAGTTCACACAAAAAGTTAAGCACTGTGTCTTGAATTGGTATATTTTTTCCACTTCATCAAGATTTAGCCCTTGGTCAAATCTAGTGTCTACACTTTAGACAGTTTGGGAGTGTTTGCAGTCAACTTTTAATTGACAGTCTGGTTCAGAAAGTGGAGTATGTAAAGCTTGTTTTGTTCGTAGAAGTGGCTTCACATGAAAATGGTCTGTAGTCACTCACCTGAAGCAAACAAGAGGTTGAAGGGAGTACTGAGGATGTGGGAATTTCAGTAGATCATTGAGTAAAGCTGACTGCACTGTTCTGTAAGGCACCTGTTGTCTGAATTGCCACACTGATATATTTGGCAGTTGTACTGTCACTTTGTATCCTTCAAAGAAAAAGCAATATTAGGTTCATTTTTTGCAAATCTGTTTCTCTGACCTTGGTTGTTTATATTGGGACTAGCATCTTTTCCTATAATCTTAACTGAAGAACTTGAAAATTGTATGGTAGTCGTTCCTTCATGTCATGGTTGAGGAGTTGCCAGTAGAAGCTGAGAAGTCTGTCCTACTATTACCTATATCTTACCTGATCAGAAAATCAGATGTCAATGTCTTCTGTGTCTTTCACTGGAATTTCTTTTTACTTCAAAGTTCTCCAGAGTTCTGTGGAGTAAACCTGATGATGAATTTCCTACTAGGAGTTCCAATTCGTGTGCTAATTAGCTAAAACCCAAATGCTACTTCATGCTGAGTAATTCATAAAGCAAAGAAAATATATCTGCTCTTTATGCATACCTCTTGTGACGTGCAACAAAACCAAGATAAATACAGGTGTGTCAGAAAATTGTCACTTTATTTTTCCATGTTTATGTTTGAAAAATAATGCATACAGGGGATATTCAGATTAGTGGGCCTGTCTACATTTAAAAATAAAAATGTAAAATGCCTTTTTTTTTAGCATACAACAACTTTATGCTAAGTAAATATTACTTACTAGAAACACAGTATTGTTTTGGAAATAACACCAGTTATCTGAATAATGTTTCAGAATGGACATGAAAAACATATAAAGCATTTTTGTTAAAAGTATAAAATATATTGCTAAAAGTCAGCTGATATCCTGATGATTCATTGGTTCTTATTATTCTGCTGTTGTTCTTAAAGCAACTTTTTATCATAATCTGACCATGTGTATTGCTCTTCTACTAGTTTTAAGACAAATTTATTTTGCAGCTGCAAAGCAGTTGGTCAGGGAGGCCTAGTCTGGTCGTTCCTGGTTATAGGTCTGCAGAATTCAGCCTATCACAGACAAAGGTAAAGATAATTGCCTTACAGGAATGCATGTTAGTCCCTCCAGTAGTTACATTTCTGTATTAAATAAAAAAACCCCAACTTTTAAAGGCTTACTCTGCCAGGCATGTGTCAGTTAGACTGGGAAAATAATTTCGCCAGTGTTTTTTAAACAGTTTTTAGAATGGTTTGCAGCACCTAATTGTGATCATTTAGCTAAGGCTATTCTAAACAACATTCAAAAGTTTTAAGGAGATGTACATCTAATTGCCTCTAACCCTTTGATGCACACTGGGTATGTAAGGGTTACAGTTAGTTAGGACAGTTCTAACAAAGAAATAGAAAATAACTTTCCTTGTCAGAGTTGCTCAGTTTTTTCAGATCGCCTACTTCAAGTTGATGGTGTACTTTTAATAACCACATGTGATCAGGATCCTGGATTTTTGTGTCACCTGAGAATTGGGCCCTTAAAGCACACCTCCACTGAAACAGAAGGGGGCGATTTAGGTGTTACTAGACGTGTCCTTTCTCTGCTCAGCCTGGGGTAATTTAGTTGCAGAACAAGATGGTATAATTAGACCAAAACTTTAACAGCACATGTTGTATGTGGTGGAACTACTATTCCAGACATGGCATTTGTCACTGACAGCAACTGGGTTTTGCAGATTGTGGAATTCCTGGGTTTATTATATGTTTTGTTATCAGGCTTTTAAAACATGTATCTGGGTTTGTTGTGTGCATGCCGACCCATCTGTTTTTTGTAGTGTAATTTTGATTTGTAGTACCTGTTACTGATGATAAAAAGTGACTTTGAAACAATATTCTGACTACAGTGTTATCATTGGGTAGAAGTAAAATTGCTATATTCCCACTTTATACTGGATAATGCAAACATAATAGGTAGTGCTGATATAACTCACTAGGCTTGACTGACTGCCATGTAATTTAGCCAATTTGATTCTAAATCTTAACCTTAGATACCTCTCAGACATTTATACCCTGAAAAATAATCTTGGAGAATTGGGGATACAGTTCTTGGTGTTTACTCAAGTAAGCTGAAATAGGACTATAAATTTTCACACTACTTTGGCTCTTCTTAACACAGCTCAGAGAGCTTCCTCCTTGCATTCCTTTTTGGATTTATTACCTACTGGGAAAGCTGTGTTGTAACAGATGTTGCTTAATTTGAGAAGTTGTTTTAAACAGAGGTAGAAGCTTGTTCCACTTTAGTGTGGTTATCACTGTTTATTTAATGTGTTTTCTTAATGTAAACCTTAATGGTGAGATCAAAGGCAGCTATGCTTGCTATAACTTTAGAACAGAAATCCATGAAACCAACTTCTAGTTACAAATGCCAATCTGAAAAAAAGCTCACACTTTCTTCTCAGTGTGTGCTTGTCAACACACACATTCTGTACAATGTGATAAGACACTTTTAGTTAACATGTGCATGCAACCAAAATAGATTAAAGGCATGTACTGATTTAAGACAGTACAGACTAAACAATCAGGAATTTAAGGCATGTTAGAAACAGGGAGGGAAAGTAATTGTGCTCATTTATTCAGTTTTAAAATGGAACAAAAATTATTACATAGCTTTCTAAATGACAGTCAGAAATGGGTCTTTTGAAAACAGCATACAAAAAACGAGTTCAGGAATATGAGAAAAGCACTCTAAGTTTACTAAAAAGAAAAGTAAGTACAGTAGATTGCCCCACTGTATTTGCATTTGTATAATGATAGTTCCAGCAGTCAGCTGCTTGCTTTATAGTATCTTTAAAAACTTTAATAGGGTATTGTTCCTCTGGTCTATAAGAATCTGGCCTTTATGTCCTTACCAATGTCTGTGTAATTTCCTTTGCATGGGGTGCAAGTTACAGACTTGTAAGAGATGACAAAACTGTCATGCAGTCAGAATCCTGGTTTATCTAGCTACATGCACAGTACAGCAGAACTAGATACCTTGCTGGCATCCTGCAATGTGCTCTGCTTTCCATGCAATATGCTAAGCATTATCACATCATAACCTTAGGTGTCTAAAGAGCGCTGAGGAAACTAGCTCATTTGTATCCTGAAAAGTTGGCAATTCCTATTTTGAGTCCTTATTTTCAAAAGGAGTTCTATTATATACTAAAAACCTTGCAGTTCTGCAGTGTCTACTTAGCTAGCCTAAAGGAATCCCTGGGACATCCTAACACTGCTACCAGATGAAATGGCAAAAAGAAAATTTAAACAAATAGCAGAAGTCAGAATCATTTTACATTAAGCACTGGCTCATGCTTTGCCCCTTACAATGCATTTTTTTGTTCTTGTTAAGATTTGATTTTGCCAAACTGCTGTTCAGATTCCTACTAATCTTATACAGGTTGTTAAAATTGCCCTTTTCATCCTACATTTGAAATGTATGACTTTCCTCGTATTAGGCTGTGAGAATGGGAGATGATGTTTCCCAGCTGCTGGGACAGACAAGGCAGTTCATGACAATTTCATCAAAAATGCTCTGTCCTTGTCTTCTGCACTCCCCACTTTTTTCTCCAGATCAGCCTTCCCCCTCAAAAAAAGGTGCAGCTAGGCCTTGTTGCCTAACATCTTATTCCCCTGCTGCTGACCCAGCCTAGACATGACATCAGTGCTGGGGTAGGATATGTCAGCTTCCTCAAAGCAGAAGGGAGCATGATGTAGGAGAACTCAGGGGATGAGAGGGATGTATTACAAGTTGCATACTTTAAACAAGCAGAATGGAATCTCTTGGAACATGCAGATGGGTGTTAACTGCTTAGATTTTTATCACTCACAGGCAGTTCATACAAAGTCAGGGAAGTTAAACCAAGTTTGAGATAACATGAAAGACAGGGCAAAAGCAGACCGATCAAGTAAGTCAAAGTCATTTAAAAAGGTCCAGTGGAAAGTGATTGGGTCTCAAAAAATGAGGCCAGCAGCTAACACAAAATAAAGCAACCCACTTTCATAGGAAAAAGCAACCCATTTTCATAGGCAGACAAAAACCATATGCAAGGGCTGTTATTTTAGTACAGCTGATGTGCTCAAGAGCCATATCTTAATTTGTCTCTGATAACTTGCTGCTTTAGGTATACCCATGGGTGTCTCTGGCTGTACATAGCCTAAAGGTCAGCAGTTAAGAATAAAAGGTGCAAAACTGGTACTATTACCTGTTTGTTAGAGGGTTTTGCCCTGCCTTTAGGGTTAGAGAAAATAGCATAAGGACAGCAATGCTGTTAAATCTAGGCTTTTGAATTAAAAGGCCAATCAAACTGCCTTCAGAACTACCTTGGGCCATCTGTGCGGCACACTAAGAACAAGTACCTGGCCTAATACCCTTCTGTTCTGTGCCACTAGAAGAGATGAAGTGGTATTTCTTTTCTGTCTTGTTCTTAGAGAGGGAGATGGAGTGTTTTATGGTTTCTTCTCTTTGTCCTCTATCTTTGCCATCTGCAGTTGGTGAGGGTTCAGAGATCAGAGACTCATGTGTTAAGTGAGACAGCCTGAAACTTCTGTAAGGTAACAATGATTTTCAAAAAGCAAAGTAAAAATTGAATGTTTTAGAAGTCAGAAGCATAGTTAATATTAGAAAATACATAACTATTGAAAAACCATGTCCCAAGTTGCAGTTCAGTCAGGTAAAAGAAGTTAAAACAATCATCAGAGATCCCTTTAATCACAGCAATAATCACCCACAATACACAACATACCAAAATGTACAGGGTCAGTGGGTCATCAGGGATACTGACTTTCTAGTTAAGGGAACATGGTCAATTCAGAGTCCATCATCTACCTATATTCTGAAAAGCAAACAGGCAACTACAAATTCACCTAATGTAGATAAAAAATTAATGAAGGACCATTGATCACTCAGAGAATTTGATGTAAAAAGACCACCAAGTTAAGAAGCCTCTGTCCATAGTTCTGTGGATATTAGAAGTGTATTTGCCTTCATCAGTGGATAAGAAAGCACGACTCATGTTCCAGCTGAATGCTACTGAGTGAGCAGCTGGGGTTGCAGGGACTTCATTGGTTTGTCCTTTAAATGTGTGTAATATGCAAAATGCCAGAAATAATTACATTTCATTTAAAAGTTGAAAAGATCCACCTGAAGTGTAAGTTTAGCCAAGGCCACAAGCTTATGTGAGTTTTAAATATACATAGTATCTTACCATGCCAAAGCATCTCAAGGCTTTTTATAGATGATCTACAGTACAAGACACCACTGTTAAATGAACAAAAACAGGCAAATCTTTGGTTTGAGGCAACAGCCAAAATAGTCAGCAACAAAAACAAGTAGCAGAGACAGAATGTCTGAAAATAGAAGAATGAAACAAGGTCAATAAAGAGTACCTAAGGCACCTTGTTTAATAGTCATCTTTGCTACACTCCTTAAGACCTCCAAATAACATATAAAACTGTAAATGCTAAGGAATGTGAAGATGAAACAGCTGAGGAGACTGAAGATGAAAGAGCAGAGGACAAAATACATTACTCTTATTCATAGTTAAAATTCCCATGATCAAAGGTGGTGAATAAATATATTCTTTTAAGTGATAACAAAGAAGAATCAGAGCTAGGAAAATGAATGAAATAAGGAACCAGTACTGTTAAGAGTAAGTTCATTTGATATTCATGAATTGCAAGTCAAAGTGAAGTAGAAAAGAAGGCTGGACTCTGAGATTGGGATGTTTTCTCTAATATCTAGTGCATTTCTCAGTCTCAAGTACTACAGAAGGGGGAAATATTCCCCTTAATTTAAAAAATGAAAGAATGGGAGAGTCCAGTCTGTTCTTGCTTCAGGAATATGCACTGTACAGCAGGAATTGCAAAACTCTCCTCGCAAGAAAATAGCATACAAAGGAGAATTTTGAAGATGGATGGAAATTCGTTTATTCTACCATAAGTAATTTTAATCACCTACTTGGTTGAGATTTTCATCAGATGCACTATGTAGTGGACTGGTAATATAACTAGATCTGAGGACAGACTGGTTATGTTTTGGTTTGGCCACTCCTCCCTGCAAATCAATACCAATTTAAAAAAAAAAAAAAAAAAAACAAAAAACAAAAAACCAAAAAGGGCAGGGTCTATTACTACTCTGCTTCAATAGAAGATGGTTTGTGAAAGTGAGTCAGCTTTATTGAATCAGCTCTCTGTTCTTATACTAGAAAAGAGGGCTTATAATTAATACTCTCTTTAACATAACCAGCTTACTACATACTTGCTGAACTGGGTGCAGGATGGTCAGTTTCCAAATTTATAGCCAGAGGGAAATTTATCCCTTTGTCTACTTTTCAAGAAAAAAAAAGCCAACAAACCTGTATCCATCTCAGTCTCTGCCCTTATTGGAATACTAGTTCCTTATACACACCTCTAAAAGTTTCAAAACACCATGAGAGATGCAGGTTTCCAAATGTATGTAGCAGAACAGGAAGTTAGGTTAGCTGAACACTTTAGGGGATATAATACTTCTAAGGGGTTATTCCACATAGTTTTCACATAGTTTTGGGACTATCAAACTAAGTCTGCAAGAGCCAGAAGCCTTCTTACATTTTAATGCATATTAATTAAAAACTACACAACAGTGCCTCGTGTTCATGAAGATGATTGTTACGCTTTTGGCATTTTTAGGAAAGCACATCAAGCTTTAAAGTAGAATAAGACTACTGTCTTTCAGTACCTAGATTTTGTGCTCACACATTTTCACCATTGTCTGCTTTTACCTTGTGTTCTCCCCTCAGGTATGGCCCATTTCCTGTTCCCTCGGAGCTACCTTTGGCTATGTGGCTGGTCTGATTATTGCACCTCTGTGGATACACTGGAACCGGAAGCAGCTTACATACAAAAGCAGATAACTGGAGCAAAGAGACAAGGTATTTCTTTGTGCAGATTCCATACAGACTGTGCAAAAGTTGGGTTTTTTAAAGATATATATATATATATAGTCAAAGCAGAAGACTGTCCAAATTCAGTTAGAATATTTCAGGCCAAGCATCTCCACTCAATAAAATCACGTGGATGCCGTTTTCAGCATGGTGCAGGTTTTGCTTCCTCTAGACTATGTAACCCTGAGAGATTGTACCTTCCAGTTTGAATAAAATATTTGTAACAGATGTGGTGGCTTCTTATTACAAGTTTGTTGACTTTGAATTTTTCCTCTGGATTTCACTGGTTGTAGAAGGCAGAATCGTAGGTTTAGCTTTCAAACATGTAACAAGTTCGCTATATACTTAAATGCATTGTATTTAAAATCAGTAGAATTTCACAGTAAGCCTGGCCATTGTCAAATGTCTCTCACGTGATCAAACAGCAGTTTATGCATCTTGAGCCTATTCTCTTCTTCACTGTGTGTTTCTTTGGAGTTAGAATGGCTATAATAGCTTCATCAAAAACAGTCTTCAGTCCTTTCTGTGTTAAAGCTGAACACTCCACATAGCAGTAGGCTCCTATCTGTCAAGAAAATTAGTTAATTCAATAGCAATACGTCTCAACTGTTCAGTTACATCTGTGCACTTCTGCCTTTTTTTTCCCCCCTGTGACGACATTAAAATGTTTGGCTGCAATCTAGAAAAATTATCCGCATAACTGATGTGCATCCCCCAGTAGGAGAAAATAAGATCTGTCTTTTGGCCAAAGATCTGGAAGGTATTTAAGTTGATCAGTTTATAAAGGAAACATATTAAATAAGCTCCATAGATTGGCACTGGGGTCCTAAGATATCTTTGATAATTAAACAGCAAGAAATAATTACATAACCAATTTGTGTTTCAAAAATTAGACTTTATAAGTAAGTGTCCTGATAAGCATTATCCACACAGTAGCTAAAATGGTAGTTTAACATTCTCCAATAATTTTTAAAAGATGCTTCCACCATTTTGCTTGAGCAGGAAGGGTCCCTTCTGACCTCAACCAGTCTGTGATTTTAATGATATTATATAGCTTTTTCAAGTGGTGAAAGAAATGGGCAAACCGCTAAAAGGAGTCAAGTGGAAATAGGGGGGGGGGTTTGTTCTTTGTTACTTGGTTTCACTTAGGAGTATCCAGATTACCTCTTTTGCTAACTTCTGTCCTTGCTCCACAGATACGGGCTTCTCTTTCATATCATTCAGTCTTGCCAGAGTTTTTGGATCATCACGAAGATCAATCTGGCAAGAAAGATTGCAGTCATGTTGGAATACTTTCTTTAAACAAAAGTCAGCAGGCAATATGATACTCTCTTTTTAAAAGAGAAGTATTTGAAGGAGTATTATGTCTATAAAAAGGAAGTCATGTCATGATTAAGATCATGGACCCTTCCTGATCTAAAAGCCCTAAATTTAAACTGTGAACTACTACCTTTAATCTAGAAGGAACAAACATTTATTCTGTAGTTCAGCTCTTCAATTAGATGTGATCATCTTGGAATACCAAACTGTACATCCAGCAGTGGCAGAAAGATTAACCCAGACATTATACCAACATTTGGGTCACTTCGTAAATGAAGCCCAGTCCAATGACCACAACAAGCAAGAGGAAATTGTCTCACTTCTCCCCTTGCTCCTTTCCTTCAGGAAGTATTGCATGACTAATAGCTGTAGACCCAAGTAATTCCATGGGTATGAACAGGCAATTTTATTCTCTAAGTCCCTTGACTTTTTAAAAAGTCAGATGGTGACATGCAGCCAGTCTTGGCACCCTGTTTACAATGTGTATAACAAGGGTTTTTTTAACAAAATGGAGGTAGCTCATTAGAAAAAACACAGATGTAGGTTCTTCTGTCACCTGTAAAGGTTGTTCCTCCAAAGGCAGAAGGAGGTGCTGCTCAGGCCCTGCTGAGCCTGAACTTCCAGCCTGAAGAAAAGGCACCATACAATGATCCTAATTGTTTAAATAAAGTATAACAGAACCAGATATACCTGTGTTCCTACTAGTAAAAAGGGAACATTAGGTGCATATTCCTTCAACTCCGGTACCCACTCTTCCTTCACATTTTGAAATGAAGCAGGGTTTACCACTGAGAAGCAGATAAGGAAGACATCGGTCATAGGGTAAGATAAAGGTCTCAGACGATCATAGTCTTCCTAAGGAAGAAAAATTCTGTTATCTGCAATATTACATTGTTGCCAGTATTTTGTTAATTTTAAAAGTTATATTCAGTAACTGTATCACTGTATTCATATTTCATGAAGGTTGTTGAGGCAAACTTTTTGAATGATTACAACTGTTACAGGTTAGTGTAGCTGTTAGAGCAATATCTGCATACAAGGGTAACTGTGAATATAAATATTTTGAAAAGTGCATTAATACTGATGGAAATTGACTTCTGTATGAGAATATACAGAAGACTAGCCCTTAAAAAGTTTTCACTTCAAAAAAAAGAAAAAAGGCTTATGATTCAAACATACTTGCAGATCAAACGTTAGTATTTGTAGAGAAATAAGCAGATGTGACTGCTGTAGAGCCATCCAGGCTAGGTTATACAAACTAGGCTAGATTAAAGCTATTTAATGCACTTAAATGTTCTATTTTAGATGATATGTAGAGGTGATATTTAAAGCCCTCCTTAGAATTTTCTTTCTTAGCAGGTTTACAGTCCTGTTGCTGGAGATCAGTGCAGTAGGATCAGAACACACCTCTTTTGTCTAGACTGTACTTTCTATAAGCAAGCCCAGCAAAGGGTCGGAAGGAGCAAAAATCCAGGATCAAGGCTATCAGGGGAATATTAATGCCTTTTATTTGGGGAGGGGTTAGTAGGATTATTATTTGGATCATTTAGAGCCACAGCATATAAAGCCACCAGTTGTACTGCCAGGGCATACAATACTGTGGCAAGACAAGCACTTAGGCGCATCACCCCTATTATAAATCAGAATTCTCTCTAGCAAGAGAGAAAGTGGATTTTTGCCATATATTTTAGCTAATATCAGGAGGGAACATGCCCCATCTTCTCTCTGCAAGGTTTCCTTTGTTTTTTGGCAGTGAACCAATGCCTTACCATTCCTACCTCAGGTTTTGGGGTTTCTTTAACATAGATAACTAAGACTGAACCCAGGCATTGCAGAGACAATGACAAATGCTGGATTTATGCCTTTTCTTCCGTAGTAAACACCAGTTTATGATGGCTCCTGCAGAAGCCTCCCTCTTTCCTATGTAAGCTCCCCAACTTAATTAAATCTCACAAATATTGGAATGATTTATTCATTAAATTGAGAGACAGACGTAATTCAACTCCATGTTTGAAATGAGCCATAAAATTAAATTTTTGTTTTCTTGGCAACAGTCACATTACCAGATTATTAACCTATAGTCACACCCTCAAAGAAAGCCCCTCGTTGATTGTTACGTTTTAAAAATGGTCACTAGAATTTCAGAAAAAATGTAAGAACTTCTCAGAACAGTTTTTGCTAGGCCCCTCTTTCCATTTGGAAATCAACAGCCATGAGAAGAGGGTTATTCTCACCATGAACTGAAGAAAAGATAAGCACCAGCAGACATCCGCATTAGCAAGGCAGTGACCATTAACCAGTACTCTTCAGTGCCTATTTTACAGTATTCTGTATTGTAATCAGTATTCTCATGTGCCATTTTGAGTATGGACTCTATTAACAGTTTTGCATACAGGTTTGTCAATAAGCTATAGCATGCTTAGTTATTAACAGAAGTTCCCACTGTCACAGTCACAGTAATTGCCACCCCTGTGAAACTACATCTGACAGGCCCTTTCCCTGCTAGTGTCAGGCTCCTGCCCTGATTCAAAAGAGAAATAGTAACCCTGTCTTTTCCACATCTGTGGATGTTCCTCATAGAAAGCAGAAATAACTTCAGGATTACCACAGCAAGTTGAAACTCTTCAGCATTCAATTCTTTTTTAAGCATGTATTTTACATTTTACTACTGAATATAGTTACATCCTGCTCATGCTTGCCACTCTGTTTTCTGGGGTGGAGATTAAAATCCTAAAAGAAGCTTCCCAACTGCAAATTACACTGGTCCCTGGAGTACAAAATCTGCATGCAAGAACACACGGGGATCTGTCAGTTGCTGTCAAATTCAGCTCTACTAAATTATGTGTGGGGTGTATTACTGAAGAGGTTTTGGTAAAAGAAAAAAAAAATCTAGTTTAAAGCTGTAATTTGTAGCTACCATCAAAGAGTTGCCATCACTACACTCAACATTTTCTAAAAATCTCACATCTGGATTAAGATAACTAGAACATTGTCTGCACTAAATGTTGGAATGGACAAGGCATTTCACTGTCACCAGAAATTACTGTTAGTCCATTAACCTTAAAATACCTCTTTAGTTAATACATTTCAAATTAGAGATGGACCTTTTATTCATAGCAAATATTAATCATTCTCTTAAAGCTGATCTCAGATCTGATCTCCTTTGCTGCTCCTGCATCTGTTTATGTGCCTTTTGATTTATACCCTGTCCCATCTGCACTGGGCAAGCTGTGGGTCCTTCCAATGTAATTAAGAAGTTCAACTGAAAGCAAGTACAGTGTGATTGGATACATCATGTACCATGGCCAAAGATATATGTGGTATTTGCTACAGAGACTTCACTGCATTTATGCTTTCTTAAATAATCAGAGAATTTGACTATACCCACCAGTGCTGCTGCTTGAAACATGTCAGTGCTATCAGGCTCTCCTTTAACCCTTGTCTGTGCTTTGACCATTAGATTCATATTGATATTAATAGCTGGCAGCTAGTTCTAACAAAGCCTCCCACCACATGGTTAGACTGGTCCTGGGTTTTCCTGAGAGAGACTCTGCTTAAATGTTATCAGCATCAGTGCCTAAAGAATCCTTCTGCCTTCCAACAGCCCCTCAGAAACAGCAATTTAACCTGTAAACTTGCTCTGATACATTGGTCGTACGTAACTGCTGCATTGGGAAGAAGAATTTGAAATACCCAACTAATTTAAACTTAATATTAGAGAAGCCTGAAAAAACCTTATTGCTTCAGCTATAATTTATTTCCTGAATCTAGTGTAAGGGATATAAATGTGGCTTATTCCAAAATTAAATGCAATGGCAAACTTAATTGTACTAGCCAGTCAACATGAATTCCAATATGCGTGCATGTACATACCACACTATATGGCAGTTAGACTAATTAGACAATGTAATTGAGGGAGGCATTAAAAATATTTAAAGAATTTAACTGGAATATTTTAAGAATGTGACTAAGGTGGGCAAGAAAGCCACTACAGATCATAATATTCAATGTAAGTCTCAAAAACTCCAGGCTATAATAGTGAAATGGTTCATTCTCCAACATATTCTGACTTTAAACAAAATTATTTGCTGTTTGCTGAAGTAGGTACATACAGATAGAAAAATATGCTGAAAATACAGGGCTTGTAATAAGTTTAAACAAAATTGGATACAAGTATGTTGATTAAATTAACATTACATGGAGCTGTGATCCTATAAAAGATGATACTGCAGCAAGACTGTTCATCATTTACTTAGTATGCCTGTGGAAACTCAGGACAGCTGCCAGTACAGAGCAGACATGCAAAAGAAAATGACATGGAGGAACTAATGACTTGACTTGGCTTCTCAACTACAAACTGGGCTTTTTGTTTTTAAGACTGCAGAATGGAAATTCATACAGTGGAGATTCATACTTGTAAATTATCATGTCGCCCTACTTTTGATTTGCTAAAGGTATGTCTAGCCCAAGTTTTGATATTCTGCAGGTATGTCTAGCATTGCCTTTATCTTAGCTGTTTAAAATCTGTCCTTTAGAACTCTTTTTCCGTGTTACAGTACATAATAATCTGCCTGAGATTTTCTGCTTTCTTGTACTTGAACACTGAATCACTGGTTTTCATCATATTTTGGATGTTGAAGTGGATTTACTCTAACATATCCAAAATCTGGGTATTTCCAACATTTACCTGTTCAAAAACAGGTCTTGAGAAACCTTTTGTATGCAGAAAGATGAGTGGTATTGCAATTCTCCAGCATTATATTCTTCTTCATTTCACGGGTTTGCTCAGACTAAAAGCAGAATGCAGTGCTCTATTTCAAGTCATACATTTGATTTTGAACTAATACTTGTTCCCAATTCATGGGTATCAGCTGAGAGACACATCTAAAACCACAGAAAGTGTATTTCTAACTCTGACAAAATATGTAGTCCTGAGTAAATCATTATCCCCTTTCTATTTGTATCTTCCCATCTGTGAGAGTTTGCTAGCTTAGTAATGCATTAGTCTTTGCAAAGCACTCCTAAAGCCTTTGAACTACACAGTTTAAGTGCAGTGGAATATTTTTAAAAATAAATTAAAACAAAGTGGAGTATAATAATTTCTGATAACTTTCCTGACCCACAAAAAGCATTATTTCCTTATATTTATTAGAAAATGGAAGGGAGAGGTGCAGGCATACAGTAATTCTGTCATACTAGAGGCTCCGTGACTCCACTGTTTCATGGTATCACGCTCCTCATGGCCCAAGTTAAAGGGATGGGGACAGAGGTCCTAACCCTTCTGTCAGTAATGTGAGACCACAGGCCTTCTCATCTGAAATGGTATTAAGGGCTCTCTATCCAATTTGGAGAAATGAAAGGCAATTAGACCTTTGCAGTCCATACCTTCCCATGCCCTGACCAAGACCTCTGAGGAAATTCACACCTCTCAGATCTGCCATCACAGGTGGTGAAGATGACATTAAGTTAGATCTGTCTGTTTGATTTTTTCTTTCTTGCAAACATACGGGCTAGTGTCTTTAAGCAAACAGGAGAACCCAAATTCTGGTATGTCATGAACACTGAGGCAGGGGACCAAGGTGTGTTATGTTTTAATCTACACTTGGTGTTTTGTACTCTGATGGAACCAAAGCAATGAATCATTTTATATGTTTTGCAGCTTAGGAATGAAATTTTAACAAAGCACCTCCAGTTATACTGACATACACTTATAAACAATGGGATAAACCTATTGCTTTTCTATTCTGAGAGGGATAAAGTGAATGAGAGGGAACAAAATAAAGCTTGCACCACTGGAAGAAAAAATAGAGATCAAAAAGTCTGGGTTTGTGATCTCTATGTTAGCAACCATCTGTTGCTTTCACAGCTTACAGCAGCAATCATAAGAGGAGGTTCTCACTCCCAACCATCTGTTTTTAGAGGGGAAGCCAAAAATAGGCATCAGGCAGAGTTGCTGGAGGAATTCAACCTTCGTGCAGCAAAGGGTAATCACTGCTGCTGCTCAGAAGGGCTTGGTGAGGCAGAGTCCTGCAGAGCAAAATCTCAGCTAAAAGCCCAAGTTTTAAGCCTTTTTAGTAAGGCTTAAACAACTTTCAGAGGCTTGGTAACAACTTTCAGAAGTCATCTCTCAATATGAATTGCCATACTTTAATTTTTAAAGTGCATTTCAAAGCTGTTCAAAGTTTTCCTCACTGAAGGTAAATTTCTGTTTCAGAAGGCTCCTGTAATATTTTGGAAAACTTAAGAAATTAACCATATTGTACATAACATGTACCCCAGGCACTTAGCAACACCTCACAGGTACCCCTGGACACATCTTGCCATCTCCCCTAAATTGTTTGGAATTAAAGACTGAGCCTCTGAAAGCAACCGCCTACTCCAAAAGCACACCAGGAAAGAGCCTTCACCCCGCTGAATCACTCTGTGGTTTCTGATTCTCTGAGATGCTTGGTGGGGGAGGAGAGAGAGGGAAGTGGCCTGCACTGCCCCATGCCAAGCACAAATTGCTTCCCTGGCTNTTTTTTTTTAGTCTGGGCTATGTAATTGTAACCCTTTGCAGGGAAGGAGGGTGCAGTGTCCCCCAGGACGCCGCTTTCCTGGCACTGCCACTGGCAAGGCACCACTAATGCAGGACCATTTGGCAGAAAGCTGCAATTTGGACTGACACAGCGTAGCCATTAAATGTCTGCTTGTCCAGTCGTGAAGCCCCAAGCTCTGCTATACTGATCACTGCGTTTCATTTTGCAGTTGCCTGCATCTGTAGCCACTGGCTTTTGAACATGCTAAAGGAGATGCAGTGATTATTTCCTGGCTGCAGGGGAAAAGTGCACTACAGACCCTCTGTCTCTTCACAGGCTTCTGAGGATACAGCTTGCATTGCTAAAGAGAGCAGAATTGTCCTGTTGTGACTTGTTCACACAGGTTTCCCAGGGAGTGCAATAAGCTGCTGATTTGGGCCCAGCATCTATTTTTAATTTATAGAAAAGGCTGCAAGAATGCAGGGTAAGTGCTCTTCCATTGTATTCTAAAAATGAAGTAAGCTGATCTAAATCCATTTCTGAATTTCTGTGAGGAGGATTGTTCAAAGGACGCATGAATTATATATTGAAAAGGCCCAGGGTTTGTGAATTATGATTTCACCCCCCCCAAAATAACTTCCTTCTGGCATATTTGAGAACTGTGCAACTGCTTACATGTCTGAACAACTTTTCTGTATAGAGAGAAGTAACCAGCTGGAAGATGGACCCTAGTAAGATGAATTTTAGAGCATTAGAGACAAAAAGGATAAAATACTTTAATTATACACAAAATTGCCTGTAAGTGATCAGATTTGATACTAGTCCTAATGTATAATTCAATACTGTCCAAATCCTACATTCTGCCATATGGTCATGCATAACTATTTTCCTAGACTGTCTCAACAGCACACTCCCTCCCTCCTCCCCGTCACCACAGGAACTTCAACCTACTGGCTTCTTCATGGTTTTCTAGAAGTGGAAGTCCTTGCATTTTCCCCATAAGGCACATTATTTGAGCATCTGTAACAACAGAACATGGATTCAGCTGACTGTGACCAGTATTGGCCAGCACAGTTTCACTTAAACACCTTCACTTAAACCAGCTGCCTACTAAGAAGTGGTGGAGTAACTGCCATGGACAAACCCTTTCACTCCCTAACGAGAAATCTCAAGGCTGTGGTGTGTTCCTCCACCACTTCCTTTCTCATTGTCAATGAGTTTATGAACAGCAATCCTTTCACACAGGATTTCCATTTTCCCCAGGAAAGGAATTCACCCCAGCTGTGGTGACTGCAACCAATGTACAGTCAGGATTTTCCATTCTTTCAGATATAGGATAAAAATAAAGTTCACCCTGACACAGGAGATCTGGTCAGATCCTCTGCAGAACCTGCTCTTTGGAAAGATGGATTCTTTCCCTTTGCTTTCAAAGAAATAAACCTGTTCTTACATGCAAAACTGGTTTAATATAGTTATCCATATCATATCTGACATGTCTTTTAACTTACTACTATATAAATCCTGATCAGATAAAAAAGACTGATCAGTTAGGTGTCACATTCCCTTTTACTTTTTAAATAAACCCCAAAAGCACATTCTTCAGTCCAGAATTGAACAACAGCTTTGTAAGGTAGAAGACCACAGCTTCACACTGACTCCTCAAGATTAATGCCCCATGACAATTTCTCAGCAGAGTACCAGTGCCATCATGTGCACATTGACTAAACACATCATGGTGAAAGAGTTTCCAGAATTACAGCAGTTACTAAGAGTTTTCTGCACCTCATTTTACATCAACTCCCAATTCATCAGGGCTTACAGCTTCCATTGAAGAATGTGGTAAAACAGTTGATGATTTCACTGCAGGAGACGTTAAGGCAGTAGAAAAACTGCCTACAGTTTTTCTCTGAAGTGAGGAATTTGTAAGGCATCTCATGGCTGTGGCTAGGCTATCTGTTGGTGATAACTAAAGATGCATCCCCAGTCACACCTGACATCCATTCCTTATTGACTCCCACATTGAATCCCACCTGGGAATCAGACCAGAAAGGAACCAACAGTAAGTCCTACTGACTGTCTTTAAGCATTCAGGAGTAGACGTAATTTGGAGCACAAGGCGCCTGAGGAGCTCTCAGTGTGTGCTTTATTCATCTGCAGTGATATACTCACCTAGGATGCTGACAGATGTTCCTTTCCTCTGGAGGATAATGCTGCCACCTGCATGTTTATACACATACCAGCGAGTGCCAGCCATAGCAATGAATTACTCCACACCTGCCATGGATGCAGCACAGAGCAGGACTGAAACAGACTGGGGACTGTATCCGCTAACATGTCAAATGACACAACCTCTTCAGAACTGCTGAAAGCGTCATGTAGCATTCGGCCACCTTTTTCTTAATGCATCCTATCTAGTCACCGATCCAAACCAAGAGACTGCTTATAAAACTACAGAACAGAGCAGTAAAAAGATACAGTTCTCTTCTCTGACCTCATTTTGCATTTTTTTCTCATTAAAGAATGGCAGTTTTGGAAGAAATTTATCTGCTAATTTGAAGGTTTAAAAACAAAGACCTGAAAAGCCAGGTTGAGTAAGGCCTTGAGCAGCCTGGTCTAGTGGGAGGTGTCCCTGCGAAGGTTGGGACTAGATGATCTTTAAGATCCATTCCAACCCCTTAACATTCTATGATTCTGTCCCAAAGTATCCATTTTGGTGATGTTGGAGTTTATAATTTGCGTTAAAACCACAGGATTTGAGATCAGTGTGCTTTATGTTAGCTCTTAAAGCCCTGTTTTCTGGCATCTTGTGAAGAAAAATCACCGCCTTTTCACCTTTAAATGAAAGACAAATTTCTAGTACCCCACATATACAGAGGCAGCTTGTATACATGAAGCACAAAGGTTTAAAGAAAACCCATAGATAGCAAAGGGCAAAACCCATTTTGATTTCCTTGGTCTTTTTAGGTAGCAGTGTCTGTGGGTAGGAATAGCTGACTCATCATTTTGAATGCCTGGGACTGACAAAACCTTGGTATTGCTGAAGTGACTTCATGTCTGCTTTGTCCATGTGTTCTCAATAAAGGAACTCGAACAAAGCTTATTGAAATCAGCAATCGGGGTGCCTGCTAACACAGAGCTTTGGATCAGACCCTAATACGCTATAAGCCCTTTTACATTGTGGGTCAGGGCTATGGAGGCAGTACTCTAGTCAAAATATAAATTTAATTGGTTTTCAGATGTAGTTTGGAAGCTGAATCATCAGTTAAGAAATTAATGAAAACTATGCATTTTTTTATACTTCTCTTATTTACCAGAATATGAAGACCTCTTTGTAAAGGAAACAGATTTCAATTGAGAAGTCTGACTATGGACCTGACAAAAAATCCCAATCTTGTGCATTCTCTATTAGAAAAACTCCATGACCTCCTGCCACCTTACCCAGTTGTCCCCTTCCATCACTCCTGCCTCCTGCAGTACAGCTGTAGATTATATGATATCCCACTGAGTGCAGGTGCGCACATGCACACACCATCTTAAAATGAAGTCAGGAAGTAAGAGGATATGCAATAACATAGTGCTGGAAGAGCAATTAACAGTTGCTTGTATTCAGTGTTGTCTTTCCAGCTGGTGATGTTTGGATAGCATTGAAACATGCCACTGTACCTCAAAGAAATTATAAATGAGTAAAATTCAGACTGAACTCTGCCACAAACTAAAGCATATCCATTGACTCAACCCAGGAAAAAGGGCTTTTTACTTGGCCACATAAGCAATGTTTACCAAGAGTCTGTCTAGGTCAGTAGTTTTCAAAAAAATGTGCTTTTAACATATGAAAAACTAAAGTTTCAGAGAACCTCTCAAACTTGTTTTGCTTTGGGTTCTTTATTTTGGTCTGCCATTAATTTGCTGTCAATTTGGAAAAGACATTCTAGATCTATGTTTTCAAATGCATCCCTTACGGTTGGTTTTAATATAATTAGGTGTCGCTATTCAGAAAAGCTATGGGGCTTTTGACACTCTGCAAATGAAACATAACTCTCTTGAGGTTCCAACATATATGCAGTTGATGCTTCTGGGAACTCAGAGCAGCATCTCCCATCCTGAGACTCCCCATCTGGTGATAGCAGTACTTACCTATCCTTCTAGGAAAGCTTGTGATGCTTTCAAAGCGTGAGTCACAGCTCACAAGGAGGCATTTGAATGCAAGCTTCACACTGCGATTATTACTGTTGCAAGGCCATTTTTAAAAGCAAGTCCCTTTCCTTTTAAAGGAAAATCCTGTCTTTGCCTAAACCCTTGTCTAGAGAACTCTCAACAGAGATTGAAAGTGCTGGCACTTCACCTCCTCTTACACTGAAAACCTTACATTCCAGAGAGAGCATCTAGGCACGTTTTTATTTTATCTGCATACACCCAGTTGTTAAATGGACGTGGCTGGCAATATCCTGAAGCACAGAGCAGCTTCAGCAGAGGCTGCGCTATTCATAGGCCAGCACACCAGCCGGGAGTGAGCTCATGAGCTCACAGCTTCCCAGTGCCAGCTGCCAGCTCGGCTGGGACATGGAAAGGGAGGGACATGGAGGGAAAATGCATGTTGGAGGAGGGAGGCACAGGAGGGGACAGAAGGAGGACAGGATCTTAATTGCTAATATCTCATGTCACAATCTGCCAAAATCATGATAGAGGTCTTGGTGTTTACAACTCTGCAGTAAAGGATGGCAGGGTTTGCATTGTGTGAGACTGCTTTGCTCTGCGCTGGCATTTAGTACTACAGCTGCCTGGTAGGGGCAACTCTAAAGGAGCAATGTGCTCTAAGGAGGGACATTTCTATTTCACAACAGACCAGCCAAAATGATCACCAGCTGCCTCTCCTCTCAATAGGATACTGCAGTGGTACCTGTTAGACCCAGGCTACCTACCAAAGCCAAGACAAACAGTCCACAAGGAGTATAAAAATTACTGCTATTTAGTTATAGCAACTGCTGCAAGTTTGGCGACCATCAGTTTTAATAACTACATCTCACACACAGGCACATTCACAGTTATAACTGTTTGTTTTTACTCATCACCTTAACAGAGATCTTCCTATCATGTGAGTCAGTTTTAAACTTCAACCAGCCTGACCAACTTTAATGTAAAATTGCTTTTAACATCAGGGCTTTCATTATGACCTAAAAATCGGTGTATCTGAATTAAGATGGCTGTGACTGCAACCCAGAGTGACCATCAGTACCTGAGCTGAGAAGTACCAAGAAGTGGATTGTTCTGCTCTGGTGCTTAGAGTGCTTTATGGTACGGGTTTGGTGATAGCTGAGAAGGCACCAAGAGCTTCATTGTATCAGACCACATATTAGGGCCTTTAAGACAGAGATAAAACAGTGAAAAGTCAAGGAACACAGTTTACCTCAGCTCTGTCCAACCAGGCCACAATAGTATTACGATGGTAAGTGACGCTGAGCGATATAAACGGTATTATGAGGCACTGCACCATACTAAGATTCACCATACCCCTCTCTGCACTGCCCAGATGCTGGCTTGGTGCCAAACCTGCACCAAAAAGCCATGCTATGCCTCAGCATCTCTCTTCCCAGAGCAAGAGGAGCAACACAGGCTCTGCTACTGGAGCGCTCCCCCATCCTTCCTCTAGGTCCCAACCACCCTTCACAGCAAAGACACAGCAGCAGAGCAAGACTTCCACCTGAATGTGGTCAGCACATACTGGAGAAAAGGGACACCATGAATAAAAATCACACAGCAAAAGGGACTGGCAGGAGGATAGACCCCCAGCTGCCATTTTAAAAAACAGCCTTCAATATAGAGCAAGATCCCCAAAAGGCAACTCGTGTGTGACCTCCCACTTATCCTAATAATTTAGGACATGGCAAGGGGACACACAGCACACCTCTTTGTTAGTGCTTACAGGCATTTCTCCAAAAGTGTTAATATCATAAGAGTTGGAAATATCACTTCTGGTATTATAGAAGATCAAAATGATAATCAGTTGTCACCAGTTCAAAAGCACTCCAACTTGGTGATCTTAACAGACCCCTGATGAAGCCACAGTTCTCTTCCCAAGCTGATTTTGCCACATAGCCCTGCACAATGAAGAGCAGTATCGACACACAGTTAATCTCCTGGAGCAAGACAGGCAACTACAAAGCCAAAGGCATACAAGCATCAGTATCACAAGCACTTCACATTTAAACTTCATTCAGTGCATTGATGCAGGTCTTCAATGCAGGTAGGTTCTACAGATCTCATCTTCCTGTGGAAACCAAGACCCACTATAAGCCCACTTAGTGCAAGCAGCAAGGCTAAAAGGAGCTGCTGGCTCCACCTCTGGGAGGAATCGCTGGAGGAATGGCACCAAATTCCCACCCTCCTCCCTGACATGGGAGGCTGCCTCCACAGCTGCAAACCCAAATGGGCTTCGAGAGCCTCCACTGCCCAGCAGCTGTACTGGCTATTTTCTGCTGAACCAGAGCTGCTGTATTTTCAGCCAGAGGAAAGCCGCCTTGAACTCACACACACCCAATGGCCTGTGCTTAAACTGAACTTTGTGAACTACTTGTGCCATTTTTCCCTGCTATGTATAACTAGGGAAAACTGAGATTTTAATAGATTTATTCTCAACCTACTTTAAACTCACGAAGATGTGAGACCTTATGTCATCATTAAAGTTACTACATGTGATCCTGTTTGTGTTACGAAGAAGCAAGATAGAAACAAGTACTGGATGAACTCAAAAGCTTGCAACTCCTCTGCCAAAGCAAAGTCTGTCACAAGTTGCTAAAAACATAACCACGCAAGTTAAAGAGACCCACACACTGATAAGTTAGAATTTCAGGGCAATGGGCCTGCTTCGCACCAGCTATGAATCAAAAGGTCTTTGATCTTTGCTCTGCCATGGACTTCCTGCGTGGATTCAGAGTAGGTCTAAACCTTCATTTACCCCCTCAATCCTCCTCCCCCTGAACTGAGATCTGTAGGTGGTACCTATACTCTGTCCAGAGCTGGGAGTATAAACATACTGAAGATTGTGAACTGCTTAGATTACCATAGTGATCACACACTACCAAGTTTTGATAAAATGATACTATCAGGCCAGTATTTTACAGTCAAAAAATTTGGGGGTGACAGAATTAGAAATGAAAGCACTGATGTATGCTGGCACAGAAATCCCAGCTGTGGGCAGCAAAGAAGCTGATCCATACAGAAGTCTGTGCAAGCCGCAGGCATGAACCAGATGCAACATGCTGTTTCCTCAACACAGAGAAGGCATCATCAGCTCATGTCTTTTCTGCTCTTTATTTATTTGAGCTTTAAAGAAGGCTTTCTATTATTGCATAGCTTTGGTAAGAGAGGCTTGTCAGCCCACTCTCTGACAAAGCAGCTTTTAGCAGAATGAAGGTGCTGGACTGGCAACCTCAGTTGTCCACCAGTTCCCCACACATGCTGAAGTGGCATGGCCATAGTGATAAAGATTTTATTAGCACCACAGGTTTGACTAAAAGGAGAGTTTTGCCAAGACCAGATAAATCTGTAAAGTAGCCTCAAACTGCTCTGTAATTCAAACTGAAGACTTCAGCTCTTCAGAAACTGGGGGAAAAAAAGGCTTACCTCACTTTTTTATACCTCTGGATATAAACTTCACACTGAAAAGTTTTTCTTAGTATAGCAGGAACACCTTCACTTGCTCTTTGCTGTAAATTGGCCAGTTTACCCTACTAACTTTTGAGGAGGCCAAGGGTCACCTGGGTTTGTACTCACACATTCTGGCAGTGGCATACCAGAAAACCTCCTCAGTTAAGGTTACACAGAGCTAACAACACATACTCCCATTACTAGCAATAAGACTAGCACGAGTAGTTTGAGATGGCATCCCCAAATAAACTATGTGCATCTTGCGCTAGTGTTGCTTTCACACTTTCCAATGCTCATTAGAAAATAAAAGAAAATCAATTGCATATTAACCAAATGCTTTCTTTGTCTGAGCACTAGATCCTCATTTTATAACTTGCTTAAGCAACATTTTAGAAGCTGTGTTTTCAACCAATTACTACTGAAAAACAGGACTATGACAGTAATAAGAAATGCACTTAGCTGGCATAAATTTGACTAGTTTGTGTTTACGTCAGTGAGATGACAACTATGAAGTCAGTCTTTGTGGGAAGAGTCTCACCCTCCAGGGTATCAGCTTTCTGGAAATGTGGCTGTTTCCTACAATTCTCATGGAAATAACTATATGACTGATTTCAGGCCTAACAAAGATGTAAAAGACTGGTTAAATGCTGATTCCCTTACTTGAGACTATATGCAGACATTAAAACATACACTAACTCGGGGCACAGTTCTTCAGCTAAGTATAGGAACAACATAGTTAAAAATTATGGCTTCAGTCTATGCAAGTTCAGTGAGATTATCTTACTAGTTGCTCTTTAAAACAAGGAAGCATGTCTGAGGTCATGTGAGACCAAGGCACATGCTCAAGCTGCAAGAAGAAGTTTTAATATAAGGAATACACAGCTTTGCAGAAAGCCATGCAGCATTTCCATATATGCTCCACACCTCCTGGGGTCAGGCCCTTCACAAACTGTTTGCAATAAGGCATCCCCAGAAAGTGGAAGCCCTCTAACCCCGGAGACCATGCCGTGCCACTCAAGCTAATGAAGAAGTGACTCGAATCATGGAGACCTTTAGAAACCACTACACCAGTGACCCTTCCAACCATCCAGCATTTTATCCATCATAAAGTTACTTAAGAGCCATGCTGACATGACAGCATCTTTCACAACCAGCTGTAATCTAAACCAGACGAGTCCCTTGAATTGTCTGGGACGGCAACAGAAACCCAGGTTATCTCCAAAGCAGTGGCTGAGAATTACATGCTATTATTTTCCACCCTCAGTTTGAGCAACTCTTTGTAGCTATTTGAGCGCTGTGAAGCACAAACAAGGCGAGCTGCGGCAACCCGGCTCTGTGCGACCCGGGGCGGCTGAGGCAGCGTGTTCGCTGTGTGCCGAACGGGGTAGATTTCCCCGGCAGCCCGGGGCAGAGTGGGGGCGATGCCTGGCGCAGGGCATCCCCCGGACCCAGCACTGCTAAAAATAAAGCCCCGAGTCCCCCTGCCCGCCCTTGGGAATTGGGCTGGGATCGATGGGTTTCTTTTCAATTTGGGTTTCATCACTCGCCCGCCCCGCCAAGCCGTCTCCGAACCGCCCCGCCCGGACCGCAGCCCCGCCAATAACTTGAGGGATGGGACGGGGTAGGGGGCTCTTCTGCACTCACCTGGCCGGCGGTGTCGTACAGCCCCAGCAGGTACTGCTTGCCCCCGACGGTGACGCTGACTGCGAGAGGGGAGAAACACCGCGGGTGAGGGGGGGCACACCCGGCCGACACCCCCCACCCTTCCCGGGACAGCCGGCAGGGCCGGGCCGGCC
>VXAU01003432.1:297977-452944 GCA_013399695.1 Formicarius rufipectus | reverse complement strand
GGGGCTGGGCCCGCCGGGCGGGAGCGGCCGCTCGCCCCGGCCCCGCTGCCCGCACACGCATGCACAGAACACCCCGCGCTTCCCCGCCCCGCGAGGTATTCGGGAGCCTCGGGCACCCCCCGCTCTGTGCTGACCACCCTCTCGGTGCTGACCCCCCGCTCTGTGCCCGCACCCCCCGTTCTGTGCTGCTCCGCCACCACTGTCCGGCGCGATCAAAGGGAACTCCAGCCGCGTCCTCTGGCTTTAGCCCCTAAACTGAGCCGATAGGTATGGAGATAATCAAACGGTTATTGAAAGGGTTTTGTTCTGTGTGCAGTTTACTGTCTCTGGTTCTGAAATTCCGTAGTAGGGATGGATTTAAGAACACCAAGGTGTGTGGTTTAAGCAGTCTTGAGTGCACCTTTGCAAGGCTAAAGGACCAGAGGACAAGATCTAGAAAGAGTAGATACTGCATGAAAAATGAGTGAAATCATGCTCCCATTAGTGTCAGTGGCAAAAGTCCTGTTCAGTGGCACAGGGGTGTCACCCTAGCAAGCTGTATTGAACTTCACATTCCCAAGCAATGTGAAATACATTTACATTGATGCCGAAAACAACTGCCTTTTGCAGTCTGTATTTTTTGCAGATTTATGCTATAAGCCCTATCCAGTTACAACAAAACCAGCACACAACAGTGCAAGCCACGAGGAGACCTCTGTGTTGTATAGTTTGTGTTTCTATTTGATCTGACATGCTTCAGGGAGAAAATAAATGCAAAACCCACGTAGTACAAAGCTTATCTGAATATTCAATAAAACATATTTTCAAATCAGGACAAAATAGAGAAGCTATTACTTTGCAAGTTTTTCAGCTTAGTGAATCAAGCTTTCATGACTTCAGACTACAGAGGGGACGAGCAGGACATCCAAGACTGCTCTGCTGCAATCTCTTCACAATTCACCTGGAGAGCATCAAACCCATGAGCAGATAGAAGCTACTCCAGAAGGTATTTCCTCAGCCCTTGGAAAATGCCAGCGATAAAATAAAGTTCAATTTACCAAGAATTCAACCAGCAGCCAGCACAGGACTCAACACACAGGTCTCCCAGACCTTTTCCTAATAAGCAGATATGTCCTTCCTGAGCAGCTCTTTCAGGATGGGTTTTGGCACCAGGCCCAGGAACACTAATTTACAGTGATCTACCTAGAGGTTCCCAGGTACCCATGAGGGACTTGAAATCATGCAGATTCTCAGTGGCCCAACTTCCTTTTTGCTGTACTTGCCAGTGTATACATTTAGGAGTATCCAACACTTGCATTCCTGGACAAAAGCACCCCAGGCTGGTGTCTGCACAATCGATGGGAAGTACATTTTCTCCACTCTGCTGCTTGCTTAATTGCTAGTGTTGCTTCTCAAATCCTGTAATCATCATTTTGAACTTGCATAATCTCAGCCAAATGATTCCTATCCAGTCCTCCATCTCACTCAGACAAAGGACAGACAATTAGTCTGCACTAAATATTTAGGGAAAATGAAGATACAGAACTGGCAAACTGAAACTCTGCCTTGGCTCTCTCCTCACCAGTCTGGCTGGTTGCACAGTCAGGCAGTCATGGAGCTGCAGGAGTTGGGCCTTGTAAAACCAATGAGAGTCCCACAGCAATACGGCTCTGTGGAATCACCCACAGGAGTGTAGGACTGTAGTTAGTTCCATCTAATTTTTCACTAAAGGGACAGTTTCTGACTGGTTCCAGGTCATACACTGAATGGTTACTTTAGCATCACATATGAGTACTAAACAGTCCATTATTTCATTTTAGGGATTAAAATTTTACTTTTTAAGATTTTTGTAAGACTTTTATATGCATATGATACTGAACAGTAATTGGGGGGGGAAAAATGTGACTAGATTACTCTTAGAAATAAGGCCTATTCCATATAATTCAGGTCAGCAATGGAGGAAAGCGTGTAGAGGAGAAGGTCTAATAAATGGTGGGAAGCCTATGAGAACTCAAATCTAGTGAAAATCCATAGATTACTGCAGCTAAACATTTTTTGGAAGCAATTTCTGGGGTATACAGACTTCACAAGTAAGAACATGGAGTGGGACCATGAAGCAGAATCACAAAGTCCTTCATCTGAATTACCAGCAGCAGGGAAAATAGAAGAGAAAGGGATGGAGCCAGGCCTTAGTATAAGCAGCAAAAGACCTGTTTGGCCTATGGAACTATGGAATAAGTGGTGTTAATTGTGTAATTACCACATTTTGAAAAGATAGATCTGGCCATGTCCATTGTTAACATCTCTGAATTTAACCCTGACATTTACACAATTTAGGTATTTTCATCAACTCCACTGCCACTCTGTGTTGTGAGTACACTCCAACAATTCTTTGTCCAAATCCTCCTGTTCACCCTACCAGATAAGCCACAGTGCCTCACTTTGTCACTGGGTTTTTGTGCATCACTAGAGGGTAGTCATGCATCTCACTACAGAGGTGGACATTTTCCCATACTGGGTGAAGTGACTTCATGGAAGTAGTTGATATTTGAGGAAATACCCTTAAAAATGCTAAGTCCCAGTCAAAGCTCAAACTAATGTATGAAGAACACTCAAATTTGTCCCACAAAGTCCATCAGAAGATTACTTTTTTTAGGCATCCCTGTCTGTGGAAGATTGGAGCCATGGTTTATGGTTCTCTAAAAATACTTTTAGACTTACCAGGAATGTTAAGTCTTTAGGAAAGTCAATGAAAAGGGCGATGTCATCTGAATGCCCTGTTTGCAGCATATCGTCTTTCAGACCAATCAATCTCTCATCCTCGAGCAGAGCTGTCCCTAAGCAGCAGAAGGGTACACCTGAGTGGACATAACACAAGCCTGGTTCTTAGTTAGAATCACTTGCTGTTGTCATAAATGCTGAGAAAACCATTTTTACAGCTTACGAATCTGATCATTACAGTTTTGCTTCTTTACTCAAGATTATGGGTAATGCAGAGAATGTGTTTGTATCCCAGCTAATACAGAGGAAACAAAACTCATGTTTCTAATGAGCCAGAAATAGATAGGCAATTTGAGAGCTGTAAATCCACTTCCTTCTGAATGTCAGTTTCCACTCTATCCCCCAAAATTTTGTAATCATTTACAAGAGAACTGGTACTAATTTCCTCTTAATTTAAAGGATCACTGCTGTGTGCCTGCTTTCCTCATGTGTTTCAAGAACATGGTGGTATCTCTGAGCAAAGGCATGCAATCTATGAAATCAGAATTAAAACAGGATGACACATTTTAGATCATCTGAATGTTAGAGCACACTGGTTCTTTACTGTCCCTGTAGCGGTTCTCTTCTCAGAATGGGGATGAATGTTGCAAACAGGGGAAACATCATTTGTTGTCTTCAGGGAGCCACTTAATGTGGTCTGCTACATGGAAAGATCTTGCACAGGTCTCTTGAACAGTCTCATTCTGTTATGCTGTTGCAGCTTGGGATCCTTTATTAATTTTTCCCTCCTTTTTGCATGGATGTACTCCCATGAGATGGGAGTTTTCAGCTGACTAAAGCAAAATAGCGGCACAAGGACCAAAACTAGAGCCCATCGCTTAGAATGAGATACAGTGTTTTAAGAATAAATTTGTACTAGCCACTGGAAAGTGCTACAATCACTACTCTATGTGCTTTTTCTTAATGAGTGTACTGCAGGAGCCTCAAAGATGGTCAAAGAAAATACATCAGTGGAAATCTTTTCTTAAAAAAAGCAGGTCCTTTGAAAAGAATACTTTCTGAAATCATGTCAGTTCCATGGAAGCGTTTTAGGAAAGGCATAAAAATGTTCTGGCAGCTTCAAAGCATACCATTTTTATTTTTTTCAGACAAGATATTTTAATTTCTCAATCACTATGGTTTCAATTTAAGTTAGCATAGTGCTAGAATACAATGTAGCATAAATGAAAAGGTGCCATCATTACACATTTCTATCAGCTTTGGTTTTCTTCCATAAGTTTAGAGGAGGGTTAAGGATTTTTAAGGATTTCAAATTTTTCAGATTGCATTCCTAATTAGAACAAGGACAAATCTCAAAAATATTCATAAAAGTGAAATTTTATCCTCTGCACAGCATATGCCCTCCCTCATGGCATGCTAAATTATGGTAAGATAGCATAGTACAGAATCATAGAGTCATTTAAGTTGAAAAAAATCTCTAAGATCAAGACCAGTTGTTAACCTAGAACTGCCAAGTCCACCACTTAACCACATCCCTCAGTGCCACATCTACATGCTTTTTAAGTACCTTTAGGGACACTGACTCCACCACTTCCCTGGGCAGCCTGTTCCAGTGCTTGGCAACCCTTTAGGTAAAGAAATTCTTCCTAATATCCAATTGGAATTGGATATTAGTTATTACTCCCCTAGTGTAATTGGATGTAATTGGATATAATATATATATAACACAATTATATATAAATATATATATATAATATATATAATACAATTATATAATATATAATTGTAATTAGTGTAATTGGATATTACTCCCCTAGTGCAACTTGAGGCCATTTCCTCTTGTCCTGTCGCTTGTTACCTGGGTGAGGAGACTGACACCCACCCCTCTACAACTTCCTTTCAGGAAGGTACCTTCTGAGCCTCCTTTTCTTCAGGCTAAACAACCCCAGATCCCTCAGCCAATCATTGTAAGACTTGTGCTCCAGACTCTTCACCAGCTCCATGCCCTTCTCTGGACCCACTCCAGTACTTCAATGCCTTTCTTGTAGTGAGGAGCCCAAAACTGGACACAGCACTCGAGGCGTGGTCTCATCAGTGCACCAGGACAGAGGAATTATTCACTGCCCTAATCCTGCTGGCCACACTGTTTATGATACAAGCCAGGATTTAACATCATTGTTCCAGTATAGCCACTTAATAACTGCTGTTCATTTCAGAGATGGGATTCTTTTAGCTATACATTTCACGAGTACATATGATTTTGCAGCAATGCTGTATCGTTGCACTATTATTAATATTTTTTCTAATGTATCACAATAGTCTTATGTCCTTAATAAAGATGAATATTTGATTTTAATAGGAACTAACTGCTCAAATATAGAAGGTAAAGCGGTTTCTCCTCTGCAAATTTTATGGTTCAGTCCGTGAAGGAATTCAAGGAGTGCACAACATAATAAAAGGACAGCACGTGACTGAAGTCAGGGTTCAAATTGACAGGAACAAGCTGATACAAATCATGACTACATGCCCATCTTTCTAGGTTTTTCTGTCCTAAGCAATAGTTGTGACTTTGATTGATTTTCCCCAAATACATTTCTTAAGATGTAACTCAGTCTTTTTCTTGATTTCTCTAGGCTTATTTATCCCATGCTGACCTCTGTAATGCCTCCCAAATTAGTGTAAATTCTTTAGCATGCTCTTTCCCCGTCCTTTTTAGGAAAGTAAGAAAGAAATTAAATACAACACTACTTTTCTACAGTTAGAAAAGAAGATTCCTTAGGAAGAAAGGAAACAAAAAGAAGGAAAGCTAGAGCAGGGTGGAGGATGCTGCAGAAAATGGAGTTAGACGGAAGAATGGGAAAATAATTAATAGAAAAATAGAGGGGTAGAAGAGATATTAAGAAAAAGAGAAAAAGAAATAGCCAACTTGAAAAGGAACAAAAGTGTCTGCCTCAGTTGACCTCTGAGTGGGTACTTAATTTCAAATATGAAAAGTCCACAGACCCAGGCCCATGATTAAAATTAAGCTTGTGTTTTATTCAAGCCAACATAAAATTCAATTTTCTACACAAGGGTTTAAAGCACCAGAAGGAATCCATTGGAAACTTGGTCAGATTTGGGCACCTGCCTCTCACAGGTTTTTTGACAAATCTTGGATTTCAAGACAAGTATTAAAATATAAAATAAATTGTTTCAGGGTTCTTTTGGTATTATTTCATATTCAGTGAAGGAACCTGCACAGAATTAAATTTCTACTCAGCTATTTAGCACTGGGCTAAGTGTCAAGAAGAAATAATTCTTTCCTCAGGCCAACTTGGTGACAATTCCTTGCAGTTCACCAGACCTTTTTTTGGAAATAAAATCTGTATCATGGTGAGGCTTTTTGTACAGATAGAGTCACCACCACTCCCAAGCTCAGGAGAGAGGACTAAACACTAAACATCTTCAGCTGATGTCACCTCTATGGCTCCATACATCACCACGGCATCAGAACATCCCTTTCCTGGTGCTAAGAAATACACACCTCTGACTCATGCCAGTGCTCAAGACTGTGTAGTCTGATGTGGCTATTAGGTACCAAAAGGAGAATGAAATAAAATCTTAAACCTTGGCTCACTGTCAGAGACCAGCAGAGGTATTGTTACTTGAATGGGGTAGGATTTGCAGGGGGAATAACTTTCTCCTTCCTGTATTTTGGAATGAAACTAATCCCTGGAAATTATCTAGATCTGGAAAGTTAAAATTGAGCATCTTTGCATGTTAAAAATCATCCTCTACTTCTGCTGGCCTTCTGGAACTTCAGGGCATAGCATGATGAATGTGTAAGGTAACAGGTTTCCCGTTTTGTACTTCGCTGTACACTGGATTCCAGAGGGCACTAGGATCACTGCCATGTCGTGTCTCAGATTGCTGCTTGTCATTACCCCAGATGCAACTGTTAGAGGGCAAAATTAAAGCTTTAGCAATTTGCCATTTCAGGTGAATTAAAACAGTCTCTGTGGACACAAAAAGGCCAAAAGCTATAACCCTTCAACTGAACTAAATTGTACCTGGGACTGTTTCATGACACTGGGGCCAGCAGGCACAACCTGGCCGTGCCCATGACACTGATGTCTCATATCCTGTTGGATGTGGTGTCCTGTCAAAGCTAACTGCTGCGTGGCATTGATGAGTTCCCTGGGAGAGTTACAGTGGTGCTCCACCCAAAACTACTGCCAAAAACGGTCTAGGAGTGTCACAGTGCTGACCACTGAGCCTTAGCATTCAACAACATACCCTGGCTTTGTTTAATTTACTAGGATAGATGTCATAATTGCAAGGCCTATGTGTTCCAAATTTCATTTTTATTGAGCTGCACTAATTCCAATGAAACTTACTTATTTTTGTTCTTATTAGTATTTATTATTAGTTTAATTCTGGTAAATCAACTAACCCACCAACAAATCCTCCAGCTCTAGATACATATGCATGAAAAAAAAAAAATAAACAAACCTTTTTTAAATTCCACTTATTACAAATTAATCTGTGCCAAATCTGACCTCTGGATTTTCCCCAACCTTTGATGAAGTCTGTATTCAGGTTTGAATTTTCATGAAGTCTGGACTTCTTTCATCTGTTTCTTTGAATCTGATTCTTGATCTGCTTGATATACAGAAGCAAGCCCCTAAACTAGTTAATCTTTTGTACAACAGTAAGATTCAATGGTAAAGCCAAATGTTGAAACAAACATCTTTCTTCATTTAAGAATGTTTTACACGGAAAAATGTAGCCACGTTTTAACCCATGACAGTTATCTGCTTTCTAGTGAAATAAAGTCTAGCATCGTGTGGAGGTAAGGAACAGTAGTGGACAGGATACTGGCAAATGGGGCTGGAGAACAGAAGTGAATGCAAAAGTGGGTAACCCCGCACTACCCCCACTCAATCCTGCTCTAGGACCTGAACCCACTTTGCACTGGAAGGGAAAGGACAGATCCTTCTTTGGCTATCTTTTTCAACAACTTGTCATGTAATCTGGAGTGTGGAGAGTGCTAGAGGGGATTCAAAAACAGACCTAAGGACAGAAATCCAGACCTGGGAAATCAAGCATATGCAGGGCAGCATGGGCTGTAAGCAGCTCCCTGTGAAGCATGAGAAACTCCCTAAGTGCTAATAGCTTCTAAAAAGCTAATTGTTTAATAGGGCTGGAAGGTAAGAGTGTGCAAGAAATTTTCTCAGGCAGGGTTATGTATATCCTGACAGGAAATGGAAGGAAGGGAGAAGAGACCCATCACTTTCTTTTTAGATGTTTATTGTATTCAATGTGGAACCATAATTTCTGAAGATTCTCTCATCACATTGTTGATAATTTCATATGCCAAATATTTCAGTGAGTGGTGAGAATCTCCTTCCATACAGCAATAAAGAGAACAGGGCTTCAGAGTCACAGTATTCTGTTATTTTATTTCAGTTGTGCTGTTGTTGCAATAGTAACTACAAGCACCTAAAGAACCTCAAAGATCTACAAAAAATATGTCCTTATTAAAAACATTACTTTGCTGGAAAGCGTTGCTAACATATGGTTAAGACTGCTCACTTCCTTCCATGGAGTTAATCTCAGTATAATTCAAACCTCTAAGAAATACAGAGGATAATAAAGCAATATTCACCCCAAACTTTGTGGCAATGCTCAATGTACCTGGAATGAAAATAATTCACCTTTTCAGTGAGTGACTTTCTGAGAACATATAACTTGTGCTGTGTAACTACTATAGCACAAGCACACCTCTTTGGAAAAGTGGACTGTATTCAAAGTGGCACCTCCTTTTATATGCATGCTTTGACCCAATTTCCTAGACACAATTCCATAATAATTAAATTTTTTCTTTCCCCCTACTCACCAGATAACAACATTTAGTCACACACATTATTGAGCCCACAGAATATTTTCCCTACATCACTTTGCACAAGCTCCAGTGGCTAAAATGACTCTGTTTCCCAGTGTTGATCCAAGGTACAGAATTCAGTCACAAAGAGGCATACAGCTATCTTGGGGTACATATATATACATATATATGTATACATACATATATAAAAATATATTTATGTATGTATATATGTATATTCTTTTAATTCCACCCACAGGAGTGATGAGCACTGTGAGGCTGAGGCCCCCACTGAAGGTATGGCCTCCCATCTTTCCTACTATCATAGTTACTAAGTCTTCCACCATTTGACACAGCAATAATCAGCTCAGCAAATACTGCCAGTTCCCTCTTTCCATTGCCAGTTCCCAGGAGGGAAAAATAAAGGTTGCCTGAATGTTGACCTAAACTCTGTATTTCCTGGCTTCCAAAAGTCTGAATTTTGCTGAAGCTGGTATTTTATAAGAACTCCCACTATTGCCAGGAAATCATAACCCTGCATTAATTAAGGCGTTTTGTCAGTCAGTAAGAAGGAAAGACGCTTTAAAGACCTGAAATTCATTCTTTCCTTGATTCTTGAAATACATTTGGAAGAGCATCTTTGCAATGTGTTTGTCTGTGATTCAGGATGAGAAAAAATTCTGAAGATACAGGAGTCCTGAAGTTTCTGCTAAGGACCAGATGCATTGGTAGACTGGGCTGTGGGGTTTTGTTCTGTTTTGTTTTGCTTTTCTGTGTTTCGGTTGGTAGTTTAGTTTTGAACATTTTCCTGCTGAGTGGCTCTTTTATACCAGTGGTGGACATTCTCCACCATTTTGCTATTTTGTTTATTGCTCTCATGGGTTCTGTTTTTAATGACAGTCAGAAAACACTGAGCCATGGATAAGCTGGCTTCTTTAACAGATATATACAGAGAAACAAACTTTTTTAAATGTATGTATAACTCTTTGAAGCTGCAAACACTGCACCAGTTTTCAACTGAGCTCAGCTCCTATCTTTTTGGGGAAAAAGAGGGGGGGAAATTATAGTTATCACAAAATACTCAGTGGATCTCACTGTCACATTTTACAGCTGGATTTTCAGAAGTACCTGAGTGGACCCTTAGTGTGGTGCATGAATACCTTTTAAAACTATGACTCAAGCTGTGTATGGATGAAAGATAGAGTGAAGCTGAAGTTTTGACCTAGGACTACAGATCATCTAATTCTTTAGTTCAAATTCTGTCAAAAATCTCCATGAACTCATCTCAATTTTTCAGTTCTACAGCTCTATAGTAAGATGTGGCATAACTCATGTTGACAGGACAATAGAGCTTGAAGGATCACTGGAGTCAGTGGAAACAAGGGATGCACACCTCTCGCCCCCTCCATCTTCTGATGCAAACTAAATACCACAGTTGTCTCTTACAGGTGACTGCAACCTTCTTGACCTTGCATTTCCATAACCTGAAATTCCAGGATGGCTGGAAAATGCTCTGGTGACAAAGGCAAAGGAAAAAAAAATGTTTTAAAGTTCAATTCAAGCATTTTAAATGAATTTTTTATGGAGCAACATGAAGAAATCTTTTCCACTGGTATTATAATGCCAACTTGGGGATAACAAAACACCTGAGAAGTTCACATATTCATGAAGAGGCATGAGCATAGTGCTGCCAAACTCACCCCTCCTTCCACCCCTTAAACCTCATCACAAAGTGGCAGTGGATGCTGGGCAATAACAAGAACTCAAGAAGATAAAACTAATGTAGACTTCAACTTAGAGTAATAGATTTTGAAATGAATTCAACAGTTGGCATGAATCACCCCAGTGGCATCAGCTCCTGTGATGCCTGAATTTCATCAGTGGACGAATCCAAACAAAGCAGATCTTGCTTTAGAAATAAATTTTACACAGTCTTTGTGCAGTTGAGCAGTGCAGAAGAACAAAAGGTTTTCAGGCACAGACAACTCCAACACTCTTTCTGAGGAAGATTTCTTTGGAAACCAATGACTAGTGTGATTGAAGCCATGCAAAGTATTTTCAGAGAGTTATTTCTTCCCAGAACAAAACGGACTTGCTTTCAAACTTACAGATTCAAAAATGAAATTGAACTTCTTTACATGTTCCAATTTGTGCCCCTTCCCAGAAATAAGTAATATGATCATCTCTTCCCTAGAATGACTGCCAAAATGATGGGAGTAATGGTTGCAAATATTTTAAATTTCATTTAAACTTGGCGAGTTGTTCTAGATTTATATGTTGGCTTCGGATAAATCCTAGTTCACTTACTTGCCATCCTGTTTCATGTTATCAAATAAAGCCAGTAGAAAACTCTACTTAATATTTTGAGACAGGGAACTGCATTCTTTGTGTTGTCCTCTAGCTGGAAACAGAGACATCATTGCTTTCTGTGTGTGGATCTCCAGTATCTTACTGACCACAAGAAACCCAGAAAGAAAGACACAGGGACATAAGCATTTGCAGAAACAGCTGCACATAGTAAAGAGATCAGAGGAAAGTAGTGCAGTTCACTTTACCCCAAGACAGTAACAATGCTGTGTTTATGAACAACCTTTCCAGAGTACTCCAAAATTAGAGACAACATCAGTCGAGTTAAACACCTCAAGTCCTTTCTTGGCAGTAGAGCTGGGTGTAGCATGGTTATGTGGAAGTCAGTTTTGTGCAATGCAATGTCATTTTTTTAATGTAGTGGTGCTGCATTAATACATGGACCGTAAAACTACTGCTATCTCCACTAATTTACTTCTCTTGTAGCCACAGGGAATCATCCTGTTTGCTAGGTCATGCCTTCCCCAAATGCTAATCTGCAGTAACTAAAACACCTTCCATCTCATTTGCATCACCTACACAAACTCTGGCTCAGCCCCAGACAGCTCCCAGGTTAGGGGCTTGATACACCCGTCCTTTCAAAAGAGGATGGAAAAGAGTTAAGTGCAAAAACCAGAACCAGCAGAGAAGTGCTTATGCTAATGGGACCTTTTATGCAAGTGCCCTACCACCTGTCTCACTGACTGCAGGATGCCAGCCTTTGCTCTGCTAGGGCATGCCTAGGAACATTTTAGTGGGAAGTGGCCTGTTTTTTAAAAAGCCATAATTAGAGGGGAAAATTTTGTTTTAAAAAAATACAACCATGCTACAGAATGTCCATGAAAACAGAGAAAAGCATTTCCAAATGTGATTCAGTCCATATGTGTGTGTTTTTCCTCTACATGCACAGCAAGCTCTTTTTTGCACGACCATATTTTTCTAGCATATTGTTTCTATTAAGATCTGAGAAGGCTTTATTCTGCCTCCAAATCTGTGCTCTGGAGTCATAATTTCCAAAGTTCTATCTTAGTTTGCTTTCATTGAAACTTTTGCTCTCCAGATTTTTGAAGACAGGGTGGAAAGCTGATCTTTCAAACACTAGAGAAATTTTCAGCAAGTCTGGGGCTTGACACTGAGTTTCTGATTCTTTGATTTAGTAGTACCATTAGCTTAAAGACTAGAAAGCTTAAAAACATGGACTTAATGCTCATACAAGGGTTTGAGCAGGATGTTTTCCTTTATTCTTCCTTCCCCACCCCTATGTGAGTACCAAATTACATACATTGCTTCAGATTTCCAACATTTCCCAATCTGGATTAATTTACATTTGGAGAGAGGGTGTGAATTAAACTGTTATAAAAGGCTTAGATGCAGTGCCAACTTGTTACTATGCTCTTTCAAGCATCAAATGCTTCTTCTATCAAGGAAGCTCTCAGAGAATTTCATGCATCTGGAAATCTCTCTCTCATTGCAGTTTCTTTATTAAATGCAAAATATGACATACACAAATGAAGGCATTCATAGCAACACATCTCATGGAGATCCTGCTCTATCATATTATGACCTACAATGAGATGTTGCCTACTTCAAGGAAATTTCAGTCTGAGAAAAACCTATCTTCTGCAGGGATGTGTAATGCAATGGAAGAGTCAAAAGCAACGAGGAGACAAGCAGAGGATAGAGCGCAAATTTACAGCTGACGCAGTCAGAATTCACAGCCTTCAACTTGGACTGGTCTTAACAGTCCAAAGTGAGAAGAAGTTGGGCTGATAGCACTTCTAAATTCATTAAATACTGTGGTTATGACTTCAGCCTCCATGCTACTTTTTAGATGCCCCCTAGCAGACAGCTATACCTAGTGGTGAATATGAAGCCTGCCCTTCTTTTCTACTGATCTTTTTTCTCAAATTTTCACATGTCAAGTATGTACAGACATACAGTTCCATTTTCTGCCAAAGGATGTGATATAATTTCTATCCCCAGTTGGTTGCAGATATCATCACATTCATAGCACATATTTTAAATAAAACACTAAAGCACTAGATTAGCTGATTCAAATCTGGGTATATAAAGGATGATCTCATTCTTGCTGTTATTGCTAGAGAGCTGGATTAGTCAGTAAGGATTTTGATAGCAAATTTTATTCAAGGTCCAGGTAACTTCTCCATTGCCAGAATTCACAGAACTCTCTCCTTTATATATTAATAAACTAGTGTCTGCCAAGTTTTGTAGGCTCTGTAAAAGTTATTCATGGGTCATAAATTTCCCAGTGATTGCAATTTCCATCCTGATGCATTATTAGCCAACACGTCCTTTGGATACTTTAGTATGTTTATCTTGTGATCTTTAGCCTGCCTTAACATTCTGCTCACTGCCACTTGAGTAAGTGTCCTTCTTCAAGGTAGGGAATGTGAGAAGGAGCTTACAGCTGAGTGCCTAGTTTCCCTCTGATGGGCCTGCAGAAGCAGAAGGGACTCCAAAGTTTTAAGGGGAATCATTCATGAACTTTTTTCTCCTCTGTTCACCTTTTCCAATGAACAGCTACAACAGCCTTAGAAGTTCTGCATTCCTCCTTTGCCAGATTTCTTTAGGGGTATATGATGGGTATTGTAGGGTAGCTACAAAGTACAGTTCATCTCCCGCATCACCAATACCAGTGTCAGAGACAGATCAAATGCTGCCAGCAAAGATCTTAGTTCTGCTTCCCATTAGTTCTTACTTTTCTCTCTGATTCTCTGCTGTGTGGGGAGAGACTAGTGCATCAGCTTATAACTCATCAAAGGTGACTAATAGTTTTATAGTTCTTAACATATGAGATAAATGTGAACTGAAAAGTAAGGAAATTGCCAAGCAGCATGTTTTAAACAATCAGAAAGCAATTGCTTTAACATGGTGTTTAATACTGTTGTGACTCATAGCCATCAGTTGTAGCAACAAAAATGGATAAATGTGCTTTAAAAAAGATTGGAAAGATTTGTGGAGGATGATTCCACCCTTGGCTATTAAGTATGACAATCCAAATGCAACTTCTGATGCAGGAAACTCTTCAACTTTGCCAAGAAATGCCACAATGTTCTAGAAGGAAAATCATTTTTCTGAGAGAAATGTTCCCTAAGCATCCACCTGAGTCTCTGTGGGTGATGAAATGTTGAGCTAGCTAACTCTTGTATGGCATGAATGCTCTTATATTTTTCAAAAAAAAAAATCTGCATTTGCCTAATATAGTGATTAATCTGTATCCTACAGCAGCTAATCTACATGGACTTTTACAGTTCTAATGAATTTACTATTTGCAACAAATGTTGTTGGATATTGCTGGACCCAATGCAATTAAATATACCTTTGGTTCTAATAATTCAGGGTTTACCCAGTCTGTATGAATTCCTCTCTGCCACGAGTCACCAAATAAAAATGGAAACTTGTAAACAATGGGAATATGTCCACACAGTGCTGGCAATGCTTCTGAGCCTGCAATACAGAAGGCAGGCTGCAGAGAGGGAGAGAAAACACTGGTGTGCCACTGCACCTCCTCATGTAACCCACATAAACAGTCACTGAAAAAAACACCCAAAAACGACAAACTGCTTTATCCACTGATTGCATAGCCTATGCAGCCACACTGCAGCTGAGGTGGGAATCATGCAGAGAACTTGGAAAAAGATCTCAAACCCCAGCTCCTCCTGGCAGAAGAGAGTATTCTCTCCTGCTCAATCTAGCCGGCTCAGAGCTTCCCTGAAACACAGACAAACTTGCCACTCCAAACAGTCCCACCTAAGAGACTGCTCTGAAGCTTTTCACAGGGAAAGGATTTAATTAGAGTGTGATTTTCATGGTACAATGCAATATTCGATACAACAGGAAAACCAAAACATATGCTTTCTGATTCATGATGTGGGTTTTTTTTAGGCAACTTTTAAGATGATCCCTAAGCAGAGAAAGGGCAAAGGCACTAGAGAGGAGGGGAGTCTTTGCTGAGCATGTTTGAATGTCATAAAGTCACAGTTATGGCTTAGTAATTGTATCACAGTTGACAGATGCTGCAGCAATCACATGACTAGAACATGACCTCATATTTCGTCTCTCTCTCCACCTTCCCCAGTGTTGAGGGAAGCGCTGGCACTTAAATAAGCAGAAGGCATTTCCAGAGGGCAAGTTTGTAACTTACTTAAAGGGGAAACATGAATTTCAGCACAGAGATATACTTTGCATGGACTATTAAGCAGCTGCTCAACAGTGGCAGTGAAACAAAACTCTTCATGTACCCTTGGGAAGTGCACTACAGTTGCTACTAGGGTAAAAATATTTGATTCCAAATCACATGAGCTTAAGTCATCCCTTGCCAAGGGAAAATCTGCAGGAGGGACAGTAGAGGGAAGAAATGCTTCTGTGATCCATCACAGAATTACCCTGAAGACAGTGGAGCTGCTGCAAGCTCAGATGTCCTCCAGGGATCTGTGAGAGGTGCTGCAGCCACAAAGAGATTGTCTCTGCCCCACCACTGCCCCAGAAGCCACTCTGGATGTTCTGGCAGGGTGAGTCCATGCGATGCTGGAACAGCCAGGCATAATATATAATTTTATGGAGATTTTCCAGGAGTAGTCCTAAGCCCATCCACTCCTTTTTGCATAGATTTCGGGCTGTGCAATTCCCAGAAGGGTTCCGAGGAAGACACGATATGCTGCTCTCCCAACAGCTGAACACCACCTCAGCATGAAGGGGAACCCCACCTTGGAAAGTTCCAAACGTGCAATTGGCCCTATGGCAATAATTTTATATCATAATGCTGTCACCAAAGTTGAGATTGGCTGAGAGGTAAAGGCCCTAAATTAAAATCCCAGCTTTGGCACTGACCCCCATCACAAGTTACACCAGTGGCAAGTGTTCTAGAAGTGAAGAGTTTTTTTATATTTTAGAGTTTTCTCACTAATGCATCTGCAATTTGCAGTTATTCATGGAGTATAGACCTGAAACTTTTCAATACAGCTTCACACTGTTGTTCAAAAGAGTAAGAATTTTCTGTACAATGACTTGTCTCTAGACCACCTTTTCTTTGGCCTGATGATGTTTATCTTCTCTTGGGTTGAAGCATGGCACAGCTGTTCTCATGTGCCAGTTGCAGTGGCGATGCTTTGGAGAGGTGAGATCCCTTTGTTAATGCTGGCAGAGCAACACTGGAGTTTCTCTGCCTTTGGTACCCAGGGTTTCAGTCACCTTTGGGTTTCGGCTCCATGAATGAAAACTCTTGTTTGAGAAGTTCTGGCTCCATCCAGCAGTGACAGTGTTGACGATCCCACTGAAGCATTCCCAGAAGGGCCAGCAGCAAAGCGGCCTGCTGCTTCACTGCTGACCTGTGACAGGGTTTGGCTGAGGGCCTTCATATGATTATTTATTTCCTCAAAGAGAACAACAACTGGGGGACAAGAAGAGCTCTGTGCGTGTGTGCTACACATGTGTTAGGTATTATTGCTTGACCATAAGCAAGAGTCTTCAAGTCCTTCTGGCGCGTGCTTGCTCAGCTGAGCCCACATCCCTCAGCAAACACAGGGCCTCTCCTCCACAGCGCTTTGGACCAGGTGGTGACCACAGTAGGGGCTGTGCCACCCTGGGCTCCGGCCGGCACTGAGCCTGCAGCTTTCCCTCAGGAAAGGCGCTGTCCCAGCGGCTCCAAAGGCCTGCCCGCCCCTCCCATGGCCGCCATGTTGGCCGCGCCCTGCGGCGCCATCTTGTGGCGCTCAGGGGCCAGTCCGGGCCGGCTGAGGGCGGCGCTGCCCTCCGCGTCACTGTCAGAAATGCTCGCCCCTACCAATAAAATTTAGAAGGGGCAAAGTCTTCGAAGCAAAACTGAACTTTTATTTAACAAATTCAGCTGAATTGGGTGTCCCCCTCTGGCCTAGGTGACAGAGCTTTCCATACCCTCTCCTGTCCGGGGATCCCCGCTCCCGTTCCTATTAGCCAGTACTAGGAAGCTCACAGCCTGGCCTGATCCGCTTACCTGCCCCAGACCCCCCTTTCAAAGGTGCAAAAAATCAGGTTGAAACTGCCTTCCTAAGTCCCAACTGTTAAAAACTTAATTACTCTCTTCTGTGCAATTCCTTTGGCTTCAGCAAAACTCCAGTTCTGTTTCTAACATCCTTCCCCACAGACACCCCCTTGTTGTGGGGGAGAAGCTTGTGTGCCCTTATGAGGTTGTGAGCTGTGCTGGCAGGGGTTTATGCCTCCGGTAGGGTCTCCCATGCTAGTAAGGTCTCAACTGAAGGGTTAAAATGTGTCCTCGGGCAGGATGGGCTCGTCAGCTGCCCGGCAACCATCCTTGGAGAAGGACAACTCTAACTCCAAACCCGGGCAAGATCGAGCTCGCTCAGCCCTGTAAGGTCATCCATCTAAGAGAAGGATACTCTAACCAAACCTACATCCTGGGGACCTCATTGTCACCGTCCAAGCTTGCTAGGCTCTGGCAGATGAACCTCAGGAGTAAAGGCGGGGCCAGTTCTGCGCACGCTGTGCCTCACCTAAAAAATCCACTGCGCAGGCTTGAGGGATTCACCCACATTTGCAAAGCCGTCCAGAGACAGGTGAGGGATGAAACTGCAGGTGATGAGGAGCACTGGAAGCTGCAGACCCAACCCTGCATGCAGGCGGGTCAGGACATTGGTCACTCAAGACTGACCCTGGAGATGACAGTCTTGCTACACATGCAGAATCAGTCTCGAGGAGAAAAGATAATGCAGGATGAACCATACCTTGCCAATACCACCTATGGAGACTTTCCACAGTGCTTTTTCCAACCGGACTTGCCTATCTCACATTGGCCTTTTTAGCCATCAGTGTGCTTGCAGCAAGTGTGGGTAGAGCCCTCCCAAATCATCATTCACAATGCCTAGCCATGATTTCTAACATCACAGACAGAAATAAAGGCACTCCCAGGTGTTGTAGGGGCACCTGGTTCTCCACACAGTGAGCAGCAGTGGCTTGCCTGGCCCTGCTGTGGTGCCTCCCAGTGTTGGGTGGAAATGGGGACTTCAGGGAGTCTCAGGGAGGCTCCAGTTCCTTCCCAGTGTATCCTGGTGGGAACCACCCTGGCAGCAAGGGGATGGCTGCTCTTACCACACCACACTGAATGTGTGAAAAAGCACAGTGATAAACACACACTGCTCGGTCTGAGTCTGCATCCAAGTCCTGGCACATGAAAAGCATAGCTCCCAGCATTTCACCACCATTTAAAATTCTCAGGCAGCCTTCCTCACCTAGCCTGGCCTGTGGGAATATGCTGTCTGGTAAAACCTTGAATTGTAAGGGAGTATTTGGTAAATACAATATGTTGACTGGGTCCATCGTTCCCCAGATGTTGGCGGGGTCGGTGGTGTTACCCACAGCAGATTTACCCCAGGACTGAATGCACTTTCCTTTCCCTCTGCCAGGCTACACCAACACACAGCAGGAACAGAGAAGCTCAGGAAGGACTGGAGAGAAAGCTCTTGCACCTTCTGAGTGCTCAGACAGCCTTTGGAGCTGGAGCTGAACTAAATGAGACTCGCCCAGCAAAGTGGGATCAGTCGCAGCTGCAGGTATTGACCTGTTTGTCACACCATCATCCTTTGGGGAGTCTCACTTTATCCACCTTCTTGCTAAAGCTTTCCAAAAAAGAGTTATTTAAGCCTTTTTGCAATCTGCTGTGTTGTGGCATCAAATGAAAAGTTTTCAGAGGCTGTGTATACACTATGTTGCAAACACTGATCAAAACATCTGGGTTTCTACAGTTTGCTGCCATACATTTAGGTGCCAGTAAACATTTGAAAATCTAGCTCATAGTATTTAGCTCTTTTTTTTTCTTTTTTCTTCATATTCTTAGCACTGGTAAAAAGTTGTTATCAAATTATTATGTCTATTTAGTAAAATGTTGATTGGATGAAAGCAACAAACCATCTATCACATATTTTATGGCATTCATTTGATGTTTTTAACCACTTAAAAGTAGTTAAAAATCACTTTTAGGAGGTAAAGCTGTACAAGCTCTCTTGAGAACCCCACCTAAGCCATGACCATTCACAAGAGAAGAAAGCTTATTTTCACAATTTTGCAGTAAGCCTACTTGGCTCAAATGTAGACCATCTGTGGTTTGTATCACACACCAGACCCTCTCTAGCCAGTCTGGGTAAGAAACTTAACCTATTGGTTAGGGGCCTCAGGATAAGCCCCCTTTTAAATGTTATGTGTCACTGAAATTTTATTTTGGAAGTAGATTAAATGACAGTATCATCAACAATTTGTCTAGGGCTTTACAATTTTCTCCTTTGAATTAAACTGGCATTTAAATTAAGCTTCTAAACTCTGCTTTTCTGCTCACAATCTGCCTAATCAAAGAGGGAGATCCTCCTGAACATTTCAATGCCCAAGCTGCTGGTAGGAGTCCCTGATAGATTTCTCTTTTAAATTTAGCATAGCCCAGAATAGTAACTCTTACATAACATATACACAGCAAATATGGGACTTGCTATAATTTCAGTGAGAGACTGCAGATTTCCTGCATAATAACTAAGGCAGACAGCATTAGAGTCATGCCTCATATAAAAAGCTTGAGCAAGGAAGCTTATTCTTACAAAGCAAGAGATAATGTTTCTTGTAGGTATCACAATATAGCTGACAACCAAACAGACTGTGACAGATCCTAGTTCCTCTCATGTGTCTGTGCCTGGCATTGTGGCCTCTGATTACCTCAAAACATACAGATGTGTCTGACTCCCTTCCTGAGGATAAAGAGAAACAGCAGGGCAAGAATTTGCACTTCATTATCCACAGGCCTTTTGGGCTACTCAGGAAGGGGAGTTCTTAGACCAACACAATCTCTTCCTATTCACAGCTAGCTAGCTAGCTGTGGAGTATGCACTCCTCTGTGCAGCCCATGTCATACATGGGAGATCTTGAAGGAGCAAAGAACAGGAACTACACCTTTCTGGCATAGTGTGTTTGCCAGGTGATCTAGCAGAAGACATTAAATAAACCTTCCATCAGTTTTCACCTCCTCCTACCTTTTGTTTTCCATAGTTTAACACCTCCCTTAGCAGTGAACTGCAGAGCAGCTGCAGAGCCAGCCCCTTATATGTGTGTCACAGCTGGAGCTCGATCCCTGCCGTGTTCCAGGGGTGAATCTGTGACATACTTCATCCTCTTAGTGCTGTCATACAGGCTGACAGCCTTTGAGGGCTGTAGCTTACAGAGCTGGGTAGGAGTCAACCGTTCCGGTAGGCAGGACAGCAGGGTACTGCAGTGTGCAGAGATACTCCAGTGCTCTTATACTGGAGGATGCAGCAAGGAACTTCACTGCACTTAGTAAGATAGTAGTAATAGTTATGCAGACTCTTGGACAGGATTTTATTTCACTGGGATCTACTGATACAGTGTCCTAGAACTGCTGGCACCTTCCATGCAGAGTACAGGTTGGACAGTATTTGTCCCTGTGTCATTTGATGAGATTATTTACACAGAGGAATTTGCTTAGCTAAGAAACCTGGATGGAAACAGACGTGTCAAATAAACAATTACCCACCATACTCAGAAGCTTGTGGAGAGCAATCATACTGACCTATAGTCCCTGCCATTTCCTGAAGTGCTTTGAAAATAGGAAACCTAACAGGAAAGGTATTATGTCATTATTAGATTAGCCTTGATTTTGCAGTTGCCTTGAGAACTTTTGATCTGATTATAAATATACACTGCTGATTTGGTAAGGTACCCTTTTCTTGTAGGTATAAATGATGATGCAGACAAGGCAGTGGGGTCTCCAAACCAGTTCATTACACAGAGGAAATGTATCAGTTTAATTAAAAATATGATGTTGCACAAGTTTAACTGTGTGTCTCTTTAAGCCTTACTTATCTTACTGTAGTTTCCCCCAGACTAGTACAGAACTTGCACATACACACACAGCTGCACTGGTTGAACTGAAGAAGTGTCTTGCCATATTTTTCAGCTGAATCAATAAGACTCTTCAATGAGTATTTAGTTGTGACAATTATCTGTCTCCAGACCCACAGCAATGCACAGATCCTGCTTTCTTGTGTGTGTTAGGAATTAGCTTGTGACTGTTTTATGTGCTGATACAAAAGATTGGTGACCTTTTGTGATGTGTAGTGTCTTCTTTCCTGCTTGCTACCCCACAGGCTCTAGGTTTTCTGGACCCATAGGAGTAGAGAGCAGTAGTAAATGGAAAGGGAGCTTGAATACCAGGCACTGCTGTTCATAGCCATGAGTGCACTTTTTCTGCTCCTACAGAGTCCCAGGAGTCCCAGCTATCCAGGCTTCTAGATTCTGTGCCTGTATTCAGTGTTATGGTTGCTACTCAAAACAAAACTTCCCTAACGGGAAAAAAAATCATCAGAAGTTGGCTTTGAGTAAGCAAAAAACTGGAAATAAACCCCTTGGTAAGGTGGGGAGGAAGTCTCCAAAAATTAGAAGTGAGAGATTTAGCCTGTTATGAGTATCTGAAAGGCTTACTGCAGTTCAGGCTGTGGCTGCATGTCTTTAACAGTGAAGCATAGTTGGGTATTGGGTGTACTGAATTCCCAGGTGTTCATAGTCTCTGTGACAAGATATAATGTCTTCCTAGAAGTCTGACTACTTTCCAGAGGAGAGCTGTGGCCTTTAAATAGGAATTCCTGGGTTATTTTCTTTGGTCAGTCCTTTGGAAGAAGTCAGACTAGAGGATCATAGTTGATATAGTTGAATTTAAACTATTTGAAACTGAGATTTTGTTTCCCTAATGACAACGTGGGAACGGTGCTATTGACCATACTAGGAGTTTAATCTGCATATGTCCACAGAAGATTGCTGTACATCTGCTGGGGAGAAGGCTCCAGCAGAAACTCCAGGATGCCAGTCTCTGGCAGCCTGGGTCTTATTTTGGAAAACTGTAGAAAGCCAATGATTTCAGATATAAATCAGCAACAAATGGTATAATCCAAATCTAGAGGTTTAGTTTAAAATAACGAGAACTTGATTAAAAGGGTTAGATTAGAAGCAGGACTCATAAATAGTCATGTGGAAGACATTTAAATAATACAAATACTTTTTATGAGGCACAGTACAGAATTCAATAAATATTTAAATAAAATACTTGTGTTGAGGGTTTTGCCAGAAAACCCTTGGAGAATTATTGGATTAATCAGGTTCTTGCTAGTGCTATAAATCTGCCCTTAAAAAGAGCTTCAGTTCTCTTACATGTCTTGACAGGGGCCAGATAAACACCTTGGGGTACTCCTGCTGTGTTAAGGTCACTTTTATGCAGAGAGACATCACAATGCTCTACTTAGCAGCATCATAGCAGGACTTAAATGATGCATAAATCTTGGGCTCTTCAGGAGTTATTTTCACCCTCTCTGTATGAGAAGAAAAGCAAACAGTTCCTTTAATCCTATGTGGCTTCTGTATTAAAATAAGCCTTGATACTAATCCCTGACTATCTGGATTTAAACTGACATATATCCTACAACTTCAAACACTAGAACATCTGAGTTACCAATGTGCCCTTAAACCCAGAGCATTTATGTGCTTAATCACACCGAAGGACAGAAAAGTCATTATCCTCCCAGTGTTTCCCTAATACTGCAGTGAGTGCCTTCAAAAACGCAGGCAGTTTTCCTCACATTATTTCCTTTTGCTGCAGTGTTTGCATTGTTTCTCATTGTGACTTGAAAAAACATGATGAGCAAGGTAAATGTCACAGCAGCACATCAAGGCTGTGTTGGCATCTTGCATAAATTCAACTACATAACTTACAAACTGGAGTTTACACTGAAATTTCACAAAAGGCAGGCGGCGTCACTTGTGTATGAGCAGATTTTCTTCCTGACAGAAACAAAAGGATTCCTAGGCCCTGATTCTAATATAGACATCAAGCTTGACCGAAAAGAAATATGAATAAATGATAAAACGTCCATATTTCTGTTTTTATGAGTATATATAGGATGGCAATTTATCAGAACAATGCTCCTGTAGTGATAATAATGTCACTTCCTGGATATACTGTATACATTATGTCAGATAAATAAGCCACCAACTTGTATCTCCTTGTGTCCCTGAAAGTCCAGCATAAGATGCTGCTGCTTTGTTTGAGTGTAAATGACCAAACTAAGCTTAACCTTCTGTGCTATACAGGGTACAAGGTGAATACTAAACAGAGCCAGAGCCACTACACTGGGACTAGAAGTCATTTGTTACTGCCAAGGCTCAGCACCAAAAACTGGTACTGGAAAAGGTATTCATGACATGAAGTCCATGGTTTACAGGCCTCACAGGCAAACCTCACCAGAGTCAACCAGTGAGGAAGAGAACAAAGCTGAAGCTGATGAAGGGATGACACCAAAGGGCAAGCACTGGGGTCCACAAAGAACCGGGGTGGCAGCAAGATTATGGGAGTGCTCATTGTCAAGGACCACAAAATCCTCAGCTAAGCAGTGCTCAAAGTATTCATCTCATTTTGAGCATCACAGTAGGCTTCAGCCCTGCATTGTTTAGTCACTGGAAAAGAAATATTAATTATGTGGGTAATGATCCTGGAATTTTAAAAGCTGTTGCAATTATTCTTAGATTGAAGTGTAGATGCTTTCTTGAAAAGAAAGATGCACATTTCTTCCAAGGATTCTTTTGGCAACTTTCATCTGCTCTGTTTGAAATTCAAGGATTTTTGCTTTTGGAATACTGGAAGCCTTTAAAATCCAAAGCATGTTTAGAGAAAATTACAGTCTTGTAGAAAAGAGAGGGTTAGTGGGTCACAGCTATTGAGTCTCAAAGTAGCCAAATTTCTTTCCTTGCTAAAATTTTGGCATTTGTAATATTTGAAAAGCTGTATGCTAGGAAAAAACCCATGAAAATCAAACACAGTCTCTTACTGTGTCAATTCCAAGACTGTCTTTATTTCTTGGGACATACTAGCTGATGATATGTCCACTGAATATCTATATCTGAGGTGGAAAGAGACTGATTTCTAAGACTATACTTCCAGTCTCTCTGCAGCACAGAATTTTTATGATGGTCACAGAGAATTGTGAAAGTGGATGGAGCACTCACTGTCTCAAGCTTTGTTATCTTTTCTCCCCAAGCATATATGTCTTACCTGCAGTCTTTGACCATTTGTTTTTTTAGAGCCTGCTGAAATTGCCCCAAACTATCCAGTCTTCTGATCTGGAATTGCCACTGTTTAAGCTCTTCTGATTGAACAGTTACTACTATGAAAAGAACGAAGCCTGTGTTTCTCAGTATAACACAGAGCTAGAGACAAAACAGTGGCTTTAACCACCCTGTGTGCCTTTGGTAGCAACATTCTGTTTGGCAATATTTATGGAATTTCTCCAGTTTCATCTTTGTCAAAAAACCCACAGTGCAGTAAGCACTTCTGTGATAGCCAATACATAATACTAATGAATACACTAAAGTTTGAAGCAAACTGAGGTAAAGGGCATAAGTTTTGCCCAGTTAGTGGATATACCCAAAGAAGTGAAACTGAATGGTTTTGGTCAACTATGACTCAAGATTTATTGAACCACCTTATTAGATATGGATGTGATTTCCTCTCTGTTGTGATCCTGAGGCTCTGCAATGCTGCAGAGGTAGTAAGACAAAAGAAGGGAGCCAAAACCAAAAATTGATCCATAAATAAAATCTATCAAAATAAGAGAAAATAATAGACTGACAAACTCTCATTCAAAGACAGCATTTCAAACTTAGTGCCTCTGTGAGACAGTACAACTTTTACATTGAGAAATGCTATTGTTCTAACATGTTCCACAAAACAGTTCTTAAAAGGGCAGCTTGCCATAAAAAACCCACTGCACAATATTTGTTTCTTCTTCCTTATGTAGGATGCTTCTCAAAGAACAGTGTATGCCCAAAACTGTATTAAGGACTGTACCCACAGCATTTTTAATGCCACAAAATCAGTAGTTTCCCTACTTTTTCTAAGCCCAAGTATTCAAAAATCGTGACTCAGAGTTCAAAATCATTATTGGCTTAAAACTCCTGAGAATTTTCTCTTTTAGCAAATAAGAGCCTTAGAGCTTTTAAAATTGTCATCTGGTTTCTGGACTTCTTGTTCTGGAGTTTTCATAAATCTAAGAGCTTGTAACTTGAAAAGAAAGTGTTTATTGTGTGATTGCCTGACTAGTGGCTGTGATTTACAGTAAAATCTTTGAAAGCTAGCAGTACTGGTTTTCATTTGTATATCTTTTGATTTGTATGTATTTTTCACAGTGAAAAAAAAAAAAAACACAAAAAAACCCCTCCAAAAACAGAAATTGAAGAAATTTGGCTTCTACAGCCCAATGCTGAAGAGGGACCTGAAGGATTTTACACTCAGTTACTCTGTGCACTTCAGGCAGGAGAGGAATGACTGTAGTTAGGGAAGCAAAATTATCTGGTTAACTCTGGAGTCACACTCTGGAATCCTGCAGGGGCCGCACCAACTCTTACTGTGAGCTGGAGCCGCCCCAGAGCCAGCGTGATTAGTGTTGTGCCTCTTAGGTCCGTAAAGCAGAGACTACCCAGGGCTTAGCGACCACCAGGTGGGCTCCTGATCTTCCCTGAGTGCTGGAGCTGGGACAAAAACCAATGTGTCGTTCCTAAACTAGTCCTTCATAGCCCCAAGGGGCCCTTGGAGCAGAGGGTATCCTGAGCAGATTACTTCTCTCTGTGTAATAATGCTGGAACAGATTTCAAGGCAGGAAATGTCCAAGTAAAATCTGCAGTGTTCTTCGATAAGCTGCTGAAATATGCCAATTATGTTGCATTTTCATTTTTTAATATGTATTTTCCAATACTAGTTTCTTTTTTAAAATGGAAATAGAAATAATGAGTTTCCTGAAAGCCACAAAGTTATAATAAATGTGAAAACCCACTTTGTTTTAAATTTTGCATACAAGAGCTCAGACTTTTTAGCCAATATACCCATCACACACACATGCACACATGTACAAAGTCTATTGTTAAATGACTTTACCTTTTGTTAAAAAAATTTAGTGAATCCAAAACATACTGTTATCTTACTGTATTTTGAGACAAATGAGCTCTGAGTCAGGTACTGTTTTAGAAATGAATAGTTGTGGACACTTCATTTAAATGACTACATGAGGGTTTACAGAAGCCCATGTATTTTAAGGAGTGAAGCCTGTTAGCTTTCTTACACTGCAGTCTTCACCACTGGCTGCTGTTGTGAGGCAACTGCAGAAGAATATACCACCTCTGGTCTCCATGCAAGCTTTGGGTTTGCTGTTCTAAAGCAGCAGTAGGTGTTGAGAAATTTCAGTCTGGTTTGGGAGCAATGATGTAAGGCAGCAGCATCTAAGGCATAAATTAGCCCCCAAACTTTTGAAGTTGCCTGGAAGAGTGTTCCTCCTAGTAAGGTTATGTCTTGCCATCCAGGTAGGGATGACATTAACAGTGGCAACTGATAAAAGAGCCTCAGCAAAATAATTACTTTAATGGTGATGGGCAATTTTAGCTTTTTTGATCTTTATCCTGATAAATGTTCTCAGCTTTATACATATGCTCTCTGATAGGAGAGCATGCCATTGAATAATGCCACTAAACCTTCCTGCAGCACAAAAATGAACACTCTAAAAGCATGAGAGCTCTGCTTAGGCAAAGCTGAATTTGAGCTTGTGATTTTGGATCAAAGGTCCCAGAGGGGTGTCTGAGGACTAACGACAGTACAATACCAGAGTAAGGCTGATGATTTTGAAACTTTGCCTACAGACAAGTAAAGGAGACAGTGAAATAACCAAAATACAAGCTCAGGTATCATAGTTCTGAGGCCTGCCTATCACCCACCTTAACAAATCTGACATCCATCAGTTATGACAGAGGGCAAACAGAAAGGTTGTGATGATGTATGTCAGTTTTCTTTTTAAACCTCATTTTAAGATCAGAAGAAGACTCTAGCATAATAACCAACCCCATTTTATGAAGGATTAAAAAGACCACAGATTCTAGATTGTTCAAATGCGTCAGTTATTCATTGCTCTGCTAATATCCTTTCAAACACAGACTGAGGAGTATGTGCTAAGTCATGATTATGCTTGCTGGCAAAACTTGGCAACTCTAATGAGTAAAAGCCATGTTTTTTGATGCCTATACATATGGTGTGTATATATAGATATACATAACTTTATCCCTTTATATATACATGTGTATATATATATATGATATATATGAAACTTTATCCTTTTTTATCCATGAGTGAGATCAGGCTCCTTGTTTTCCTCCTAATGTATAGAAGTCCTAATAAAAATCACAAATCTGTTTTTTCACTTGATAGGCATGGCCTTCAACACTCACTCAGATGTTTAGAATGAAAAATCCACACTGATGATCCATATTTGAGTAAGAGAGTCTCTTGTCATTGATTTAAGTCACAATGATGCACATAGCACCACTAAATTTTGTTTTGCAGTCAACAAGTCTCTCTGTTTGCTCAGAACATTGTATTCTGCCCAGATCTTTTTCTGCTTTATTAAAACCACACCAGCTCAATAACTCAATTTGCATTCATTCTTCTTATCTGATTGGATAGCTACAGTACTCAGCATCACCCATGGGGATTGCTTAAGAGTTGTCTAAATCGGTGGCTGTAAATGAAACTAATGATGTAATTTTCCTTTTTAAGCTATTTAAATATAAATCTCTTTGTGAACTCAAACATAAACACAAAAATTAAATTCTGGGCGTCTCTTAAGACTATAAAGCCATGTGGTCTAAATTTTCAGAAATACTCAGTGTAGGAAATTTCACAGGACTGTGTTAACAGTGTAGCAAATCTCTGTGTGGAACCCTATAGGAGAGAAAGGTTATTTTGTTGTAAAATAAAAACCTGAAACAAAACAGATGCCATTCATTCACACATGTGCTCTCCCAACCATGTACAAGCACCAGGATGTTGTGCATCCAAGCAACCTGCTGAGGAGTCAGGCACTGGAGGTATGCATCCACATTTTCAAGCAGTCTGCCCAGCACACTGGCACCAAGCCACATTTGAGGCAATCTGGCCTGGATTCCTTACAATGATGCAGGGAACAAAGGCATCAGCTACTGAGTCCTCCTCACATCAGTGTCCATTGCCAGTTGGTGACCATGTGCTGGTTTTGCACATGCCTTTTTGCATGCTTTTGGAGTTGACAGTGTCCTTTATGTCCCACCTCTCTGAGTAGCCAGGATTTACTGTCCTACATCTCTCAAAAAGGCTGTTCGGAGAAGTTGCACAGGTAGTGAGCCAGGGCCCTGATGACTTGCTAATCTACATGCCATCAGAATAGGGCATTCCTACCTTTGTCCTTTCTGACCTCTATCCCTTCCAGAACTTCCACACTCAGACAATGCACATTAATACTACCCTTAGCATTTCTGTTACAGTTCTCTACAACAGCACTACAGGTGTAAAGAAATCATTTTCTTAGGCCATTAAAATTTCTGAAGGTATTTCTCTATTTCATATCAGATGAAGCTATGAACTTTCCAGAAGTCAAGTTTTAAGTCTAGTAAATAGGTCAGAGGGAAAACAGACCATTAAATGTGATGCAGGTGAAGATGAACCAAGTTCCCTGCTGCAATATTAATGGGACTGGACAACTATGTTCCAGATGGACACGATAAGTCTAAGCATGGTAGCTAAAGTGGTACCTGACTTGCAGGAGAGCTTAGTTCAAGATTCTATCCTGAGTCCAGAAGGCCAGAGTCTCAGAAGTCTCACACATCTTGGAAGGCCACTCTTGTCACCTAGCTCTAAGACCAGACTCCTGCTGCCCTTCTCAATGCCATATTTATTTTTTGATTCACAACAGAAGTTGTCCCAGAATGAGAAACTCCCATCCTAGAATCACCTGTTGCAAATGGATTAGGATACTCACCTAAGAGGTGGAAGATGCAACTTGTCCCTTCTCTAAATCAGACTGTTTTCTCATCTCTCAGATGAGATCCTTGCTACCAGACTACAGGTTCTCTGCTTATTTGTGAAGAGGTATTACTGGACTTTTCCTTCTGAGACCTTATGCTTGAATAAGTTGTACAGAGAAGCATACCTTTGGTATAGAAATAGGTAACATCTTCTGGGAAGCTCCTTCTTCCCTCTGCTTCCTGTCAGTTACTTTCAGCCAAGTCATGAGACTTTTAATGTATTTTCAAGCATGTAGCATGCTAACCACAATTTCTGCCTTTATAAAAATGTTTAAATTTCATAGCTGAAAACAGAAAGCATGTAAGCTTCTCTCTGCAGAGTCTGAATGAGACAACAGTACAAGACCAATGTCACCAAGAGACGGGTTCCTTAAAAACTAGCTGTTGCCAATTTTAAATCATAGTTTAACATGGCCCTTATATCTGAAAACATTGTGTGATCATTTAAAACCTGTGGTTTCAATTTTTGTGTCTGTTATTATTGGCAAACATGCCTTATTTAATCAGACACCTAGGGATATTATTGCCCTTACACAAGAAATGCTTAATATCAGTACAACCTAAGCTATATTCTCTGTGCAGTTAAAAAGCACAATTTACACCTGTGATTAAATGTGCTTTAATTCACATTTATGAGCATTTTTATTTGGTGGCTCAGCTCCCATGGTTTCTCTTTACGTCTAATGCCCATCCTGGAGATCATGAAAAACCAAGTGCAGCTGTGCCACTTTTTTTGTCATTNCCCCCCCCCACTCCTGGCCATCTGCTAAAGTCCCTGATGCCATCTTTCCCCTAAAGCTTTGAGCTGCTTTTATCCTTCTGACCATGAACAAGGGGTACAGCCCTGCCACTCCATAAAAACAGAATAGCTAACCACTCTGGTAGTGCCTCTCCTTCCTTCCTGTTGTCACTAGTTAGAGAACAGGGCACTGAACTGCCTGCCAGTCCCCAGTATGTCAGCACCAAAAACCAGAGATGACGCTTGGCAAGTCTTCACTGGGGTTGAGGGTTGCACAGAGGAGCCAAGCAGGGCAGTCTGCCCTGTCTGCTTGCTCTCTGCAAGCACAGCTGTATTCCCCAGGCACTGGTCCTGGCTGCACCAGAGCTCAGTTTTCCTCACAAGGGGGAGATAAAACTAAGGTTTCCACTGCTAATGGGTGTCGATATGGTCATTCCAGCCCTACAGCAACACTGAAGCAATAACTTCCCAGACTGTGCTGTTTTGCTTCAGTGCACACTCATCACACCAGGAAACCACCAGCTGAAAGGTTAGTGTGAAGATGTTCCTTTCCCTATGACCATTTAACCTTGCTGCCTGGGTTCCTATCACAGCCCAGCACTTTGCTTTTTGTAGGGAGATGCGGCCAGACTAGGTGGTTATTAACAGATACATTGTGATGTCTGTAGCTTGTCGCTAATGTTACTCTGCCTGGAGAATACTTTGAGAGAGGGGCTGTTGGCCAAGGCCAGGTAATTTAGAATAGTCATCCTAATACAGTAGGACTGAAAATACAGTAAACTGAAAGGCGGAAGAAAACAAGTTCTTGAAATTGAAAAAAACCCAACCAAACAAAACAACCAACCAAACAAACCAAAAACACTCCCCCAAAAAACAAAAACAAAACAAAAAACCAAAAACAAAACAAAAACAAAACCAAGCCAAAACAAAACAAACAAACAAACAAAAAACAAAACAAAACAAACAAAAAAAACCCCAGCAAACCAAAGATCCACCATTTTTCAGATTTCTTGGGTAAAAAAAAAACAAAAACAACCAAAACATTTCTACCTATGAACATTTCTAAAATGCCTTTTAGTTTCTGTGGAAAGATTTCACTGCAGACATTCAGAGTTCTTGCATCTCTCCATAAGAGCCATATTCACATGCCTCATCTTTTTCACACATGTACTTCCTTTGTGACAGGGAGAATCTGCTAAGCTTCATGTTCTTCTCTCCTGCCTCTTCCCTCCAAAGAGGGAGGCTGCCACAGATTGTCTGTGTATGCTCCAAACCTCATGTCCTTCTTCCAGAACAAGGTACCTTTTCCTTCTCCTAGTACAATGGTCAAAAGACTTCCCTTGGTCAAAGTGTGCTCCTTTGAGTCCCTTGAACTCTTAACATCCGTGTTTTCAAAAGCCACTTCCTGCTCTTTGTTCCTTCTTTTTTTTTCTGGGATTTTTTCCATGACACGTACCCAGTTCTTACAGACCACTTGGTGCAAGGGCAGTCATACATTTCTTCTAAGACAATCCTTTTTAAATGGAGGACTATTAATGGCAGTGACTCAGATTTTTTTTCCCTTTTCAGGGAGTTATATGGCACCAGCTGTGGTAGCAGATTGCTGATTCCCTATAATCTTAACCTTTCCATGATATAGCAATTTTTTAACCTTATCCAGCATTCATAAATTCCAAATAAATGGGTTTTCCTACCTGTCATTCTTAATTATTTAAGACGAGCTTTGGCCTCACATGAGTTTATAGAATTGTTTGATGCAGGCCTACATACAAACATGACTACTGCCTATAAATAAGGGGAAATTATACCATATGTGACAAAATGTGAACCCTAGAATGTGTGAGAAAGGATACAATATACAATGCTTCATCGTTTATAAAGATCCAGGAGAAGGTTTACACAACAATTTTGTTTGGTGGTGTTAGCAACAATGTAAGTGATGCAACATCAAAGATATAGAGTCCTGCCCAGAATTTTTTTTATGCTGTTATGTGCCATGTCAACATGACAAATGCCTCACAGAAAGGGAAGGCGATGGCTGCTGTAGGAAACATGTTGCTTATAGCCTTTTTTTTTCTTTAGTTTCAATCCCCAGGCAAAGGATTGAAGTTTGATTTATTTGTGGAGACCTATGTACATAGTAACAGAATTATGAGGAAAAGCTGCCTGATAACTCACCTGTAACAAAACTGCATGTAAACACATGCCATTCCATGGGAAATGTCTTCCCTCTAATTGACTGACAGCCTTTCATGACTGAGGAAGTATTGAAGCATCATGAGATTAAAATGAACCACTATTTTTCCAGTGGAGAAAACTGACAAAAAGGAACTCCCTTGTACAAACTCTATAGCAAATCAATGAAACGACTGGGATGGACTCCCAAGGTTTTCCCAGCACCACAGAAGAAGGTCAGATGCAGCTTATCACAAAATAGAGTGCTGCAGGTATCAGAAGTGCTAGAAAGTTAAAGTGCTTGGGTTCTGCTGGGCTCTTCCAATGCTTCAGGGAAGAAGCTGGGTATTCAAGAAACAGGAACAGAACCTGCAGAAGAAAAGTGAAAATGACTGAGAACTCATAAAAGACTAAAGTGTTATTTGCTCTGTACAGTTTTGCTTTCAACTCAGAACTCAGACATAAGGAGAGAGTGACAGTTTCAAGGTGAGACTTGTGTCTTAGCTTTGCTTGTGACTATAGGGTTGGGGTGTGGAACATAAAGGATTGTGTGACAGCAGGGAGAGACTTCATCCAAGGTAGACCAACACTTTGCCTTTGATGAATTCTTGAAAGCCTGTCACTGCATTTTGCTAGGCTTTGTTTTTGTTATGGGCCAAGCTTAGTAAATGAAAGTGTCTGCTTTTTCATTAGACTGCTTGCATTTGCAGGCTTATGCCGAGAGCATGGACAGATATATAGAAAGCATGGGCCAATGAACAAGGGCTGATGCAAAGTAATAGACATTTTCATTTCTTTGGAATGTAAATGAAGACTTTTTGGTTGAATGTAAATGAAGACTTGTATTCACTGTGGTAAGAAGAGAATTATGGTTACTGTGGTTTTCTTTCAGTTCTGCCAATTATTCACATGGCTCTTTTTCAGTTACACTATTCTTTCACTCAGAGGAAAACTCTTCCATTATTGTGATGTCCTCAAACAAAATACAGAGCCACTTCAAGGCTGCTTTAATTGACATAGCAGTTTCTGAATATCTTGTATTGCTTCAATGATATAAAGAGTACTGTAATACAGTATAACATAGGCCACTCCCAAGAAACTGACAGAAACAAGAAGCATCCTGTCTTAAGCAGTGGACAGTTCTTAAAGCAGGCAGGTAACTTGTTGCTCTAGGAAGGTTTTTTACATGGTGTTTGCACTCCAGAGCTTCTATGTGTTGCAAGTTCAGCCCAAAGGAGTTCTGCAGTTGCTGAAAAGAAAATCCTTGGAACAGACTCATATCAGATACTCAACTTCTCTGTGTTCCCAGCTCAACATAAAGCAAATAATACCTGCTTAGCTTTTTTTCCTGAGTGACAGATATGTATTTGGCACTCATGTTTGCACAGCTGTTGGAGATCCCTGCGTAAGCACATTAGAAATGTCATTACTGTTTATGTATTTACTTATTGGCATGATTTATCACTGCAGTATCTAGACATTTCCGGCCCATCTATCAGAAGATTGGAAAGGACACTGTGCTCAAGTCCAGTTCTCCTGCTACTGCAAATATGTATATAATTTCTGTCATGAACTGACAGAACTCTTGCTAGCCAAATATTCTGTATTCTTCCCCTCCTACTTCCACAGAAAGGCTGTTGCAGGCTATGTCTCTTTTAAGGTAAAAAAAAATCTATTGATTTCCAACCTAAACATTCTCTACGCATTTACACCTTGATTGCTTTTGTGTAAACACTTCACCTTTAGCTTGAATAATTCTTGTCTCTTTTCAGGCTCAAGTGACCCAAGATATTTATGCATAGTGATGGTATCTGCTCTCAGACTTTGTTTTGCAAAAGGTTCCATTCTCTTTATCTTGCTTTTAAGTCTTCTAAGCAGGTATGTGAGTCCCAGTTCAAGTCCCAGTTCACCTGTATTTGAATGTGAGTGCCCAGAACTGCATGACTAAACCAGAGTTGCAGTTGCATCTCAGCTATGGTCTACTGAATATTCATATTTCCACTGTGGCATTTAATACTGGGAATACCTGGGATCACATTTCACAGAATCACAGAATTGTTATGGTTGGAAGGGACTTCTGGAGATCATCGACTCCAACCCCCCTTATAAGGAAGGGTCACCTAGAGCAGGTTACACAGGAACACATCCAGGTGGGTGCTGAATGTCTCCAGTGAGGGAGACTCCACGACCTCCCTGGGCAGCCCATCCCAGTGCTCTATCACAGTCACCGTAAAGTTCTTCCTCATGCTGAGGTGGAACTTCTTGTGTTTCAGTTTATAGCCATTGTTCCTTGTTCAGTGGCTGAGCACCACTGAAAAGGGTCTGGCACCATCCTCTTGGCACCCAAGTGTGTGATGTTTATATGCATGAATGAGGTCCCCTCTCAATCTTCTCCAGACTAAATAGGCCAGCTCCCAGTCTCTACATCATCTTTGTGGTCCCCCACTGGATCCTCTCCAGTAGCTCCTTGTCTTTCTTATCCAGAGGAGCCCAGAACTGGACACAGTACCCTTTCTTCACACCTGCAACTGTGACATCTCGTAGCCTTGGGTCCTTCCTTCTCGGTCGCTTGCAAATTCGTGATTCCCCACTTTGTAGCATAAACTGTAATTATTCATCCCCGACACAGCACCGACTTGGCACTCCTCCCAGCCGTGTGACCTCATCCTCCGCAGGCCCGCACCTCTCTGTCCCTGCGCTCGGCCGGCCCGTGTGCCCGTCGGGGTGCGCAGGAGGGGCGGCGGGGCGGGCGCTGCCGCCTCTCACGTAGCCGGGGGAGCGGCGGCCCCGGCCGCACGTAGCGGGGTCGGCACCGCGCCGCGCCCGGCACGTCGGCACGGCAGCACCGGCACATCGGATCACACCCTGTGTCTGTGCCTCTGTGTGTGTGTCTGCGTGTGCCCCGCTGGTTATCCCCTCTCCGCCTTCACCGCCTGCCCGTGTGGGATGCCCCAGCGCGGGGCTGCGGCTGCTCCGCCCAGCGATCCCCCCGGCTCCGCGGTCTTCGCGTTTGAGCAGGAGGAGGGTGTTTCTAACGTGTCTTAGTTTATGAAACAGGTTCCGCAATGGATTTTGTGTGAGGCGCGTTTACTAAGCAGCAGGTACGCGGGCTTTATACAGATGTCTGTCTCTGCATAGACTGAGTAAGCTCTCAAAAGAAAGAGGCGTCTGGAAAACACGAAACCATTTGACTTGAAACGGTGAAAAGTATTTTTAAATGGTTGTGACTTATTTTTTCTGCTCTATTACCCTTATGTCCCATAGAAAATGCTTCACCCTATGGGCATTCTAATGAAGGTTGTTTTGATCCTTGTTTTTTGGTTATGCATAACTTACCTATGCTGAACAGCATGTCATTTCCTCATTTCTCATAGCATCATTGTGCCTGTCACCCTAAATCTGCTGCTAATTCTTTCCTGTCCTCCTGGTGCTGCTGCTTCTTTTAATTTCTTCTTTATTGTAGCATCTTTTATCCACTTTTCCTGTTCCTATACACAATTTCATTACACATTCCAGCACCTGCCATTTAGCTCATCTCATCACCCAGGAAAGTGAATAAACAATTGAGAAGTATCAAGCTAGTTTCCTGTCCTGAAAGGAATCCTAAATAATATGCGTAGGTCCCAACTCTGGGCCTGCTTCAGCTGCCATGACTCTGCATAGATAATTAACAGAGTTCCCTAAGAGTTAATAAAAAAAGCTCTGTTGGTGGAAGATAATCAACCTTATTCATCCACAAAGGTGACATCCCTTAGAGTAAGGAAGTTGGACAAGAGACAGTTCCACAAAAGCCACTGGCTCAGTGAGGCAGGCTCTAATTGTAAGAAAATAGAAGGTTGCTCTGAATCATGACAGAGACCTGACTGGATCCTTTCTGCCCCTAGATTTAAAGAAAATAGGAAGGCGTAGAATGACTTCTGCCTAACCCTGGTCCTGTTCCTGCTCTTTATTGAAGCATCTACATGTAGACATTAATGATGATGGATACTGTGCAAATAGTTATCTCAGAGCTCAGGCTGAATGGGTGACATGAACAATGTTCTGTGTTTGAGAAATAATTATAAAACTGTCACAGTTCACCAATGCTTTAAAACATGTTGACAGTGGACTCCAGAAAGACCTGTCTGTAGACACTGTATTAGTTAGTTTCTGTTTTTCTGCAGTGGCAATTCTATCTCATGATGCGACTTTTACTTTCAAACAGTTAAGGTTCTTCCTCTGCATTGCCAAAGTGCTTACAAAAATCCATTGGTTTAAGCCTAGTCAGGACCTCTCAGTCTTTTACCCTGGACAGAGAAAGGAAGTAAGTCTCCATGATCTCACCAAACAAGAAGTTCTTCTAATGGACAGGGTGTTTGATAACAGGCAAGTGTTTGGCTTTATGTTATGCCAAAATGTTTAGGCTTTTGTCATTGTCTGCACTGTGTCCCCAAAATTTTTTGCTCTTTAAAATAGCTGAGAATTCTTGCTGCTGCATTCTGCTCAGTACAAGATGCCTATCCTTTATTCTACCACAAGGTATGTTTCAACTGTGACTTAGAATTCATAGGACTGGTAGATGTTTATAATTGTTATCGTCTATACTGAGAACCACATGCAGGTATCAAGCTTTCCATGGGATAGCTCTGATCACAGTTTCTCTGTAGGAACATAATTTTTTCGATGAGGTGATAAGCAAAACCCTCATCGGTGGGATTGTTCCAAGAGAGGTCTGTATGACAGTACATTCATGAAAGGGACAAAGATGGTGATAAGACCACAGGCCGTACCTAAAACTGGCAATGTATCTCTTCACTCTTTCACCAAAGTTTAAGCTGTCTCACTGTTGTCCATGGTCCTCTAGATCAGCTAGAGTTCCTTCTTACACTGGTAAGAAGTTCTTCAGGATTTCAGCTCTTCAACACTTAGACCTTCAAGACAGTTAGGAATCTTCTTTAAGGCCCTCTATTGAAATTAAGGTTATTCTCTCAATAAAGCAAATAATCTGTTTGGGCTGATTTGGTTTATTTTTCTCAAACGAAGTGTGTCTAGAGAGACCATAGTCTGTCCAGGAAACCTTGCCTAGCATTCCTCTTTCTTCTAGGTTTTTAAGAGGTCAACAGATTATAAAATATTTATCCTCAGGAGAGAGGTTTTAGTAGACAGTGAACAATTGGATGGACCAGAAAGTCATAGAGGGGTTTGAAAGAAAAAAAGATTGTAGAGATCTTGTCAGTCACAAAGACTCTCACAAGAGGAGTGAGAGAGAGACACTCGAAGGTGCAAAGGGATGATACAATTGAGCACTGGGTATCTAGGTTTCGCCTTGCAGTAGCAAATTAGTGGGCTGAAACTGCAGTATGGCAGCAGCTTTCCTGAACTGAAGAATGTCAACCTAACTGCAAAGCAAAAGTATCCAGGCAGGAATGCAAATGTAAAATCTGTTTATTCTGCATCAAACTCTAAATCAAGCATAACATTCCTAATTCACATTTTACCTGCTTTAAGAGTTCTTCCTCTTTATTAGTGTGCATGTGTTAGCTGATGACCCAGACTTGTATGGGTCATAAAGTTTAATGAAAAAGAGGCAGTCAAGAACATTTACAGGATTTATGGATGGTTCTATTTACCAAATTGAGCTTTGGAGTGGGGAATGAGGTTTTGATATACATTTCTTCTTTTTGCTTGCAAAAGTTTAAGCTTGCGTAATCTAAATAGGTTTACAGTGGTGCCAAGCTGAGGCTCATAGAGAACTTTTAAAATTGAGCCATATGATTTATGACTGGGGAGAGGTATGAATATTCTCTTTCTAAATAGTTCCTAGGCTCACAGTGGGGATTTTCTGTAATGCAGGCTGAATTACAAAGATGAGACTTGAACTGATTTCCTCAGTTTTGTTCTCAGATATTGTATACAGCCATGCCTTGTAATCCATTTAATACCCTTCAGTTGTCTGAAGCAGAACTGCTTCAGCTTCTCAAATAACCATGCCATGCTCTGTTGATCCCAGCAGTACATTAAGGCTTTACTTGGGAATGTCAGTCTTCCTTTAAACAGATCTTTCCCAGTATTTTCTTCCCATACCTATTCTTTGCTCCCCTGATATTTTGTTAACTTTTTTATTTTATTTTATTGATTTATTTATTTATTATTCCTTGCCTAATTGTCATCTAGAATCAAGAAGTCTAACAGAAATCTCTTTAATCTAACTGGTCAGTGTTGTCTAAAGGGAGCACAACACAAGATCGTGCCATTACTTTTAAAAAGTAATGGTCTTCTTCTATGGTGGTGGCTTCCTTTTGGACTAAAAACTGGAAAAGGAAACATGGCATTATGGAGAGAGAAATGCAGAATGTCAGGTGTTCCTGGCAGTGGCTGTTATGCTATAGAATAACCTCTCATTGTAGTCATCATTCTTGCTTGGGGTATTTAAGATGGTATTGCACATAGCAAAAAGCAAGGACAGTTTGTTAGCTCTGAAGAAGCTGACAAAATGCTGCACTACATATTAACTTCATCGATTCTTATACCATACTCAATTAATTACTTTTTATAAAAAAAACCCCAAACAGTTTATTTTCTGTGAAAGTTTACAGGGCTGATAAGCCATCTGAAGGACAGAATGAGTTCTCCAAAAGCAAAGTACCAGAAAAAAACACAAACAGCTCATATTACCCGGCTAATCCTTCCCATAAGGTGTCTTTCATCCTTACATCTAAATATTGTGGATTACAATCAGGAATTTCATTGAAGAATGATCCTGGAGAAGAAGAACTAATAGCAGGTAAATAATTTGAGAGATTTTTTAATTATATGTAACAGACTCAGTTGAATAACAAACATCTGATGTTTCTCAATGAAAAAGATCAGCAGTTCCTTTTCTGTGTAGATAAGGAATGTGATGATGAAGCAGTACAAAAACCAAGGCAATCAGGTCTTGGGACATGTAGATGTTCTGTAATATTTCAATAGACTATAAGGAGAAAAGAGCAAAAATATATACAGAAGACGATTTAATCCAGTGAGGAAAACCAGTGTATTTTTATGTCCTCCCCAAGCACTGCTCATACAATGATGGACAGTTGACCTCCCATCTGAATTACATTCAGCAGTGAATCTTTCAAGGGAAAGCACTTGTCAGTGACTCTTGTCATGATCCGTTGTAAAACACTTGAACTGCAGGGTAGGATGTCAATGACTTGCAGACTGATGGCATTGCTTAGTTAGGGAAACCATTCAGCTAGTGTTTGATGATGTACACTAAATGTTTCTTAATATCTGAATATTCTGGCACTGAACTCTGCCTTTCTTGTGCATGAAGTTGTTTTTCTTCTTCACTAGCATAGGCAGGGACAGCAATATTCTGGATAGTTTTGTAGCCGCTGCACATTTTTTTCTTTTAATCCCAGATGATGGGTTAAGTCACAGAATCATAGGATCATAGAATCATTTACATTGGAAAAGATCTCTAAGATCATTGAGTCCAACCATGAACTCAGCACTGCCAAGTCCACCACTAAGCCTTGTCCCTGAGTGCCACCATATACTGGTCTTTTAAAAATCTTTGGGGGTAGAGACTCAACCACTTCTCTGGGCACCCTGTTCCAATCCTTGACAGCACTTTTGGTGAAGAATTTTTTTCTAATATCCAATCTAAACATCCTGTGGCACATGTCAAAGCCATTTTCTCTTGCCCTATCACTTTTTACCTGGAAGAGTGACCCCCTGCTCAATACAGCCTCCTTTCAGGTACTTGTGGGGTTTACACAATTTCTAGGAATTGGTATGTGAAGTCACTTTAAGGTCATTCCTGCTACTCATTTTTTACTCCTTTGGAGACTGGTTTGTGGTTCCATAGCCCACTTCTACAGATGAGACTTCTGGGACATGCATTCACACGCTGCTCTAAAACTGAAATGCTGCTCCATTTAATTCTTATTACTGTAAGAACACTATCATAGTGTATATTGAGTAGCTAGTGGCTGCTAAATTCTAGCATGAGAGCTAGTAATCTAACATGAGAGCACTGCTGTTCCTGAAGAATTGCTCTATTTCACATGACAGTTGACTTAGATTAACATGAAGTTTTTCCTTAGTCGTTTTTGTCATTGTTATACCAAAAACATTCACAGGTGTCTCAGAAATTCTACACTCATACAGTTTGAAACTATTTCACAATGCTGCTTTATGATTCATTTTCTTATTTTCACAGTGAGTCATCCATACAGGTATTGTATGACCTCAAAAGACTTCCTGAAACTGATGTGAGCTGGATAATCCAGTGCAGAGTAAAGTTACTAGATGTTGTATTACTTGATTTTAAATTTGAGTAACACAATTCTATTATCTGTTATTATCTACTTTCTTGAGTATCTCTAAATCAGTGTAATTGGAAAAAAAAGAGGCTATGGGTATTCTTCTATGGCTCCTCACCAGACATGCCGTCATAGATTTCTTATTATCACCTGCTCCACTGTGCTTTCAACTGGATAATTGTTAACAAACTGCCACTTGCTTGAGACAACCAGAGCTTGTTTTGCAGACAGTGGCTTGACTCTACAGTCAGCTGTCTTGAATAACTGAAGACTCATTTCAGAGCTAGCTGAGTTTCCCCACAGCTGTACTGCCATCTGGCCTGTTGCTGTTACATCATGCTCCATGTCTCATTATTCCTTTCCTATGAGCTGCCCTTGTGTCTATTAACCATCACAACTGCTTGTTTTCCCCTGCCTGGGATTTGGTCCTCGAATCTCCTCTTCAGTGCCTTTGGAATTTATTCAGTAACAGGGTATTTTTGAGCTGACTGAATGAGTATTCCCTTGCCTTGGAAAAAATGTGACCTCTGTAATGTAGGTTCCAACCTCTGCCATGCCTTGCTTGAATGCCCCTCTAAACAGAGAAATTTGGTGCTATGCACTCCAGACAGGCAGTCCCAGCAAGGAATTCTGTCAAGATGAGTGACTGTATGTAAATGCTCCAGAGGGAGCACAGGAGAGGATGGGCTGTGGGCCTCTTCTCCTTGCAGGGGGTATGGAAGGATATTCAAGCTATCATAGCAAGTTAGCTGAAAAGGAAAATAAAGAAGAAATTATCTGTTGGCAGACACTGGGAAGAGTGGCAATTTTGAGAAAGGAAGGGAAAAGGGCCTTGCTTCCTTTAGTCTGATCTAGGTTGTGACAAGTAACAGGAAGCTTCCTCCAGCTCTGCTAGTCAAGAGGGAAAAGGGAGTCTGCTTGTCAGGAGGAAGCCAAGCTGAGGAGAGGGAGAAGAGCTTCTGCTGGTTTCTCCGCCATTTTCTCTTTTAGCCATTCTGTTACTGTTCAGGATAAGGATAACTAAACTGAAGATCCAGATACCTGACATGAAGGTGAAGAAAACTGAGAATGAGATAGAAATCAAATTTCTCATCAGTACAAATCTAGTGAATGGTCTTATGCAGGATGCAGATTTAACCCAAGGCCTTCCCTTTACTATTCTGGTACAGCAGGAAGCAGACATACAGAATCCAGAGTCATTAACATGACCACCCTCTCAATGTAAGAAAGTTTTAGGTTGTTAGTGCTACAATATTTTTTTGACTGGAGCTACCATTTATTTCATATTCTTACACTGTGGGTTTTTTGCATTTTTTCTTGGAATTTTATCAAGCCTAAGCTGCATGGAGTAGAGATTATAAATGTTGACTACGTTATTGACTGTCATTTTCACAAACTTAATTATTTCTTTAAGAGGTTCTGGTCCCTTCCCTTGCTTGAAATGTCTTTCCTGTCATCTGTGCCAAATGCAAAACCAGCAATGTGGGACTGAGCTCTAGGTGATGGTAAAAGATCTGACATGCTTACCTTCCATTTCTGAAATCAAAGGTCACTTGTGCTTATGAGCAGAAGGGAAAAAGGTAGAGAAAACTAGACTGTTTTCTGTCCCACCTAGTGTTTTGAAGCTTATCTCACTTCAGAGTCCTGATATATCACATGGAGTCTTCTGCTTTGGATCCTCTTCTGTCTTCCAGGCCCTGTATCATCATGACTAAACCTTTAACGTCTTTTTTGTCATTTTCATATGATTGACATCTAGTGCAAGCTGCATATAAAGTTTTAAAGGAAGGACTGTTGGGTGCTATCATGAAAGCTTACATAATTCTGTGCCCTTTCATAGTGATGTCAGTTGAAATAAGCTGATGGATGTTGTCTGAAGATCTGTTTATTTATCAGGTGCAGGAAAGCCTGGACAAGAACTTCCATTAGAAAAGATCAAACAGAAAAGGTAAACTCTGCCTGTCGCAGGTGTTAAAGTCTGTTGCAGTTCAGTCTACATAAAAAACCAGTTAGTAAACATGAAACTAGACAGTATTACTCTTACCATTGTGCAGTTAGATACAAGATCAAAGAAGTTAATGCTGTAGCCTCTGCCTCTCAAGCCTTTCATTCTCCCTGCAGAGGACTCTGTGAAGCCTAAAGTCAGCTCAGCATCCTGCATCCAAGCCCAGTGCCAGGTGCAGGAATTGGCCACGCTGACCCCAGTGGCCACTGTGCTGCCTTTGCTGCCTGTCCACTCCACCAGGGTTGTCCCGGTGGGGATGCAGAGCCCTTTGTCCTTTGTCTCCCCACCTTTGAAAACTGGGTGGCATTGAGTTTCCCTGATATATGCAGCCTGGAGTACAGCCAGGTCAGGATGCAGTTTACCTGAGACCTGATTTAAAGCCACGATTACAAAGCCATCTTCCCTATTTTTCTGTCCTGCCTGTCTCCTGTTTCTTGTCTTCTGTGCTGAAGGAAGTGCAGTTTCATCCATGTGGTTCTGTATGCCACAGAGTGGTCTTAGTTCATCCTCCAAAATACTCATGATTGTCTGGAGAAGAACAGACTTAAGAAGGAAATTGAAGACTTCACTGGTGAAGTTTTCCTGAGTTCTGAAAGGGTTTTCATATCGTGTCCCTGTCTGATCAGGACAGATCAGGAAAGTTATTCACAGAGGTGTTTGTTAGCAGAATAATAGGGACAAGCCACTGTCATTTTTGTATCAGAGGAGATCTATGATGATACCTTATAGCAGTGTTTAAAGACTTAAGAAAGAAGCTTATGTTTAAAGTAGCCAGATGGTAAATAGAAAGCAAAATGGAGCTGGTAACATAAGGAAAAGGCAAAGTAGAAAATAGAATAGAGTTTTTGGCATAGACAAAGTGGCAAACGGACCGGAGCTGGAGAAGTGGAGGTGACCAACCAACAAGCCCATCGACAAACACTTTGGCAGACTCTTAGACAAAATGTGATGCTCTTTGCAAAGCTGTGGAGGAAGCAGTAATAAGATTTAAACAAGAACTGAGATATAAGAGAATCTGTGAGAGGAATCAGGAAAGATGATGTCCTGCTTGTTCTTCATGCGTAGGAAGATGATGCTGTCATCCCTGATGAGAGGAGAGATAAAGTAAAATGGTAAGAAGTGTGAGTCTTACTCAGATCCTAATGACAGACCTGCAGCAAACTCTGAAGTGTTCTGATAGACATTAAATAGACATCCACTGTCTGTCTGTGTTTTTAAGTGAGCTTCACAATGTGTTTCTAAGGTATTGATTCCTTCATGCCATTTCTCTCCTCCCTGTGCACTGAACAGCTAAGCACAAATGTCTTTTTGAAATATCTGATTATTCTGCCCCATCCTAGAATCAACATTGCTTACGAACAGTTTTAATCAAAAGAACAGAAAACATCAAAAGAAGGAAAGACAAGCAGTGCTCCCTTTTGCAGAATATAAAGTGAAACAGACTTTAAGAACTGAACAAAGAGGAAGTAATTATGAGAACTGTTCTTCAAAGGAACTGAGACAGGCAAATATCTGACAGGCTGGCAATTTTCTTTTGTAATAGACATTGCACAAAAGGAAATCCTGGAAGAGCATGAGTCTACACTGGTAAGAGCCATAGAAGGAGATAAAACTGATGGAGGTGCTCATACTGCTCAAAGCCTGTTTTTTTTTCCAGAGGGAAAACTATAAAAGCTTGGCCTTTGATGGATGTACTCATTGTTGGATAACTTTGTGGATCTCCAAAAAAAATACAGAAAAAAAACCCCAATGTTAAAAGAGGAATGAAATTAGTGTCCAAGCTGTTTCAGAAGAGCAGATGAAAGTGCTCAGTAGCAACTTTACAATGTACATGTAATAGAAATGTAAATATAACCAGCATTCAGATTCACCATAAAGGAAGGGATAAGGAAATTATTGGTATGTGCCAGCCATGCCTATCATTATAAAATGAAAATCATGTAAGGGCATAGATACAGAAGGCTTACAATGGTTGTGAGCTGCCTCATGTGCAGGAACAGGAATGTCATGTACATAAGAAAATAGGGAAAATATATATGGAGTGAAAAATGGCTTTCACTGTTTCACAAACACACATCTTGCAGAAAAATACAGAGTAGTGTATAACTGAAGAACAGTTCAAGGGATAGAATCTCAACAACTGTGATGCTGTCATATTTTTATCTGCAATGACAAAGTACATGGATTTTTTTTTAATGGATGCAGAATAAGTACCATATTAAGGAGGAAATAAAGTGAGATAGCATGTAAAGAAGCATGGCACATTCTAAAACAATGGCATTACCAGTATCAGCAAGACTCACAGGATGCAGAACATATCTGCTCCTTATAGCTGGAGTGTGCAAAGGTAAAACCTCCAAAACTTAGGTTTCTGTGTAATGAATATGAGCTAGTAAAAAGAATGGTACTGAAAGGCCTTGAGATTATAAGTCTGGTTAGGTCCCAATGACAGCAGAGTCATTTGGAGGATTGCAGAGTTAAAGACCGTTTTGGAATGTACCCTTAGTGTTTCTAGAAGTGTATCTGCTGTGACATCGCATCACTGAAATCTCTGAAAGCAGAGCCTGCTATGCATACACTGAAGTAATCACTGTTGAGAAAGAAACCTAAGGCAGTATAAGTTACAGCATCTGGTGTATTTGAGAATGAAAGGAAAGGTGGAGGATCCATTATAGGGCAAAATAAGCCAACAATTTTATCCACAGTTGAAGGCTGTAGGCTAGACTTAATGGAATCCAATGAAATTAAAAAGATCATTTATAGTCAGTTTATTACAAGAAGCAGGTACTAGAAAAGCCTGTACGTGGGAGGTGTTCAGAATAGCAGACAGAAACCACCATGTGGGGTTGCTGCTGCCCACTCAGTTTGGACGACTTCGGTTTGCATACTGTACAGAGCAAGTCTGGATGCTCTGTGGAGTTGACTGCTGTCCCAAGCTGCACAAAGAATCTGTTTTCAGGAATCAGATGGAAACCAGTGTTTCCAGGGAATGTCTCATTGATCTATGACCTACACTGGAGCGATGATGAAATAAGAATGCAAAATCTTAGCACAACTGATGACATCCTTGTAGACATCAGCTGAACTAGGAGGACAGAGCTCATATAATACAGATAATGCTAGTACCATTAGTGAAGTGAATCTCTGCCAAAATACACTGCTTTTGGTGAAAACATTTCCCTTTACTTCAGTGGACACTGGATCAGACTTTGATTCCTTCTCTTCAAAGCAGTGTGCATCAGTTTTTGTGGAAAAATACCTCTGTATTCAAAAAACATTTTCAGTGCTTTTTAGAATATTAAAAAGTATGAGGAGTAGATTAAGTCCATGCAAGGCAAATATCAGTTGGAAAGAGATAGTTTCAATTGACTTTGTGTGACAAACACAAAGAAAAACAAGGGATTGCAGACATCTCCCATTTTTAACAACAATACTATTTCTGTGAAATCATAAGCAATGAGAAAAGAAAGCTTAGATAAAATTGCATATATGAAAGTCATGCAATACCGTTTTGGAAGAGAGAAAAAAAGAAAGCACATTAGCCTTCACTACCTAAAGAGAATCTGATAAATTGCATGAAGGCATGTCAAAAAAGTTCAATGTGGAGGAAGAAGAATGTAGACTTTTGTGTGGGAAATGATCTACTATAACTGAATCATTCTCAAGAGATTTAAAAATACATTTTATTTGCCTTTCCCCTGTGTGTTACATTTTTGACTGACAGTAAATCACATAGAGCTGCTAAATGCAGCAGTGACATTTTCTGTTTGTTGTTTTGGGGTTTTTTTTGTTTGTTTTGTGTTTTGTGTTTGTTTGGGCTTTTGTTTGTTTTTTTAAAGTTTTTTAAAAATCTGAAGCAAGTGTCAGCTCATTTGTGGATCTCACTAGATGTTCATATGGATTAAAAACTCAGACTTTTTTATTTCATTGTCCAGACCTCCACAGACTTTCTCTTCAGCTTGGACAACCTAAGGTTAACCCTAAGAACCCACAAAAATCCATTTGATTCTGAGAGCTTTGTGTCAGTTCTTCATCTTTTAAACACTGGGCTAATAATATATCTTCTTAGTCTTGCCTATTAGCTCTATAGGATGCATGTTTTTTGTCATCTTTTGTCTAACTGTACACATAAAAATACCCAATTAATGATTTTGGCACATCAGGTTTTTTACTTAATGAGAACCAAACACCTACACTGGTTATTTGCTCTTGAAAAATTATATTGATCTGCCTCCTAAGTTTTTGAGGCAGATGGAAGAAGAAGAAAACCCAGAAAGGGACTTTGGAACTATAGCATTCAACAGTAATTCAATGGAATTTAAAAGTTGCTAATCAGTATCCTGACACTTGAAGGTAACCATTTGAAAATTCTAAGGGGGAGAATAGACTTTGTTTTGTTTCTTCAGAGATAAGTTTTCGCTCTCTCCTTAGGATTCACGTTTGCTGGAGCTGCAGGTTTCAAGCTGTGACATTTTCCAGAAAATTGAAATATAGAATTTGGATTTATTTGAATCTTTCATCTGATCTGAAGATATGAATTTGTATCTTCACACCTGTCCAAGTGAGCAATCTAATTGCTGGATTAGTAGATATTAGGATTGTCAAAGAGGGAGGCAGCTTCTGTGGTTCTATTTTGTGCAAAGTATACAAAATACGTAATAGGCACATGTCAACAGGAGTTAGAGTTCTGGTGCTCTGTCAAGCAAGGGAGAATGAGGACCCAAGGACCTGATGGTGTAACAGTCCATGTCAGGAGATCAATTTCATGGGATAGCTTTCCTTAGGAGATAAGTAAAAAACAATACATCCATCAAGTGAATTATTCTCAGCAGTCTGAATATAATTATTCAGATTTAATTTCTTTTCTTCTGAACTTTTAATCTTCCTTCTTCAGGGCAGGACTCACTTTAATAATCTAACTCATCTACTTGAGCTTGTCAGGAAGTGTTTTGGCTTTGTCTATGAATATGTTTGCTCTATTGGCCTATTTCTTGATCTAATTTAAAACTGACTAAGAGGAATTCTAAAAAGTGTTTTCTGAAGGAAGGAGATGTTAGCAAAATGCAGAAGCATTTAACAACTGCACCAGGTGTGTGTTCCTTCTGTGTCCTGTCCAGCCTTCCTTTTCCCATCTTTGCTTACTGATTTGTGGTCTGACTATTGACATATCTTCTCCATTTCCTCCTCAAACACCTTTTTCAGTTAGGGTTTTTTTTTGTTTGTTTGTTTCTGAATCCCACCACATCCTTGCCAAATGTATATAATATTCTTGATCTTCATGGTTCCAAGGTATTCTTTCAGATTGTGTGGCAGCAAAGGCTCTTTAAGTAGCTTTGCCAAATGTTCCTTTAGACATATTTTTCCATATATTATCCTAACGGAATAGCTACAGATAAACCAAATTGCCTATCCACATTGCTTTCCCCTTTTTTGGAAAATATCAGACTATATATGTAAAGACTGGAGGGCCTCTGACACTGTTCATAACAAGAAGCTTTTATGAGCTAATAGAGAATCCATCATCCATTCTTAAGGGCTGGCACAGGTTCCTTTCTCTTTCATACGTATTTCCTTCTGAGAATCATTTCTTTTCTGCTTCACCTTCCTTGAGGTATTGAGTGTGAAACAGCTGTTACTCTGCTTCAAAATCTCTTCCTTTCTGTTTCTTTTTTTTTTTTTTCACCTCTTACAGCTGCCAGCATAGAACCTGCAACCTCAGCTCTACTTTCTGAAATCCCAGTGTAACACATCATATGTATATGATCTGAAGAGGCATTTATCAACAAAATGGTACTAAAATCAAGAGCTGCTATAGGTGTAAAAGATTTATTCTCATTCCTAGTTAGTTGTTTTCTGGATAATACCATGGTTTACACAAAACAAAATATCCATTGTTGTAGGCCACAATACTACTGATAAAGACATTTTTCTAATATTAACAAAATTGTCTTTATGTTCTCTGATTTTCACAATAACATAAATGTATTTTCTTCTTTCCCTTTCTCCATGATAGGTGATTGAAAAACCATGAGACTTTCAAATCTGACTTATTAAACACTTCTGGGTATGTTTTACTCCTTCCATGAGAGAAAATGCATATACATAGAAAAAAACAAAGCTCTCTTTTACAGTCTGCTGTATTTCTTAACTCCTACAAATTGGCATCTCAGCTCAGGATGTGAACCTGCACCACCCTCATATCTCACACCTCTCTCCCTCTCATTCACATAGCAGCAACCCACATCCTCCCACATCCTGAGCCAGAAGTGCAGCTTCCAGCACAGACTGAGCTCCTCCACAAGCACTGCAAATGAAGCAGTCAGTCAGCATGGAGCCACTGGCACACATAGGAACAAGCTGCTATTAATTGGTGGGCTGAATTCCCTTCATAGAAGGATGGTAAAAGCTCAGATCAGCTCAATGCTTCCCCACAAATGGAGATGGAAGTTGCTTTTCCCACCTGAAAGTGACTCTGAGCCCATGATCACAAGGACCTTTTGGCCTCTCTGGGAATGGCTTCAGCCCCGGACCATTCTCACTGTGAAGTTTGACTGGTATTGTTCAGAATTTCCCTCGTTGTGACCTGTGCTCCTTGCCTCTCTGCCTTTCCCAGTGTGCCTTTGAGAAGGATCTGGCTTGGCTTTTTTTACTACTGCCCATTATGTGGTTAATACAGCAGGTAGATACCCCCATAGACTTTTCTTCTGTAGGCTGAACAAACCCAGGTTATTCATTCAGAGTGCTGCATTCAGACAGTATTGCAGTTCTCTAGTCACCTTAGGATGCCATACCTCTGTTGGACTTCCTCCAGTTTTACAATGTCTTTTGTGTACTGCAGAGCTCAGACTGGGTACAGTACTCCAGATGTCATCTCAAAAGTGCTGAACACAGAGAATAAGCACTTCCCTTGACCTGCTGTCTGCACTTTCACTAATGCAGCCTAGTATGCCATTGACCCTCCTCCCCTGTTAAGGCATATTGCTGACTCATTTTCAGTTTGTCTGCAAACACTAAATATCCTGTCTGCTTGGTGAATTGGCAACTGTGCAGCATAGCAGTGCAGCAGATGTTCTCTACTCTCTCAAGACTGATTTTTGTGGGTTTCCTTTTCATGATCCAGATGAGATACTGTTCCTTAAGTTTCCCCACCTGGGATAGGGCAGGGGGGAGGCGGGGGTGAATTGTGTCCAAGAGTAAGTTTGTCAACTTTCCACATACAGTGATGCTGTTTCTTGGTTCTGGATACTGATAATTATTATGTGGCTACCCAGATGTTATAGGCTATTAACACGCACACATGCAGAGCACCAGACTCTATGTGTGAATGTAGAGCACTTTTGCAGAAAGCTCAGTAATGGAGAACAGTCTCCCATCTGCTGTTCCTGTCCAGTTAATATTCATATCCACTCCAGAAGGGTCTAATTGCTATTTAACTGGTGATGCAAAGCATGACGCTATTCAGCATAGTGTGTGCTCCATCTACCAATACTACAAATATTTGTAACTGCACTGGTGATGGACACTTCCCTGAAGTTTGTTATGTCTTTGTCTATACAGCCTGGTCACTTCATACTGCTACATCTGGCTGTCCAAGCCCATCTGTCATCCCTGGACTCACTCCAGAATGGTTTGCCAAGCCTTACAGACTGATATGTTTTCTTTACCGTTATTATGTTGCTACAGTAGTTTATCTGGCAGCAAGAATTACAAGTGCAGTAGGTCACTTTAGGGTCAAACAGCACTCTTCGTCTTCGTTGTGTGACTGTTGATGCATATAAGTATTGTCTTTGAAACTGGGGGATAAAGGAGGCCTGACTGTGTTATGGTGGTCAGCACTGTTCCTGACAAATGCTGTTACCAGCTTTGATATGGACTTCCCTCTTTGCTATCCCACAGTTTCGTGATGTTGCCGTTTGAAGAGATGGCTGCTTGGAGCAGCAGCAGAGAAGTTGGGGAATGGAGACAAGTGCTTACCAGGTAGAGACCTCTCAGTTAACATCAGAAGAAGAGCTGTTAGATGCCTCAGAGAAGGATCAGATGGGAAACTTCATGATTTGCTTCTTGAAAAAAGTGGTGTGCTTAGGAAGTTTCTCTAGAGATTTCAGCTGACAGAGAATCTGCAAGTGTTTGCCTTCAGGAAACAGGAGGCTGATAGCCTGAATGATGAAGATGAGTTGTTATGGTAGAAAACCTCAGCAGGAATTATAGTAAGGACTAAGTATGAAGACTTAGAGCCAGCTGGAAAGGCTGGATGGATATTTTTGTGTTCCTTGTTAAGTTTTTCAGTAAATGCAAATCCCCAAAAGGCAGATGTTCTCTAGGACTTGTTTAACTTGCGGGGAGAATGTGCAGGGAGCTGAGAGACACAGTGTTAGACTGTGCCAAGGGGATGTGTGCCCTGGGATGGTGCAATGTTGGCTTCCTCCCCATGCAATGCACACAAGTGCAGACTGAAGACAGAGACTGCCTTTCACATCAAGAGTGTCTATGTTCAGTTAATATTTCATTGCTCTTTTGCTCCTCTCTGAGTCATCTATTGTTCTTTGTTTGTAGAGCTTCTCCTTGAGGGAGTCCAGTCTTGGTGATAGTGATTCACTTTGTTTTTTTGGGAGCAATAGACATTTGAAGGTATTTGTTAGCTTTCTTTCTTTATTCAGTACAAGTAATTGTCTCTTCTTTTGTATCTTTGTCCTACATGCATTTTCATGCCTTTTTTTTTTTTTTTGCTTAACTTCTCTAAAATGCCAAGTGTCATCTCCCAAATTGCTCTTTATATGGGTATCCTGAATTATCAACTTCCACCCACTGGACTAAGAAGTACTGTTGTTCTTCCATTGCTCTTATTGTAATACTGCCTTTTTTATTCGGGGAAAAAAAGGTCAAGTAGGATAAATAAGTAATGTGCTCCCTTTACAGAAGTAGAGCTGTGCCAGGAACAATTTGGCTTTTAACTGACCTTGGTTTATATGACAATGTCCTAGGAGAAGGGACTCATCTACATATGTATACGAGACAGATATAAAATTATTAGTGTTCAGTAAAGTTAGTTACAAAGAGGAAAGCACCAACCTAAAAAACTTACAGAAATTTCAGATGTGTATATAAATACATAGCAAAAAAAAAAAAAAAAAAGTGGAATGTTCACAGTATTTCATGTCCAAATATAAAGGGATGCTCTAGTCTTGATAGCTTGAGAACTGAAATTTTTTCTCTTTAAGGTAATAAATTTTTTTTTTTTTGAGAAAGACTGTTGATAAGTGAGAAACACATCTCAAATGTTAATGTCATACTGAGACAGTTCTGACCATCTAGTATGAGTTGGAGCAGGCTGAGTAACTAGGATGACATTTAATATGAGTAGTATTAGTGTGGGGGTGCTTCTAAGTACAGCAGTCATCATGAGCCAACTCCCCCGGTAGGAGGAGAATAAGAGCAGGTATCCAAAGAAATCGTGGTGTCAACTCTGTGGTGGTGTCTTGGGCTTGAGCAGAGATCCAATTGCTAACAGCATGTGTGGTACCTCTTTGTTCTCAGAACACTGGAGGTGGCTTCTCAAGTAGCTGTATTTCCTTCTCCTTCCCTTCTCAGTGCATATGCTAAGTTTTCTAAACAGAGATATGGTACACTCTAATTTTAGTGAATTGTCTCATCTGAACACAGATATCCTGAATATTCAAAAAATGAGAGTTGTCAGTGGAAGTGCTCCTATCCCTATAATGAGTGCAGCAAACTGTGGTTCTAAAGAGAAAAGCAGAATTACCTCAAATATGAGGCACCATCCAACCAATGTCTACACAGGAAGAAATTACATTTTGTCAGCTGTCATTCTGGGAAGGGAACCTACATTCCAACAGAGCTGCAGGTAGCTGTGAAACTCATGTAGATTGTTAGCAATGGGAGAAACTATCTATACAAGGATGGACCACAGCCAACAGAAGAATGTGTTCTTCTTTCAGGACTGGCCTTTTGTTGACTCAGACTCCATCAGTGATCCAGAACCTAACCAAAAGTTTGAAGCACTTGGAAGCAAAAATTTCATTAATGCTTTAGTGATTGATATGCTGACTGCAGTGACACCAGCAGCAAAAGTAGCTCAGGTTTTGCAAATAATTTCATGTTTAGTCAGAGCTCATTTCTAATAATACCTGGGACAACTGCAGAAATTAGCCTAGAATTTCAGAAAAATCAAAGTAGTGTCCTTTTATGTTGGTTGGTGGCACTTGTTGTCTTTCTCTTATTTAGAGGAGTCAGACACAACACACACAGTCTTCTACTATCAACTTTCTTTCAAGCTTAGACAGCTTGACAGCATTGTTCTAATACCTGCTCTGGGAGAGGCTAAGCTGCATCTTTTTACTAGAGTGAGTGGAGATGGATCCAGGCTTCAAGAGATTTTCTTTTCTAGAGTGTAGTTAGAATTTTACTGAACACAAAGTAAAGACTGGAATTAAGGAAGCTCCAAAATGTAGGCCTAATGCAACAGAGCTGTCATTCCATAAAATAAGAAGCTACCTGGATTTGTGTATGCTAGTATTATTTGTCAGGCAAAAGAACACTAATTTATCTATAGCACCTCAGAATTGTTGTGAAATATTCTAAGTGAAATTCTCAGATGTTGAAAAATAGCAGAATGTCATGGAATAAAATGAGGTTTTGTAAACTTGTATAGACGATACTCTGATTCCCTGGAGGGTTTTCATATCTTAATAAATTACTAAAACACTGGTATCATTCAACCAAACCATTACTCAGAAAATTAATTTGCCCTAATGGGTCTCAGGAGCATTCTTATTTTCTCTTCTGTCCTCCATAATATACAAACATCTTAAAAATAATCATGTATGTAGATATGCATGTATGTTTGTATGTGGTAATTGGATATTACAGGTGAATACTTTTGCACTGTTTTAACAAAACGGAAGAGGTCTTTTCATGATGCACAAAGAACAGAAACTGTGATAAATCAGCTCATGAAAATGAAGTATCTCAGTGTGATGTATCTCAGTGTTGACAAAGGAACAGATCCTGAATTCATTAGCTACTGTAAAAAAACAAAAGAATTAGTTTTATGGTAAATTTAGATTACTTTCTCTCAGTACAGCTTTAATTGCATTGTCTTTGTTATTCAGTGTGTACATCCAGGATGGTTTGTTCTTATCTTCAGGAAATTCAAATGTATATTTTGAGTGGTCATCAAAATTCACAAGACAGTTGGCAAGGATAATTTAAAATGGTTTATGAGGATTGATAAAAAACTACATAGAGGAGGCAGCTTAGCCTTTAAAGAGTTTGGGAATGTTGGTCACCATAATTTTTTTTCCTTTATATTTGATGAGAGTTAAGTGTATTTTAATTTCACTGAAATGTGTACTCTTTTATTGGATGTAATATTTGTCTGAGCAGAAAAAGATGAATTTGGCCATTTGTGTGGATTTTCTAAATGTTTAGCATCCTGGAAGCCCTAGTCATGTTGCCAATATACACAGATTGACTGTCCAGTGCATGTGGTGTGATCCCAACATGAGCATGATCGTGCATGAGTTGGTTATTTTATTTCCCTATGCATGCAGCTCTCTCTGGTTTTAATGCCTTTGTGCATCAGTAACTCTTTGTCTACTTTCAAAGAGAAGTGCATGTAGGAGAATTGTGATACTTTTTTTCTTTCTAAGAACTTTATTTTGTCTACTGCTGCACTATTGGAAAGGAAAAAATGTGAACAAAGAAGGATGGTTGCACAGATAAGGCATAAGACTAAAGATCGGGCTTGGGTATGTAATTTGCTTTAGCCAGTGACACAATTCCCCATATGTAAAGAGGAGATAACTCCTTTTACCATACCATTAACTCATGGTTATTGATTATTCGTTAACCACAAATTAGCACAATTGCAGCTATAGCAATAGCATGTGTCTTGCAAAGTAGGTACTAATTTATTTCCTAAGAGGCATCTAAGGAAGACTACCTGACTGCTTTAACGGCCGAAAATCTGCAGTCTGTGGAAATATTTTGTCAACCCTATCCCATTTTTCTGAACAGCAGCACTTTGATCCAGTGTATTGGGAGGTTGCCTGAGTGGTCTGAAACAGCTGGCGTCAACATACAACTCCATTTGCTGAATTTCCCATCAATTAAATATTATGTAGGAACTTTCAGTGCCTGACTACTACAAATTCAACCCCTGGAATTCCTTTGGAATTCTTTGCACCTGCTCACAGTCCATTATTACAAACATCCTGCTCTAAGTCTGGTTTTCAACACAGACCCTTATATGAGATACACTGGGCTCTATAGAGAAATTATCTGCAGATATGGAAACATATTATGAAGTAAGACCTCATACTCAGGCATGAATATTTGTCACTCTCTAACCATAAGCAGTTATCCCAACTGTTGTATACCTTACTGTGTTGTGTCCATGGAGAATGAATGATTTTGCAAGTACCTATTTACTGTAGGAGGTTTACTCTGTATTTAATGTCTGCCAAACAGTATCCTATGCCTCCCACTTGCCAATTAAGTTATTCAGCAAAACCAAATTGATTTTCTGACTACACTACAAAGTTTGGTCCCTGGACAGAGATGAAAATCCTTTTTGCAGTTCTTTAAAGTTTATGGGGAAATAAATTAATGAGGATGTCTTGAGACTGTCTGAACAAATACATAATTAGAAAGCGTTTAAGACAGTATGATGTCTGCATTTTCCATATGGAATTCAAGAAAGTTAACTGCAATAAAAGAAAGTTAACTGCAATAAAAGCAAAAAGACTGACACAGCTCCATTTCAGTGTCTTCTTAAAAATACACCTTACCTTTGGAAAGCAAATACACATGTGCCCTACATCACTTCTTGCTATTTTTCTGATTATTCAATAAGGAGAATCTATGTTTAACTTGGTAATTGGATCATTTGCACCAAAAGCAATTAAAAACTCACTAATATATTCAGTCAAAACTAATGTTGGAATTCCAGAACACTGTGTGCCATTGTGTCTTCAGTGTGCCTTGGAATTTGAAAATCTGTAAACTGACAAAACACTTGATAAGTGATGCAACAGGAAGTGGTCTCAGTATCTTCATTAGACTTTCTTGTCTTTACTGGCTTGATCATAGACCCCTCCACACATCACCTCTTGAGTTTTGATCTTACTGTACTGGAGGCAGTAAGACACTCTCCAGTCTAAAGCAGATTTCCATGAAAGAAAAGCCATCCTTCTTGGAACTGCAGTAGGATATTGATTATGTTACATTTCAAAGAAGTGTGATATACTGTTCTTGGTTCCTGGGGGCCCCTAGCCCTAACTCCACAGGTAAAATGAATTGTTGACAAATTCTCTCTTAAAAAGCCTACAGGTGAGATTTCTGGAAGACCTACCTACTGGTCAATATCCAGTGATTTATGATTTTATTAATGTCTAGGCAAGGGACATGATAAAACATAAATGAGAATTAAACTCTGAGCCGCTTTACTATAGACTACGATTTGCCCTATGTGTATGTGCCTACATTATTCTCAGACACTCCTTTTTTTATACCTACTTCTTTGTCAGCATGCAGATGTACCCATTTGTTCCAGAATATGCCTGGAGATGCTCTGGTGTAAGTGCAGTGCTCCCATGTTGAGACAGATGAGATGTTAAAGATGAGAAAATACAAAAAGATTTGGAAGAACTCAGTCATCTAGAGGGATCAGAATATTCATTCCAAACAACTATGGATGAACTTGAGGGACACCAGAAAGTTATTCAACTTGCTTTATAGGAAGCACAGAATAACAATAACAAGAAGCAGCAGAACAAAAAGATGGTAAGTGGAAAATACAGTTCTTCCAGGTCTAAAACTATAATGGATCATAGATCAGTTAGGAAATTGAGTCTGCAAAGGGGAACAAGGTTCATGAAATGTTTGAGTTACTTCTCAGAGGTAAATGACAGCAGTCCAGACCAGAAGAGACTATTTGGCAGAGTTTAGCAAAAGGGACAGCTGCAAGTCTTGCTTGTCTGGGCTCTTCCTGATCACAGTGACTGTTCTCAGGCCTGACTTTCCTACTATTTAATGCAATTTCTCATCAGACTCAGTCAGTGAGTAATCTGAATTTCGTCATCATAATCATCAGTGTTTCAGAGGCATTTGCATGTTGGTCTTCTCCTGCATGTTCTGTGCTCTAAATCAGGATAGGATAGAAGGATGGATTTTGCACAGGATTTCCAGCATTTGTATTGTGGTTGTACACAGGAGCTCAGATCATTCATAAGAATGGCACTTGGCTAAGCAGAGAGGATAAGGTGAGGTCTTCCCCTGGTGCTCTGACCCACGTGAGCTCCCAGGATTTCTCAACAGCCTGACATTATTGCTTTGCTGTTTGTATGTTACACTTGAGAGGCGGTGGGCGTTGGCCGAGTGGCGTAGGCCTCCGCCTGTGGAGCCGGCTCCTCCTCTGAGGACGCTGGTTCGAATCCTGGAGGAACTCGCTGTCACCGTCTGAGTGTGCTCGGCCGTGGCAAGATGAGCCTCAGGAGTAAAGGGAGTGGGGCCAGTTCCGCGCACTCTGTGCCTCACTTAAAAAATCCATTGCGCAGGCTTATCCCAAGATCTTCGTTTGCGAAGTCCAGCCAACAACAACAACAACTTGGCTAAGCACTATAGAATCCCTGAAGTTTTCCAAATGCACTTTCCCCCTGCTGCCCCCATATAACTAATGCATAGGTCTGGTTAGGATCTCACAATTAGGTGAATTAAATGCAGTTCCAATGAAATCAATGAAGTTACATCACAGAAAAACTTGTGAGGTTCAGATGCAAAACATATTTGGTTAAATTACTCATACATATCTGAACTAAACAAATTAACTACTGAATTTTTTAATTAAATCAAGAGCTGAAAGTTTGCCAAAGAACATATATAAAGGTAGAGATGGATACACAAAAAAGTCTCACCATTGGTATGCACTGGCTTCACAGGAACTGCTCTGTGTACCTGCATGCTCTTTCTTGCTGTAAACATGAGGTCACTTCCTTTATTTCTGAGAGAGAAAACCTAGTTCATGTCATGGATATGGGTGGGAATGTGATAGCTCTCATTTAGCATGGCTTGGCTGATTTACTCTCAGTTCATGTGCTGGCTTATCTCACAGCAATTTTTTATGAACTAAATGTGCCACAGGGCCAGGTACACTCAGAGGCACACATGGACAAGGCAGGAGTGGAACATAATGTGTGACATAATGTATATTTTTTCCTTTTTCCACTGTTTAGTCAAGGACTCCAAGACCTACTCTGGACCCCAAAACAGTATGCTTTGTTCCTATACTGCTCCATCTTTATTCATGCTATTTATACAGTAAAGGAGCTGGCTTTCTAAATTTTACAAACCCATTACCTGTTCTGTTTTGCTATTATGCTCCTTTACATTCTCACAAAGATTTTTCTGGGACTACAAAAATAAGAAAAAACCTTCTTTAAAAAAGGCAGAATATTGTATTCTCTTTGCCCTCTTTTTTTCTGCTTTTTAGCTATTTTTCCCTCACCATACCAATTATACATGCAGGATTTCAGCTCTTATATGCATAGAAGCCTAATTATGGAAAACTAACTGATTTTCTCAAGAAGGCTGAGGCTGAATTACATCATTGGACTTCATACTGTCTCACTACATACTTGGCATCATGCAAGGGCATTCATCTTTCCAAATAAATTTATGCACAATAAAAAATACTTTTGGAATAGTTTATATTTTATCTCCTTAAATTAACATGGTGACTTGGGCTTGCCTTTAACAAAATCATCACAGAGAGGTTTCAGAGTTGGGTTTATTGTCCTGGAAGGAGGTGCTCAGGAGAATTTAATATTCTTCCTGTGTTCACTACCACGAGCTGGGCAGAAGAAAAGCATTCTCCTCTGTGCTGTGCCATCCTCTGCATATGGTGTCCATCAGCAATGGACCAACAAGAAGTGGTGAGTGCATACATACATTCTTTATAATGGAGGTATCCCAATTTCTGAAATTTCCACACTGATAAACAAAGACATCAAATATAGCCCAAATAAGTATTTTATCTAGTGGGAATATGACTAGACCCTTTTAGTATAACTTTAGTCATGCAGTAGAGGATATTTCCAGCTGCGAAAAGGTAAAGTCATCTACCATATGGCATGTCAGGTTAGAGGAAGTATAATCTTATCAACCTTCCCATGTGGTTAGGATCAGAGCATAATTCATCCATATATCCTCATGCACATGCCTTACTGTGTTTTATTTAAAGAAGTCTTGTCTTGATCTGCATTCTTTTTGCATTGTGTTCTTGTCAGGAAAATCACTTTAGGTCCCCTCTCCGCTTTAGGATATCTGTGGGAGATACTGACTTGACTTTATTTTTTAAAATTAGTTAAGAGTAAGACCTGTAAATAAGCTGCCTTCAAATCTGTGTTTTTCTCTCACTGAAATTATAAGAAAGACACCCAAACAACTGGGTGGCAAAGCCCATGCTTTGTTTTCTGCTGAATCTAACAACACTTCTTGTAGATAACCTGTATAGAAATATGATTTGCAATACAAATGACTTCAAATACTTCTCTTCATTGTTGGTAACTCTTGGGTTTCCATCAACAAGAGAGACTGTAGCAATCTGCATTTAAGATGATTTCAAGTGACAGCTAGAATTAGTCACAGATGTGAGATGACTGGAAGTTTCAGAATAGAGTTTGCACAGAAGCATTATTTTTAACACTCATTCAATGCTAATTTGGGGGACAGGAAGAAGGAGTCTTGGATTTTAGTTTCTGCACACAGGAAGTAATACCAAATAGTCTTAAACATATTCCCAAATCATAAAATCAAGGAGCACCCTGATAGGTGCTCTCTGAGCTGTTGTGGATACCCGTGTTATACTTTCAAAAGTTATTCCCATATTCATGAGACACAATCTTTTCTTTCTTTTTTTTATTTTTTTTTTTATTTTTATTTTATTTTATTTTTTATTTTTGGGTGGAAATTTCTGTGTAGCTGCAGCTCCAAAATTGTTGATAAAGTCATGAGAAGTAGCAATACAGCAAAGAACAGAAAAATCAATGCTCCTCGCTAACTGTTTCAGGTCCTTCTGAGCTTTCATCAGCTCTGGCACTTCGCTGGGCTGACAAACACCCCTTTGGAGTTGCCTGGCCATGCCCTATACCCTTATTTTACAACAGTAGGCACAGTCATCATGAAGTATATGGCTTCATGTGAAGCCACAGGAAATGGTGGTTTCAGCTATTTTAAGCCTAAAAGTAGGCAGTATTTTACAGCTGGTTTGATTTCAAGAGAACCACAGCAGGTAAAAAAAGCTTTTTAACCCTCAGAGCTGTAACATTCGCCTAAGATTTCAGAAGAGCCCCACTATGAAGAGCTCTGAATTAATGATTAAAAATAACATTAATTCCCATGGGTTTTGGCAGCTAATTTGTAATTTATTGGTACCTGAGTTAGGAATTAGTGATCTTAGCAAAGCAAAAAGTTTGCTAATTCACCTGCTGGTCAAAGCTACACTTCATAGCTCTCCTTTATCGTTCTCCCATAGGCTGCACCAAATCAAAGGGCAAGCTTGGAAGTGAAAGGAAGGCACTGACCCAATAGTTAATTGAAAATTGTTTCGTATAAAGTGACTTCATTCTGAAGTCAGAAATTTCTCTAAACTCAAAGCTGGGGATGAAGATGGGCTTTAGAAGGTTGAAAGGTGGCTCTGGACTACGGAGGGACGTTTGGAGCCCAACATGAGTTCCTACCTCTATACAGGCTAAACAAATCTGATCAGAACTGGGCGGGGGGTGGGAGGAGGGTTTGTTGGTTTGGTTTTTGTTTTGTTTTGTTTTTAATTCTGCGTGGCAGATTAGGGAGAGGGGATGGGGGAAAGCGCAGTGCAGCAGAAAGGAAGCTCTTGGCAGAAGATCGCCCGCAGTTTTCGATCCCAGCAAAGCAGAGCTCAGCCGGCCAGGCGAGTCCCAGCTGGAGAAGCTTGGAGCATCAGCACAGCACAGCACAGCCCAGCACGGCGCATCCACGGGCAGCGGCAACGCGGGACAGCACGCCGATGCAGCAGCAGCTGCCTTGCCTTGCTTTGCCTTGTCTTGCTTTGCCTTGTCTTGCCTTGCCAGCGAGCCTTGGGCGCCCCGAGACTACCCCAAAACACATGCGGCAGGAGCCCCGCCCCGGCCCCGCAGGGCAGGACAAGGCGGGACAAGGCAAGACAGGGCAGACTGAGAGCCCCGGGAGTGACCGCCTGAAGAAAAGCGCTGGCTGGCCCCAGGAGCAAGGCACAGGGAAACTTTGGAGCCCTTCACTAGGAAGCAAGGGTGAGTGATTCGAGCCCTTCTGTGCGAGCAAGGAGGATGCTTGGCATCATGGAAGGGCATTCATCTTTCCGGTGGTAATGTCAAGTGGGTGGGTTTTCATGCTCTGAAGAGTGTAGCGTAAATTTTACTTGTTTTCACCAGCGCAATGCCCGAAGTGTTGCTCAGGAAATTAAAAAACAAAACAAACAAACCCATAGCAGTAATAAGTTAGGAAGAATGCTTGCAGTTATGAGGGGTGAGGTGGAGTAGGAAGATAAACTAATAGTTTTTTACTGAACTGCATCAGTGCCACCACAGCTGCCCGGCAGTGCCTGGGTGCTCAGGTGTGCTCGTTGTCATCCTGAGAGTGGCAGGCACGGCTGAGGAAGGAGGGTGTCAGTAAGGGCATATGGTGGGATTCTTGCCTGGCACATTTTATGGACAAATTTGTCTGTGTCAAAGTGTCAGGCGCAGTTCTGCTAGTTAAATAAGGGGTTGCTGTTGCTCTATATTGAGTACTTTTCTCCATGTCCTTCTTGGACTGGCTTAAAGGCCAGTACTACACTGGTCAGCAGTCATGAGTAGCCAGCTTGTAGATGTAATTTATATTGCCTGGGTTTGACATGTGTTGCATGTTTAAAAGAAAGACTCTTTGCAGACATGCACCAGGTCTGCATAAACTTTTGTATTCTTGTATTTTCTCTAAAAATAAGATGACATAAGATGCAGTGCTGTGGTCAGGTTAATTAACTCTGCACTTCTGTGATTCCTTTCTTATTTGAAGTCTGGGAACTCTAGTTGCTTAGCACTTTGTGGACTCAACTCCTTTCAAACTGCTTAAAATACCCAACTTTAGAAGGGTGTTATTGAAGTGGTGATTTGGCTTCTTAAAAGCCATGATCTCTTGAGATATGTCGTTACTTTATTATTGCAAAGAGAATTTTAAAATCCTGCCTTGATGCTTTGGGTCAGGCTGTAGCATTGAGGCTGGCTTTCCCTGAAACCAGGAGAAATCATTGAGTTAACCTTGGGAGTAGCTGGGTTAGCTGTTCTGGCTTGCAAAAGTACTTGACATTACCACTATAGAGACCAATGGCATCCTGTAGCTGTAGAGGTCTCATTACAGCCATGAAACTTTGCAGGTATGTACCCTGGGCAGCAACTTACATCAAAGTTGTTTGGTATTTCCCATAGGGGTGTTCTGTTGCAGCAGAACCTGGTGGAGTGTTTACAGTTAGGGAGATTTTCGAGTACCTCAGTGAGGGAACCAAGCAAATAGGTCCTCATTTGCTTTCTTATGCAGCTCTGAAATCACAGTAAAGAAGTTAAATTTTCATTTTAAAATCTCCCACTTTTTTTTTTGTTTTGTTGTATTTCTGGTTTTTCTTTTGCATTCTGCCCCTGAAAGTTTTGCTGCTGTTTGCATCTCCTGATGTACAAGTGGGTTAACTTTACTGCACAAAAAAAAAATTGAGTGTTTGACTTTTTTCACCATCTTAGTGAAATTAATTAAATTAGACTTGGTCACCAGTATGCACAAAGATGGCTGCATGTGAATGCTTGGGGGAGATAGATGGGAAAAAACTACGAGGTGCATTTCTGAGATGACGAGGGTGATTCTGATTGAAGGAATGAAATTCACTGGACTCAAAGTTCTCTGCCTGGAGTGAACCTCTCGGTGGGCTTTGCCACCTGTAAGGCAAGGGCAGATGAATGTCACAGGTGTTAAGTGTGATGGTGTGCAGCTGGACAAGGGGCATTGGCAGGTGGTTCAAATACATGAATCAGGGTCTTGTTACTTAAATAATTTGTAGTACCACACTTGCAGCTGTTCCTCCATTCCTAGTTTGGTCAGCATTTCTCCAGTGCTCCTGAAGGACAGCCTGTGTCTGTCCCCAGTGCTCTGCTCCAACACAGACAACCACTGCCCCTGGCTCTCAGAGCTCTGGGTGTTGCTTTCTGCATGTCAGGTGGTGGCTCTGCCCTCAGCATTGGTGTAAGTAGACATAAATGGCTTGTAGGATTTGGGTTATTTCCAACCAAGTTGTCTTCAAAGTGTAACCACCTGAAATGTGGTGTCTCTCTGGGACCTGGGGACACCCATCAGTCAGCTGGTGCTTAGGCTGGAAGTATCACTATCAAAAGAATGGATCTAAAGCTTAGAGGGGTTGAAAACAGTGAGGAGTAATGGAAAGGTTTGCATCTTCCTGGAAGCCAGTCTGCTCACTGGCAAGAAAGAAGATACTGGAATGTATTTGGGGGCTGACTTTTCCAGGTGGCCTCTATTAAGACTTTGAAGAAAATTAGAGCAAAAGTAGACAGGAGAGCTGGCATAGTCTATCTGGCTCATAGGGACGTAAGGTTCTTCCACGTTTTTGTTTGGTTTTTGTGTTGGGGTTTTTTTGTTTGTTTGTTTTGTTGGTTGGTTTTGGTGGTGGGTTTTTTGGTTTGTTTGTTTGTTTTTTGGTCTTTGAGAAGAAATGCTACCAAATTTGCAACTTTTTAAATAATTTTTTTTTTGCTATGCTGGTATTTGATCTTACTGAATCTGTGTGATTGCATCTCACAATGACATTGCTGCTGGTGAACTTGGAAGCAGAGTGAGTTGACTTCTGTAAAGCTGATGATGTGTTTAAAGATGAGCATGTGCTGAACTGTATACTTTTTTGTTGGACTAAATCCATGTGTGGAGCACTGATCCTCGTGTTATAGCATCTGTAGAAGGGAAATACTGTTTCTCTCCCCCTTGAAATTTGAGGGAGGCCAACTTGTAAGTTTTGACTTATAGTAAAGGTTTTTTGATGGATTGTGCTGTGTAAAAATAAAGCTTCTTAAATACATACGTTAAAATGTGGCAGAAAATAGGTGTAAAAGTATCTGTCTCTTTGAATCATCACTGGTCTGAGACTGCCCTCTCTTGGAGGTCATCAGAAGATCAGAGAGAGACCAAATTTTCGAAGCATTTCTTTTGTATCTAGGAGGGGTAGAGTTCCAAGAAGCCAAAGGGATGTAGATGACCAAACATTGATGAATTTTTGGAGGGATTTCAACATCAAAGTACATCAACAACATAGGCAATTTTCGTTTGATAGTATGAGTGTCCTAAATTGAACTGATCATATATGATTTTTGATTGAATTCTACTTAAATGTTTTAATTAAATCTTTTTAGTAATATAATCGGGGTAATGAGAAGGTATACGGACTAAAAGTGTTATTTGGCTAAAATAAGGCTGAAATAGTTGTTTAAATTTAGCTGGGCTGGTAGACCTGTTCATCCAGCCTCAAGCTGGTGCCTAGAACAGAAAATGCTTATTTTATCCATCTGTCCAGGTTTAAAAAATTAATTCTCCCAGGTGATTTAACATGACATAAACCTCGTGTGGTTGGTACAGAGAACATCTTACTGTTAAAGCCTGTCTTGATAGATTTTGGTGAGCAGCTTATTATTTGTTTTAAGGAGAAAATTAATGTTTCTGCTGGCCTAGGAGCTTATCCATTTTACTTTACTGGAACACTCCCCTGGAGCCTGATTTTTGTCCCATTTCATGGGATATCCTTAGGCCAGAGGAGAGATTCTTGCCCTGATCTGTGTTCCTGGCCAAACCAAATATGCCCTTGACATTGCGAGTAAGCCAACAGGCAGAGGACAGTCAGACTTGCAGAAGGGAGACAATCTAGAGCAGTGCTGAAGGCAGCTCAGTGAGACCGCAACAGCTTCAACTGCTTTTGCTTCACTTGTCTGCAGGGGCATCTTCTCAAAGTTAGTCCACCTGCCTTCAAGCTGAGAACTGCCAAGGGGTACATTACTTTTTGATTTGTGGGCACGTTATTAGGTACTTATTACTGGAATACTGGAAACTTGGGTTCACCCCAGATCTTGTGTGTGTGTGTGCTGAGCAAGAGTTCACTTCAAGCCTTTAGCTCTCCTGTATTCCCAACAGTTTTCTTCAGCTCACTGAATTGCTATCTGTTGCTGATTTTGCTACAGCGATTCCAATGGAGAAGACACTTTGTCTTTTCCCAGGAGAATGAAGAGATTATTTTATGAACTTTTGTTGGCTCACCAAAATTGTAGCAACCTTCAACTTTGTCCAACTTAAAAAAGAGTACTCTGAATTCCTGTCTCTGACAAGACTAGCTTTTCAAGGGTGAAATAAGTTACCTTCTGTGTTCTTCCTGTGCAGTGAACAATTCCTCTGTCTGTTAAGACAAGAAAATACCCAACTTCTGGGTTTTTTTGTACAAGCTGGTATCAGAGAACATTGTCCTGTGGTGGTGGGAGCATGTTCTTTCCAGAGGGTGGAAAATTATTTTGGCCTCAAACCTTAATTCAGAGATGCTGAATATGTAGCCACTCTAATAAGCAGGAGTTTTAAGAGCATCCTTCCCAAAGATGCTTTAGACTTTCAGATATGGTGTAATAAATCCTTTAAGTTCAGTTGTTCTCCTGCCCCTTGACTAACATTAAAACTATAACAAACAATGTTCTGATTGGATCCAATCTAGGATAGCTGCTGCAAAATTTGGCTCAGGTTTTGAATTTATGTGGGCTTCAGTTACTTGTAGCCACCATCGTGTTTTAGCGTAGAAAAGGGAAATAACTAGGTAGTCAGTTTTCTGTAGCATTTAACACATCTCACTGCATTTTAAAGACTGGGACAGTTTGTAGTGATTTATATAGAGATATCTGATGTTCTTCTGATGTTTCCAGATCTGAGGGTTGTGGCTTCTAACCAGTGAGCTCTCAATATGTTTCAGGTGAGACAACAGGCTAAGCTTACTGTTTCGTCTCCCCTTTCTTGCTGTAAAGGAAAATCCTCAATACAGGAAGACCTGGGTGTCTTTTAGCTGCTGCTCCACTGAGGTGTTGGGTCTGACATAGCTGCATCCAAACACTTTTTTCCTCTAATACCCTTTGCAGCCTGGGGACAAAAAGCAAGATGGGAGTGGACAAGGAGGTAGCAGCCTAATAGGGGCAGCACCTGGGACAGATTGCTCTGGGAGACGTGTCAGACGTGTCAGATGACAGTCTTGTGCCTTGTTGCCTTTTGCAGTATAAGGGTGATATGTAAGTGCTTTTGAGCTTCTGAAAAGCAATGTCCTTGCAGTCTCCTTTATGGTGACAGAAGAGAGAGCCTGGCAGGGCTGGAAGGTAGTTTAGTTGGATGGGCATGCTGCTGTGGAAAGTACCCCTTGGCACCAGTGCCCCCAGGAACTGTACAGAAAATTTCTGCTGTGATTTGAAACCACAGGATTCTCTGTTTGAGAGAGCAAGTGAGGGAGATCCAGTGTCAGGTTTTTTTATAAAAACAGAAAAAGGCAGATCAGGAGAGGGATTTCAGTGGGGCATAGCTACAGATTGTTCTATGAGATAAAATGTGATACCTGGTTTCCTTCATAGCCCCTTGTGTCTAATGTTGCAACTTAATTCTGGCTGCAGCCTGTCCTTCCATGAGGTATTGAGGTTCTTTCTTTCCCTACCTATTGTCAGGACTCATACAAGAATCTAATATCCTGTAGGTCTCTGACAAAACTGAGATTGAAATTGGGCAACTATATTTAAAAAAAGAAAATAAACCCCAAACCCTCTCTGTTGAGACAGGCAAGGACAGCAGATATTACTGAATTTCTGCCTCTACTTCAACAGATGTGGCAAGATTTATTTTTTTCTTAACAACAGCTTGCAGGTTTTTTTTGTTATTATTGATCCTTTTTATTGTATTTTTTTTAAAACCAAATGACATTTTGATGTCAGTCTGCAGATAAACCGTATCTGTAAATCCTAGGCCAGCACCTTAATGATAGCGTTTCACACATGATATAAAATCACCCATAAAAAAAAAAACCAAACACATATGAGGAATGGAGAGTGTTTAGTTTTTTCCATGTGGCCTCTCCCCCTGTGTATTGGCAAGGCAAGCCACCAAAAGAGTAGCAGTCAATGATCTTTAATCCAGTTGACCTGTCATCTATTTTGCTGCCTGCTGTCATGACCCCATGCTTGTGTCTGGGGTAAGAAAAAGTATTTTCAGTGGCTGCTTGAGAACCACATCCATACTAGTTGACTGGCTGCTCCCAGCCAAGAAGAGTCCTAGCGAAGTTCCTCCTTTGTTCTCGGGAAATGAGGTGTGACTTTTAGTGTACCTCACTTACTCACTTCTCAGGAAGTGAGCTGGGATTTTGCTGTCTGAGGTTTTTCTGACCAGTATGATTGAGATTTGCTAACTTATATGGTATGAATCATTAATATTGATCATTAGTATGGAATCATATGTATTTTTGAAATTCAAAGATGCTAGCAGCCACAGAGATTAACAGACTGCACAAAATGTGCCTTGCTTTTTTAGAAACTAAGGAAAAACCGAGCAGAACTCAGGGTTGCTCTTGTAAATTTTCTTTTTTTTAGTTCTGTTGGAAATTAGTTGAGAAATTAAAGTCATTTGACTCTGACATGCGTGCGAATACAGAATCAGATTTGACAGTTTATGGGAAAGGTGGAGCAACCTCTTCGCTCGGCCCCTGAAGCTGTTCCCCAAAAGGTGGCAGTCTCTGCTAGCAGGAATGTGTCTCTCGCTGGCAGATGGATGCTTTTCCTTAAGGTTCATTCAGTTCAGTGTTCTGCATTGCTCGGGTTTCTTCCCCTCCCCTCCTCCCCGCATAACCTTTATCTTTCAAACGAGACCAGCAGCCTGTATATTTGACAAATATTTGTCTAGCACTGTAAATGCACACAGACTTAAAAATGACCTTTGAGTTAAACCAGAGCAGATTCCCACACAAAAAAGGAATTAGTTTTTAGTTGGTTTTTTCCCCCTAAGCTATGTAAACAGAAATTATTAGAATGCATGCTATGAATGCTTCATCTCTGTATCTGTGTCCGGGCTTCCATGGCTTTTTAAAATCTCGTGACAGCTACAACCGTTCCCTAAAAACCCTGCTAAAAGCTGCGACCTGCACTCTCTTGTTATAGGGGACGCTTCCTAATTCATTCAGTGCTCACTTGGTTTGGGGTGAGATCTGAAGGACCTGAAACTGTCCATGTGTTGTAATTTAGACCCTGTGGAGCTGGGACTCTTTTCTTACTGATGTTTTTCTGGTGGAGCTGTATTTACCTGTCAGCCTGGACCCTACATCTCCACAAATACAGTTTTCCTGAACCACTGCTGGGACTGAAGACATCAACCTGTGGGTCCTCCTGCAAGATCCAGCCAGTAGTTATTATGGGACAAGGTGGAGTACAGTTCATATACTGATGTTACCGCTCCCCACCCCCATCACATCCTTATGCACATGATCTCCTCATCTATTTCTGTAGTCTTCTCAATGAAGAGCTCAACGAATCTAAGGAAAGAAGTGGAAAATGTCTGCAGAAGCAGATAATTCTGTCCTTCCATTTGGAGACAGAAACCAAAGTTTACCCCTTGGGACACTCAAAGGCATGTGCTGGTTATTCCTTAGAAACAATAGGGGAAAAAAAACCCCAGACTTTCCACAATAGATCTTTTGCACTTAGGAGCCTGACATTGTATTTCAGGTCCTTTTTGAGGTAGGGTTAAACTAAGAAGGGTATTATAGAGCCCACTGGGACCAAGCTGTTTCTACTGTGCAGGCACTCTGAAGTAGCTTTGTCTTTATAGCCTGACATTTTTCGTGTCAGCCTGGTTGGAATGAAAGGATCTTTATATTAATAGTAATTCAAACTAGCATGGTACCATTAGAAATTTCATTTAACTAATCTGTTTATATAATTGGGTCTGTTCTAGGATTGTCTTCTGTTCTTTAAAAAAAAAAAGGCATTGATAAACAAATCTGACTCACTCTTGCTCAAAAATTGCATAACTTAGAGTGAAAATCTGGAGGGGTTTTTGTTTGGCTTTTTGTGGGAGAAAAGGGGTGAGGAAGGAAGGCTAGGGGCATAGTGTTTGTTTGTTCTGAAGAATGCATTTGTTTGCCAGACTGAGAAAGTGTTGAGGGTAAAATCCAGATGCTTGCCTCACTACTGATTTTTGGAAGCACGTTCAGTTCCACTGTTGCCTTCATTGAGGCTTCACACAATGGAATAAGTAGTCAAAAGCTGACAGCATGAAAAGATCTTGGGGCATTTCCACATCAGAGAAAGCAGATCAGAGGTAGAGATGATTCAGATCACAGAAGCAGTAATTGTCAAAGGCACCAAACAGCTTCTGTCCAGTGGTTCATGGGCTTGGGACATTCTTTCTTGGGAAAGAAGCTACTGAGGAAGGATGGATAGAAATCTCTTGATGCCATGGGGAAGGAGAGGATGAAAAGCAATTAGTGTTTTGCTGCTGCTTATAATAGGAAGTCCAGGGAGATGTGAAAAGTTTTTGTGGGTTTGGGATTTAAAGCAAGGTTTGTCCCATCATCTGGGACAGCTGTTGAGCAGAGGCTAGAGGTGCTAGAACTGTGCCTGGATACAGGAGTCTGTGCTCTAAGGAGTTTCAGAGGAGACACATGAATTTTACCAATCCTGTCAGAGTAATCTGGTGAGGTGTTACACTTTTGCACTAGTTTTGCTTTTTTGTCCCCTTATCATCTGGTATTTGCCAGTGCTGGAAACAGACTAACCTAGGCTGCAGAGACTCAATGTGGCCAAAAGATGATCCCATGTACAGTGGGTGTCAGTGATTTTTAAATGCCCGAATAACTAATTTTCATGTAGATAAGAACGAGTTTGAAAGTCAAAATAGTACAGTCTTTTAAAGTTTTATTTCCCTTTAAGCAATCATGACTTCTCAGTAACTTTTCTCCTTTTTAAAGAAGTATTTCATGTAGGAAATTAGATTATTATTTCATAATCAGTATAGAATTTTTTCCATATTTTTTTACCATTCCCCCTTTTCTTGGCTTGGCACACTGCAATTTTTCACAAGGGGTCAGATTCTGGGAGATGAATATCCTAACTCCCACAGAAAGTTTCCTGGAGGCATTTGGCAGAGTTAAAATACCCTCATTTTTTTCTATTAGAGAAGGTTTTTTCTTTGTTTTTGTTTTATCTTTCTTTTTCAACTGATCATATTCTGAAGCATTTATTTTGCTCACGTATGGATTAAACAAAAAAAAAAAAGTGGGTGGGGAAAGAAACACACAAACAACAGTAACAACAAAAACCCAGTAGCTTGTTTGTCCCCTGTGGACAGAAGTACTATGTCTACACATTGGCCCTGCACACATTGAAGAGGTACTTAGATGCAGACAAGCTGCTGCTGTCATTAGTCATAAAAGTGTTTCCATTAAAGTTTTTAAAATCTCATTTTCCTTCTTTCCCAGTTAAATTTTTGTTTTTGTCAGTTGACATTCAAGACACATTGAAGCATTGGAAACCTACTTGGTAAGGTGCTGCCTAAAACTTCCCAGGGTACTGGAATGGTCAATAATCTTTGTTCTGAAGGTTTTTAGTTTCAGTGAGATAAGAATAACTCTTCTTAAAAAAATAAATTTAAAAAAAAAAGTCCAACAGCAAACAGCCATAAGTTATAAGGCATTAATAAAGTTATGTAAGTATAGTTTGTTGTTGTTGTATAATCTACTAGGGAATAAATTTCCTAATCAGATAAGGAAAGGAATGAATGTTAAATGTACATTGCTTTAAAATAGACCTGGAGTTTTAGTTTCTTTGGATCTCTGTTGCAAAGATGTTTGGATCAAAGCTTATTTCTTTAATGACAAATAAATTGCATTAAATGCAATTATATGCCTTTCATAAAGATTCAAAGACAGAGCTTGTCAGCCATGCAAATATTTTGGTACATGCATTACAGGTTTCTTCTGGGCTGGGCAACCTCTAATTTAATTTAAGAAATGAGTGGGGGAGAATCATATTTATAATAATAAAATCACTGTTTCAGAAGAAGAGAGTAGGAGCCTGTTTACTGCCTTCAGTGGGCTTTAGATCAGAAGCAAAATTATCACAGTTATCTCTAATGCCCTTAAAATTATTGTAATAAACTTCCTTTTCTTCTCTTCAGTATCCACGTGGAAAATCTTGTAATCTCTGCTAATTTTGAGGCAACCGTTTCCCTGACTTTATTAGATGGTTTCCAGAACTGTGTTAATGAAACAATGACACATGACAGGTTGGGTGTTATGGTCTAATAATGATCTGCCTTGGAGGTTAATGGCATTTGGCTGGCAGCCTCTTGGTAATAGGCAGCGTGTGCACTCACTGCCCAGGTGTAGGGTTATTAATTCACTTTGGTTTACTCCAGGCTGTATGTGTATCATTGTGACACTTGGCCCTTCCTCCTTCAGCCCCGGAGGAGCCTGATGTTTGAGGAGAACGGCAAGACTTTGCCAAATGCAAGTTATGCACCTCAAAACAGATAGCCTGGGCTGTGCCACTTCTGCTTCTTACCTTGCAGGGGGTTCAGCTTTGACAATTCAACCCCGAGGGCAAAGGGGCTGAAAGGCCATGGGAAGCAGGAGAGAGTGGCCTGTTCCCAGGGCTTGAAGGCTTTACAGGTGGGTTCGTTTCAGCCGCAGGGTGGAGGTAGGGGCAGGAGCAGAAGCAGAGTAGCACAGGCTGGCATGGGGCAGGACATGCTCCCAAGTACCACTGATGTGGTGGTGGTGTGTATCTATGTGCACTCACAAATTTTATGCTTTTTTGTACTTGAATGACTGTTGCTGCATGCAGATACTGAATAACATACATGTAATTAGCTCAGACCTGGGAGAGAGGGGACATTTTGTTTAGCTGAGGTGTGCTCCCTCTGAAGGAGAAAGCAGCCCAGAGGCTTAAGAACAAACTTTATATAAAATTTCCTTAGATTACAATTCAAATCCTTCTGCTACAGTAAAAATAAGAAAACTGAAACCAAAACGCCTACTTCTCTATTGTGTTAACACAGCCAAAGCGTCCTGGCGGTATGAAGTAGAGCACTGAGTACATGTGCTGCTGGGTGGGAGTGAAGCAGATGCTCCTCTTGAATGATACACCACTGCCTGCAACTTTTACTTAATGACCCCAGGTGTTGCCCTGCATCTGCTAGAAAAGGGCCAGGAAGAACAAATCCAGGTCTTAAGTCTCACTGGATGAATTTTGCTTGTGGATAAAAAGGCTTGGGACCCCAGCATTCACTTCACTTCAGATGCCGCAGTTTTTGTCACACAGAATATGTGGAGAATGGATATTTTTGTACTTCAAATCAGTTGCTTAGCTAAGAATGACTTCCAGGGTAAAATGCCTCTGCTGTTCAGAGGAAAGGACATACAAAAGTGCTGTGTATTTGGTTTGTTGTTTGTCTAGTGGAATGATTTCTTTTTGTGCTATGATTTTTGGTTTATTGGTGCTTAAAATGGAAGCTTTCTTTAGCAGACATACGGCTAGACTGTGCAGTGATGTTGGCCAGTGATTAAAAGTAACCTCTTATGTGGGAGGAGAAACTATGAGTTTGTAGCATAAAACACATCCCTTGAATGCTGTTGAGGAAAGGATAGACAACTGATTTGGAGCAAAGAATATTTTAATATCATCCTTGTCATGTAATATGTCCTGGCCCAATTCTTTCTGTTAAACTTCAGTTCCTGAAAAGAATAAAGATGCTGCTCCTGTGAGGTTGCTGCTGCTCTGTTCTCCAGAGGCACTGATGTCTGAGAGGATGCCTCTGTACGAGACTGACATTTGCAGAGTAACCCTGTGGGATACCAGGTGTGCTGTAGGATGGAGGGGGCTCAGGAAGCCAGAGTGCTATTTCTGGCTTTGTCAAGGTCCCAGTACATGACCTGGGGAAAGGCACTCAGCCTCTCCCTGCCTGTGTTTCCTTTCCTGTTTATATGCCCTGCACACCCTTCATTCAGAGTCTTCTCTGTGTTCGGTGTTGAAAGTCTACTTCTCATCTCTGAAGGTCCTTAAAGTGTGATGGTGGATAAGTTGAGAGATGTGGAGGTCCATCATGATCTGGATCAGGCATTTGCCAGTAAACAGAAAATGCATCTATGTGTTTTCCTGTGGAAAATAAATGTGGTTTTTTTCCTATTATGACTCTTAAGTTATATTTCTATTTGTTTGGTTTTTTGTTTGTTTTTCTCCAGTTAAATTGTCTCGATCTAACTTCCAGGGAAGTATTAATGTAGTATCCACTTCTTTTTTTTTTTTTTTTAAGTCAGAATGAACTTAAGATGACAAGGTGCTGAAGCAATAATTTCTTGCATATGGGTTCCTTTTGACGAGGAGTACGGTATGTAACATAGTTGTGGTATGGAGTAGGGAAACAATTTACGTGCAGGTAAAGAGAATTCAGAAAAGAGTGCTTTTGTTGAGGGGGAACTATGTCACTAGCAGCCTGAGATGGGTGAGGCAGCTGCATTCCCAGCTGCAACCAACAGAGATGCTGTCAATTTGTTCCCAGGCGTTAGTAAAGGCTGCTCCCTTATCCTTGAGCAGGGCAGAAGTTCTCTAGTGAGGGGTGGAGGAAATAGTATGTATATTTTTGGCCATGGTTTCCAGTAGCCAAACCCCGTTGTATTCTTGCCCCCAGAGACACCCCTGAATCTCAGGATGGTTTACCCCCTCACCAGCTAGTTCAGCTCAGGCTTTGCTTGCACTCACATGCTCCCTCACACTTCAGCACTCACTCCATGGGCACATGGACACTCCTACCCGTGGTCTGACTCCAGTAGCTGCACTCAAACCCCTGTACACTGCCCCCTCCCCAGTAAATCGAATCCCTAATCTAGAATAAATAGTAGAAATTAAGGAGAGGGCGAGTGCAGACAGACAAATGTACCAAAGAGCCAACTGGTTAGATGAGACTAATCTTTTATATTCCTTTACCGCTCTGTTTTCCCCACATCTCTTCACCCTCAAATCACCTTAATTCATCCCTTTCTCCACCTCTGGTGCCTTCCCTAAACATCCTGTAGTAGGTTTTATGCAATCCCCAAGCACTCTTCTATATTGCATTTCATTCCCCTGGGCAGCAACTCGATCTAAAAGGCATTTTAGTGTTGACCTGTCCTGATGGGTTTCATACCTGGACACTGGGGCTGAAGCCCTGCTGGAACAGCTCTAGAAGGGGTCTGTTCTTAATTTGGGTTCCTTCCTGGCCTTGAGCCCCCCTGTATTCTTCTAGGACTGTGAAGATCAGGCTGTGGTGAGCTGCCACTCTCTCTCTGTGCTTATTTGGGTGTGTGCAAATGAATTTTTATCACGTAACCTCGGGAGTGTTAGGTTTTCCTGTCATAAATAGCTAGGGGGAAAATGTGAGTAAGCAGGAACCCCCAAATCTGTAGCTGGCTAATTCATAGCCACCCAATGTGCCTAGCACCTGAAAAGCACATGTATCACCCTTGTCAAAACCATACGGTGAAACCTAAGGCAAAACAGCATAACTACTTTTCCATATTAGCAATTCAGCTCTTGCTTGCTATTTTTTTTTAAGCAGCATTCTTCAAACTGTAAGTACAAAACCATAATTAGTACGCAGAGCAGATGCAGCAACTTCAAAAACAGAAATCAAGCAATAAACCCTGAGGCAACATAACCACATCTTGGTTGTCACTAGCATGTTATAGAGGCAGTAATGATATACGGAAGTGTATGGGTTCATGGGGAGATGAGATAGGAGGCAGTTATGAAGGTTAACACAATTTCTGCACAAAAATTGAAGAGCTTTATCTGATGATGATGGCAGCAAACTCCCAGTTTTTTCCTTGTGGTAGGTTAGGTTACTTATCCTTTGTCTGGAGCAAGGGGAAAGCAGGTTTCCTTTCCCACTCATGTATCATCTAGCTACTAAATTCTTCTACAAGCTACCAACCATCTTGTTGGCCTGGGAAAACATCAGATATGATAACTAGCCTGCTTTTGCAGAAATGGCTTATTTTCCAAATAAAAAAAGCAAGCTGGAAGAAAGAAACAAGTCGTGAGTCTTTGTTGTGATGCTGGGCAGTGGTTGCATGTTTAGCACAGAGCAGCCTTTTATGAAGAGGCACTTACTTCAATTTGAGCAGTCTGAGCTGAGGGTTGTGCCCAGTCAGAGCTCGTGCAAAAACTCGGTGTGGACATACAAAGGGATTAGTTGACTGCAAGCCAGAATCTGATAATGATGGTATTTTGGGTCTTGCCCATTCTAAAAAAGAAAAAAAAATCACAACCTTAATTGTTCCAGCGAACTGTCAGAAATACAGTTGAACTGGTAATGCTAGTACTGTGGTATTTTATATTAGAGTATTTTTCCCATTCACTCCTATATACAAAGCCATGAGTGATGCTGGTAGAAGATACTGAAATGAAGCTGTTTCCAGGTCCCGGTACCAGTGGTCTCAAACAAATGCACTTTCTCACTGTCACAATGTCTGCCTGGTACAAGGGAGGATCTTGTGTGATGGCACTTTGCGTGTGTGTGTGTGAGTAAGTACAAAGCCTTCAGGTAAAACTGACTCCAGACACCGTCATCCCCTACACCTTTGGTGGGAAAGTTGCTGGGTGTGCTGCTTGGGCAGGGAGAGGAAATCCAGCTCTGCCTCATCAGGGAGTTCTGAAAAAGGAAGGAGTGGAGATGAGAATGAGATCAAAATGGGTTACCTGGGGAGAAATGTAAACTATGATCACAAAATGTGACCCTAAAACATAACCTGGAAGAAGAAAACTGTAGTAATAGCAATGCTTTAAGGCACAGGGGAAAAGAGGAATAGGGTAAGCCACTCTGCTGTTTCTTAAAAAAAAAAAAAAACAAAACCAAACCAAAATGTTATGTTTTCACTGATAATTATTTTCCAGGTGCAAACACATAAGAGAATTGTTAAAGTAACTCTGAGGTGCCCTGTGCTAGAAGCCTTCTGTTCTCTCCCCAAATGAGAATTAGTTGTATTGTTCTCCGCAGTTGTAGAGGAATACTACAATGTTTGCCCTCAGAGTACTTGCTATCTATGATAATCTGGGTAAAGCAACAGCACTTCAAAGTGAAGATAAAACATAGATAAAAGTATTTTTCCACCTGTGACTCTATTATCCCACACTATGATTCTGTATTTTGACCAGGTAGTTTCTAATTTCTTTTCCCTTCTTCTGATAAAGTAATTGGTAGGTTTAGTTGAGGTTTTCTGAACTGAAAAGTGATGTCTAGCACTTTTTTCTTTTCTTTTTTTTTTTTTTTCCCATGAGAACCTCTTACTTTGTGGTTGCTTGAGGAAGTTGACTTAAGCAATTTAAAATGTAGTCGTGGCTTATTTAGAAAGAGACACTGGCCGTTAACACAAAAATATATGCCTAAATATGCCAACAGGTGCAAGAGCTGCCTAATCACATGATGGCTACAGGAAACCTATTAACCATAGTGTTTGGGTTAAAGACAGGTCATGCTGATAATTAAATACAGAAAGTAAATTTTTTCTGTATTTTTTTCCTTCCCCCTCGTTCTATGTTTCTATGTTCTAGATTTAATATGAAAGGTTGTGACACTGATTAAAATCAGTGATAGTCATAGCTGTAATAGGAACAGAAATAGAGGTGTGAGGTTAAGGAAATGTCAGCATTCATTATGAACTTCTGTGCTCTTTCAGGTCCCAGCTTCCAAATACTTTCTACGTATTTCTAAAATAAGGCTCTTGAAAATATACTGTGAAAATATGAAGCTATTGTCTAAGTTATTTCTTAGATTGACTTTGGCTCTAGAGGTCTTATGTAAGGCATCATTTGGGTTTAGTTTCTAGGGCTAGAACTTTTCTTCTTCACTGTAAGGAGAGAGCACACACACAAAATAATTTTTGGAGTAGATTTTAACTTCTGTAAGGAAAGGCTCTCTTTTATACCTGTTCTGTGAGGTCTATAGTCTGTGCATGTAAATGTATACATAGCCCATCTCAAAGCTCTCTAGCAGCTGACTGAAAATCTGTTAGCTTTCTGCATCACAGATTTCTTTAGGCAGAGGAATCCTGTTGATTCATTTTTAGCTGTGACCCAAGGTGATTCACGCTCTTGATATTCTTGTGCTTGCTGGTTAAATGGTTGATGTGCAGGTTACCATTTTACCCTTACTTTTCTCCCTCCAGTCACGCCTTCTAGATGATATAAATTGCCTTAAAGTTGATTGGTGCCATCTTGCCACTATACCTCACTTTCAATCATCAAAACATGTTTGTGGAGCACGTAGCTACACCTGGTACTTAGTATAGCGACATTTCTGTTTGAAATCTACTTCCTAAGGATGTTTAGGGAAAAATCCCAAGCAGCATTCTCCAGCATATATCCTTTCCAGGGCAGGAAGCACATCTGCCTGTCTACAACAAAGGCATTGCTTCTCAGAGGTTAGGTCTGCCATGCCTGTATGTCAGGGGAAGTCTTTCAGCAGCAAGCAAGGTGATATAGGGGATTCTGTCCTACAAATGGAAAAAAGTGATTCATCTAGTTAGAAGGCTTCTTGCTGTGCTCATCTTCCCTCATCCCCAGTAGACCAAAGCAACATGAAAAGCAAGACTTTTATTTTCCAAGATGCCTTCTAACCTGGTGAGGTGACTTCATTCCTGTTCAGCCTCTGCCTACTAATGACTAAACTGGCCTGCAGTGTACCCTCAAAATCTGCATTTGTAGTTCAAAGGTCTTGCTTTGTTAGTCAGCTAGTGCTACTGTCCACACCTTTGAAACTCTACAGCAAATAGGAATTGCTGGTGGGCATTTCCCTCAGGATCTTAACCGTCCTATTTCTTTCAGTTTTATGGTAGAAAGTTGATGAGGAGGTCAAATAAGTTAGAAAATGTGAAATCTAGACCTAAGTTACAAATCTGTAGATTTTCATGCTTCTCCTTGATGCTTCTTATTTCCAAGGTGGAGTGTGTGAACCCCAGCGTGTGAACACAGTTCATTTGTAATACAACAAATCTCTTGCAATCTTTCATTATGAACCATTTCCCTTGGTGTAAAATCCCACACACAGTAATACTGCAGGGTACAAACAACCTCTGTTCATCCACTAAATGGTCTTCCTCTTTAAATTGTCATAAAAAGATCTTTAAATTGCAAGTGTTGGTAAGAAGCGATGATCCAATGATTATGGGATTGAGTTCAGTTTGTTCTGCTGCAAATTTTTTCTCAGACTTCAAGGTGTTTCTTAGACTTTGACTTCAGAGCACATCCTCCTTGTCTGGCAAGATATCTTAAAAGATAAGGATGATATGAGAAACTCCTTCCTTGTAGTCAAGCAGTCTGGTTCTTCCTACGTGGTTTGTCACTCACCGACATTTCGGGAACTCCTCTATGTGTTGGATAACACAAACCTTTATTATACAACAACTTTTGAAAGAATAACATTGACTATCACTTTTATTCTCTTAACTCTTCCTTCCCTATGTTGCTTAAACGTTCTTGTTTGTATGAACTGAATTTACCTACCTAATTCTTTTTAAGATTTTACTGTATTTAAGCACTTGTCCAATCTGATACTTGTGTTACTTACCAAACGTGGAAAACATGTCTAAGACAGCGTATCTTCTGAATGTTCCTTGGAGATTAGAGTAACACATTTACTTCTCTGGATTCTCCATCCTTTGTGTATCTTTGCTTGAAGCTGCAAAGTATCCATCCAGATCTGCCCACTACTGATTATATATATTTTCTAATTTTATATCTATATGAGAAACTGTAGAGAAGGGGGCAGAATGATGACTTAATATCATTTCAGCTTATTCCGTTCTGGTCTCTTATGTCACAAATCCATTGGCATACACGATTGGAGAAAGTATTCTGAAAGGCTCTGCATTTTAGAAAAGGCAGAAATAAACAGTATAAAGGAATAATACTTTGAACTCTATTTACATCAATGATAGCAGATTTTTTTGTTTGGTTGTTTTGTCTGTTTGGTTGTTTTGTTAGCAGAAAGTAAGGGTAGAAACAAAGTTATTGGAACACTGTATCATGAGCTGGAAATAGGGCTGATCCAGGCAAATGAGAGGTGAAAAGAGATATTTGCATTGCAAAAGGTTCACAGTTCTCTGCTTCTGAGCTTAGTATCAATAAAGCCACAACAGATGTAGTGACATCGAATCTGTTCCCAAGAGAGGAGGAAGCCATCTTTTTTAGATAGAGACAAGTCTTGGATGGAGCGAAGAGACTTCATTTTTTTCTGCATTTCAACACTGTCTTTTGTTCCTGTATCAGCTTTAAAACATCTTCCTCCTGTGGCTCATCCTGCACAGCCTCATCTATTCTGTGCATAAGTGAGGAAACCTTACATGCCAGAGATACAAAGTTTTGTCAATACCTTGAGGGAGGCTTTGAGGTTGACCATACTGAAAACCAGCAATCTGTGGCAATCACGCTGCACCCATCTCAGGGTAGCTTTACCAGAAGGAAGACCTGCTGATGTAAACTACAGAAATGAAAGAGCATGCTTGTATCAGTTGCAGAGGACTGAGCCAGAGCCTTTAGATTTTAAATACACATTCAACCTATGAAGATTCACAGGAAGCCTGTGCAGAGCTGTTACTGCTGAGTCAGTATCTGTGCTGTGTTTTCCTGGAAGCATTTGTAATAGCCTGTCGATGCCTTTGGCCATCTATTGCCACATGTCCAGTACAGATCTCCATCAAACGCAGTTCTGAAGTTTGCATGCAGATGACCAGCAAGCATAATAGAAATCGAGGACACTGAGCTGTGATGGAAAATAGCTTGTTTTTTGGAGGGTTTGTTTGGGTTTTTGGAGGGGTTGGTNTTTGTTTGTTTGTTTTGAGAAAAGGAAGGAAGCCCTTGGAGGGCTGGAGAAGGGACAGATGCAGCTGTGGTTCTGTCCCTGCAATGCAAACAAAGAGTGCTTGGAGATTTGTAGAGCTCTCTGCCTGCAGTAACTGCAGCACCCTGGAGGGAGAAGAGAGGTTAAAAACCAGCACCCTCGTTGTGCTCTTGCCTGTCTGAACACAGAGCAGGAACCCTGAATCGCCTGGAGCTGAGGTCCCTGTTATTCCTTGATTTTAAATTCCTTGCTAAGAGGGGCCCTCTGCTAGTATAGAAAAGTCAATATAAACGGCGAATAATGCATTTGGCCTCCTGGAAAAGGGAAGATATTTTGTTACAAAGTGCATAATACACCTCTGTTAAGCAACATATGTGAGCTAAGAGACCTGTCCCAGGTAATCTTTTAGATGTGTGAGATGTGCCAATGAGCCTGAATGTGGCTGTCTGCATAGGCGTGAATCAAGTTCACCCGGTTCACTGAAGGTGAATCAGGATTGAGCCATGACTACTAAAAGCAGCAGATATATCATAAGATACTAAAGCCAAAGTACAAAACGTATTTGAACACATTACTGTGGTCCTGTTGACACAAGAAAATACCTTTGTGCTCTACTGAATCCACGCTATTCCATAATTAGAGGCAGAAATGAAAGCCATAGAATTACAAGATCAGTATCTGCTGTTCTTGGTACTGTTGAGCTGCTATGTTGTCGGCATTGGGTAGTAAAATATTAATCTTCTGGGGGAAAAAAAAATTATTTCTTGTTTAAAATACTGAATTTCCAGGAGATGGGGTCTGTGTTTGGAAATGATTAGAAAAACACTAGATAGGTAAAGAGACAATACTGAAATACCCAACTTAAAAAGAGGTTACAAAAGTTTACAGTAAACTGAAATCTGGGTGTGGTTCTTATATCCACACTTATTTTGGGTTTAAATCAATAGCAGATCACATAGGTGTTCACTTATGTCCTGTAGATGTGCACAATAAAAACAGCTTGAGAAGTATTTGTTATTCCATGTTGACAGCTGCATTTGGGAGAAGAGTTTAACAACGTGCTCATCGATTTCCTAGCCTTTAAATACTTGCTGTGGCTATTGAAGGTGGAAGAATATTACACAGAGCACTTTTGTCTCCAAATACTTTATCTTATTCAATAACAACAAAGACTAGCTGTCACTTTGTTCCCTGAAGAACTGAAGCAAAAAGAGCTTGTGTAATTTCTTCTCTGAGTTACCTTGGACTAACATGCTGGTGAAAGGGATAAATTTAATTCTCACAAGTAGAAGTCTGCATTACTAAATTTTCTATTTCAGCTTATCTTTTAGCTGTAAATTAAATAAGATATTGCTTGAATGCTAGTTTGATCAGAACTGAATCAAACTTTGTACAATTTTTCCAGTTATAACAAAGCAGATAGGATTACTAACAAAGTCTACACTTATGCTTACAAAATACATTGCATACGAAGACATAGTAGGATCAGTAAATGAAAGAATAACAAGGCTAATTTAAGTGATTTATAGAATCCCCAGTGGGTATAAGAATGAAGAAGGTTGCTCTTGAGCTTGCTAACTTCCCATTCCTTGCAAACCACAGTCATAGTCTATGAATTCAAGCTTGAAAAATCTTGAGCATAAAGAGAAGTACCAGGGGTGAATACTTCAACTTTGCAAAAACTCCTAAATTTGAGAGAGGAAAATAATGGTCATACTAGATAAGAAAGAATACAGTTTTTTAAGTGGGCTAGTAGGACTCACCTCTACATTAGAGTTTATTTTTCACAGGATACAGAGAAGAGAGTTGATTTGGGGGAGCGGGAAAGAATCAAAAGAGTAGTTTTAGTAATGCTTTTACATTTTGTCCCTCAGTAATAAGGTTATGTAGGTGACCTAAAGAATAAAAATTAAACCAGATGATGGAGACAAGGTACGTATGAATTCAAGACAGATGTATTTGGCCAAAAACTGTGATTGATCTTTGAGTCTGGGTGATAGGATTGCTTTCAGCAAAGAAGAGTTCATGTTCAGGAAAGATGGGAAGCTCTTGGACAGGAAGCCATGTGAAAGAGGGGTATAATTTCTAGTTTGCTTATTTGCCAAATAAGTGTTAAACTGTGTAGTATGAGGTTGTTACCTGTTCTGCAGTTTCTTTGCAGTATTAGAACTTAATTAACTCATTTCCCTTCTCAGCTTTTTTCTCTGTCATAAATTTGCTTTCAGCCAAGGGAGTGAGCTAAACTGTATCAAATGTGACACTGGAAGCAGTTCACACACTCATGTTCCAGACAGAAGAAACCTTGAATCTTGTTTCAGGAGTAACATTGGTCCTACTATGCCCTCAAAACCCGGGGAACTATTATAGTTAACCTGATATGGAGTGTGAAAAATTGAGATATCAGAGAAGTTTTGTCTGGTATGCAAAAGATGAGAGTATGAAAACAAATAGGCAAAATTAGCAGTAAATTAGCCAGTCCAAGCATATTTCATCCTTTTAAATAATGACTGTGTTTTATCAGGTCTTTGTACATACCACCAAGATGAAAGGCAGACCCTTTCTCAGGGCAGTTCAGAGGTAGCTCTGAGTAGCCCTGTATTGGTTGGTCCATTATATAGGTGAAAAAGGAGCATACCAGAAATTGTGATTTTTGCCAACATCTCAGGCAGTTGAGCTTTGTAAGTGATAATTATGCTCCTGGCAACAAGTTAAGCCAGATGTTCAGGAGCAGCTGCTGTTGACCTGTTGGCAAAGTTAGTGGCTTTATGGTATGATGGAGTGATTCTTGGCATCTTTCTAGGTGATGAGGGCATAAATTTGAGAGGAAATTAGACTGAGTATAAGTTGCAACAATATGCCATCATGATAGAAATGTACATCAGTAGCAGGTAATGGAGAATCTTGAAAATTATGCTAATGACTCTGCAGAGGATGGAAAAATACCTTCTAGGCATCATTAGTCAGTGATTTCTGCTCATCAAAATCACTATTAGGAGTGGCATCTGGATGTGCTTCAAATAGTCTAGCTCTAGATTGTGGGAATATGACCTAGAGGCTTTTCTTCCATCACAGGTACTCAAAATTCAGGGACTTGAGATTTCTTTGCTAGCAAGTTTTGTGAGGAAAGAAAATAAAAGGTTCCAGTGGAAGGTCATAGGTACTTTACCACTGGCACAGAGGAGTGGAAATACATAATAATCCTGAGTCTGACATTTCTTGAACCCTCACATACTTGTGTAATTCCTCTGATTCTCCCTCATAAACAGCCCAGAAGGCATCTTGGCGATTGCGGGAGAAGTTGCATTTATGATCGCTTGTTACCACAATGAGGACTTTATGAGTTTCCCTGAAGATAAGCAGACCGTGCAGGGAAAGGTTTTGAAGGAGCTTTAGTCCTCTGTTCTCTCCAATGGATTCAGAAGCGAGTTTTAAAAACTTGTCTTTATGGCTAACAAAATGTAATGAGGTTTTGTTTTCTTTGCATTTCATGCTATGACTGAAAATGTTCTGAATAGGATGGGTTTGCATCTGTAAGTATACTCAAAAGGCCATATTGTCTTAATCGTACATTTGCATAGATAATTCAGTCTTCAGACTAGAGTCCATTTGTGCTTTGTCACCCCTGAGAAGGGCAAACAATTCACTCTGTCTGTGAAATGCATCTTTTCTGTGGGGTCTAGGAAAACTAAGTAGCACAGAGAAGAGGGGGAAAAAAAGCCTCTTAAAGTGTTTTTACAAGTACAAAGCCAAAATTGGGCAAGCTTTACTTATTGTGTCGTGTGTCTGTAACTAAATTCAATATAATTTAGCTTAATGTATGTCTGCGATTTATTTAACTAAATTGTCAGCGTTTATACATGCAAAACACCTGATGTCTTCGGAAGCCAAATACTGACTACGGCTGCATGTCATGGTGACCACGGCCAGTTTCTCACCGTGGAAGCTTTCAGTTGCAGCACCCAGAACCTCAGGTGTTAAGATTTTTGTTTGCACGAAGTCGAGACATTTGCACTCAAAGTACCTTCGAAGGAGATCCCAGGTCTCAGCCTTGGGTATTTATGCGCATGTTTGCACATGAATGGGCTTACATAAACAGGCATTTGTGTGCTGCATTGCTTCACTTTTCTTAGGTAAATGCTTATGAAAAAATATGCGTGCTTCTGGGAAGAGCCCATTGAGAACTTTTTATCAGGGCTAAACTATTTTGGGGATCCTTGGGGGTTGATCGAGTTCGAGTTCCTTTGCCTGTGTTTTGCTGTCCTTCAAACGGAGGACAAGCTCTGTAGAGAAGAAATAGTCATTTTCCCCACTGCTTACTAGAGAGGCATAAAGTTTGTGTTTTGAACTCAGTGTTGCACAGTTGTTTTAACGAAGAGACATACGGTATACTGGCTCTGGTCTAGATGTTCTTTTCTGCTTACTCATCCCAGAGGGCTTAGTCTGTTATGAGGTTTTTTTTATTGTAAGTATAAACACTGTCTAACCATTGGGGAGACTTTGTCCATGAGCAGATCTGCTGATGTTAACGTTCCTTGAGGAACGAATAAGAGCACTTCAAGAAAAAATGTTTCTATATTGAGAAAAGATGGTAAAGTAAAATATACACAAATTATTGCTGTGTGTTCCCTAGAATAAGTATGAAGGATGGATGGGTGAGAACATGTAACAAAAAGCTTCAAGAATAAATGTGATAATATTGTGATGTTCCTCTGTTGTTATTGTTGTTAAACTATATCGGTCTGGTTCATAACATATTCGTGTTGTTCTGTTCCCCAGAAAGTAACTAATTTTGAGCTGTGTAAACACTTCTTCAGGTCCAAAATCTAGCCTGAAATGCACTGGAGGGGAAGAGGGAACATGTCTTCCCTCCCACACACAGTTATAATCATTAAAGTGTATTACTCCATGTATTTCCTGCTGCATAAGTATTCTGCCTTTAAACCTGTCCTTTTAGATCTAAAACAAGTGAGGGGAGAGATGGTAATTTGGGAGTTTCAGTGTTTATTTTTCTTTTGCTTCCAAGTGTGCTTGCCCTTTGTGATACTCTGTAGCATTTCTTGCCAATTTCTGTCCAGAAAATATTGACAACATTGTGGAATAAATGTTAGAATTTATTGAACAGCTGTAGCTGAAAATCCTATTGGACAGCATCTCTTGTTTCTTGCCTTCCTAAGGCAATTAACAATTCAGGACAGTTTTAAGGTCGATGTCCTAAGTTTAAATCAGTGAAACAGACTCCCATGTTTCTATTGAATTCTGCAAGTCTCCGCACTGAGATCAGACTGCACTATCTGAGGACAAGGAAGGGAAAAGCAAATGAGATGGTAAGGGTTAAGCATGAAAAATAACCATAACTATGTGACCTTTCCTGCTGCTGGACTGTAGACTATCATTTGTTCTGCAAATGGTTTTGCTTGTCCAAGCAATGTATGGTTGTTAGTTTTGAAATGGAATTGAGGCACTATTCCTTAGTTTTGTTTGTCTTTGCTCACTTTGTGCAGCTGAACTTCCTTCAGAAAGATATGGAGGTTCCTCCAGAGTATTAAAAAACTGCAAGAGCAGCAGCTGGGCCGGGAGATGGTAAAGGCGCCTCTGCAAGACTGGAACTCTAGATGAAATTCAGCATTTTAACTTCACAGGGGCAGATCTGTTAGGACGCCTGGGGCAGTGGGTGGGGTGTCTGCTCACTGCCCTGGGCCTCATTGTGTCCAGGGTGGTCAGTGCATCAGGCTGTAATTTGTGTGGTTTAAATTAATGTGTAGTAACTGATGCTCACAGACTCACCCCTGCCACTATCTGTGATGAGGATTTGGGAGCTTAGCTATTAGTAATTGCTTGGCTACAACGAAATAAGTGCTGAAGACAGAAAGGCTGTTCATCAAATAGGGAGAGTGCTGTGCCCTTGGGAATCCAAGGGAGCACAGTGAACCTGTGATGCTTTCTCTCTAGTTAGGAAGTGCTCCAGTCAGCAGGTCTGTGCATTATTTTGCCTTAAATTCTGGTTTTGTTGATGAAAGAGAAGTTGGGCTGGGAATGATGAGGTATTAAAAAAAGCAAAGGGAATTTATATATAATGCTGTTGTAATTTATTGCTAAGCCAAAAAGAAGTGCACACCAGTATGGTCAAAGCATTATTGGTGAGTGATAAGTGCTCAGTGGTAGTGTCTGATTTAAATACTTCCTCTATGTTATCATCCTGTGACTAAAATTTACTCTTTCTTATTTAGTATTACATCTAAGGAAATTTCTGTAGAACCATAACTGCCTTCCAAGGTTCCATTCTTGGAGGTACTTTGAAAATGAGCACAGATAGAAAAATCTCTGCACCAGAGATCTTCAAGTCTGAATGGACTAGTGAGGCAATGAAGAAAGGTTTGCCATTCCATCTTCCTTCCACACCTTTGCTTCCTCACTGTGTGACTGTAGAGCCTCTGTCCTTCTCCCAGTGAGCAGTCTGGAACGTGCTCTCCCCCATGCTGCATACCCCCTCAGTTTCTGAGTGTAGCCTCAAGACTAACTTGCAGGACTCTCCTCAGCACCCTCAGAAGGTCTGCAGACCTGGTGCTAAAATGAAGCAAATGCTGCAGTTGAGGTTGGCTGGTGGTCTCCATTTCTCAGTCCTGCTAAAACTGATGCTCCTGCTGCTTGCCCCAGGTGCCTTTTGGTGCACCCAACAAGCTCTTTTGGCCACGGAGGGCCAAAGGTGAGACCCTCTGGCTTTCTTGGGCCCGGACTTTCTAAGAAGAGGTGCAGTGTTTTGCTGGGGGTGCTGGTTGTTCACTTCTCTGCTCTCTCCATGCTGCTTTCTGACCCGCCCTCCTTCCTGTGCCAGTGCGTGCCGGTCTCCCCTGGCCAGGGCAGTGCCCAGCTGGGTCGCGCAGCTGGTGCGGTGGGGGCAGGATGGGAGGGCAACCCCCGTGCCAGCTGCGCCCTCGCACAGGAAGGTCTCCACAGGCTGTTTCCACATCTGCCAAAGGAGCGACGTGTCCGCCGGTTTGCCCATGGCGTGTGGCTTGCTGCCCTTACAGCTGCACAGGAGCCACGGGACTCTGCCCTGTCCTCCCCCCGGGCCCCCCGCAGGAGGATGAGCGTGCTTGGGCAATGCTCACGAGGTGGTGACTATCCCCTGCTCTGCTGAGCGTGGGAGCTTCAGCCAGCAGCACAGAGGGGACATTCTTCAGGTCGGCAAAACACAGATTGTGCCAAAAACAAGTCAAGTCAGGAGATGTAGTAGGATGGTAAAGGCTGCACTGCCTTGCTTTGAGGAGTACCATCACTCTTTTCCGTTGCTCTTACTGTATCCCTGATGGTTCTAAACAACGTTCCATCTTTCCAGTTGCTTGAGCATGCATTGCTGCATCTCCTGCCTTTCAGCCACATACTCTAGTTAGTGAGCTTTCTCTTGCAGCACTTCCAGCGACATGACTTACATCTTTTCAGCAGAAGGTAGTTTGTCTTAGGAGAGTATTTATTAAATGTGATACCGTCTTGAATTAACATCTGACTTAAGCATTGCTGAAAGAAAGTGGATCCCACCTTTTGTGCAGCAGGTATAATGAGGCTTCTTAAACAACGTGGTTTGGGAATAACCCAATCCTTAATTAACTCTCTTTTTTTCTATGCCAAACCCAAGCTGCTCAGGCAGTTCTTTTCCCATGTCTGGGAGGCAGTGCAATGTTTAAAGATTTCAAATGTAAAGTTACATGTTGACTTTTAATAACAGCTATGTCTTGAGGCTGGTTGTGGGGGATCACTGTCATTAGTCAGTCATCTTGTTTAAGCTTACTAACCAGTTTGTTGACAAAAAAAAAATAAAAATCACTGTTTTGGAAGAAATCCAACACCTTTTTGCTCTATTTCTTTAACAGATTAGATTACTTTTTTTTGACTCCTGTGCAGAGAGAGTCTGCCACCCTAGAACTGAGCTCCTGTTTGGAATAACTAGCATATACCTATGAAGTATTCATGAAAGGATTCAGGCTTTTTGTTTGCTCTTTAATTATTCGTAATTAAACATCAGAGGACCATTTGAGATAGTTGAAAACTAAAATGCTTTTCCAGCACAGAATTCTTCAGATCCATCATCTCTCAGTTATTTATCTGCCAAGGTACTGCTGATGAGTGGCTCAGGTTGGTCTCTTGAGAAGGAGGAAAACAAAAATACTCTCAAATGTCTGAATTCTCTGGGTGGATGTAGGCTCTGGCTAATAGTCACACACATATGATCTGGTGGTAGCAGCCATCAGACTGGTACTGTAACCCACCATGGGCTCTGCCTCAGTCCTTCCACATCTATTTCTGCATCTAGGCTCCACCTGACACACAGGATGTCAATATGTGATGGGCATCTTTGTTCCAGGAGTGGGAAAGGGGAGAAAGTGGAAAGTCTTGTTCTGTGTTCTCACCAGTGGTACTCCTTATCCTGAGGGAAGTGCTGAAGGTTAACCAGGCAGAGTCTATACAGAGGTAGTGTTGACCCCTGCTGTGCAATGATAAATCTGTTATTTGACATCTTCATCACTTCTCTATGGACTGGCTGGGGACAGGAGGGTTGGTAATTGGTACCACTAATTCCCAACAGCACCACTGACTCTCAGCTCAAAATTTTCTAGGTGATGTGTGAAGGACTTAAACGTTCTGTCATAACCTGGGGTGTACTGTAGCAGCAATGTGTTTCTGTGTTTGTTTTATAGCCTTTGGAGGCATTGGGTTGCCTGGATTTTGTCTGTAGATACACTGTGCTTTGAATGGAGCCATCCTCAGATGTAAACCATGGCACTATGCCTGCTTGGTGCAGTCATCATGCTACAGGTAAAAGAGATGAATTTGCCCCCTCCCTGTCTCCATGCCCTTTTACAGGTATATCCAGCATCCTTCTGAGATCTCTGAAGCATGGTTGAACATTATATATCCATACCAAGCAGATCTAGTGACACTCGCAGTAACCTTGATGGTAAATGCGGAATGCTCTGTGACTTCCTAACTCTGCAATGAACACTTGTTCAACAAGTGGTTTGGGCAGCTCCTTAGGTATTTAGAGGATCAGAAACAAGCCATTCTCTGATTACTGTTACACACTGGGGCTACTACTTTGCTTTCCAAAGCAAGGGTTGGGTGCAGATCAACGTGTGATGTTAAACAAAGAAAAACCAACAGCTTCAGAATGAGCAAAGTCAAGTCAAGACAGTTTTGAGATTACGATTTCAAATTTATCAGATGTGGGGGGTTGACAGTATCTCCTTTTGTGACACTGTCCCATAGCTGTGTGTATTCCCTTGTAAGCCTCTTGGTGCGTCTCTCTGTATTCCTGTTGATGCGTGACAGAAGGCTCTGGAGGAGCACTGGTGGATTTGTATTGCAGCCTGCGACGACTCTATAAAAATTCTCAAGTGGGAATTTCCATCTTCGCCTCTAGCTTCTGTCTCATGCCATGGATTATATGTGTGGTTTGTGGTTTAGATGGGCTAAGGAACCATGAAGGTCCCAGTGCCTATGGAGGCCCTAGACATGCTGTCCACAGGCAGGCAAGGAATCAACAGCTCCATGTGGGACTGTGGTCAGCCCAGCACAAATTTCCTGCTGCCTGCAGACAGGCATTTGCTCACTGGACCATCTTAAGCCACTGCTTTGGAACATATAGAGCGTATTTGTGACCAGCAGTTAATAAGATTTTACTTTCCACCTAAGAGTGTTCACAAAATCAGAAGGCTCTGTGACTCCCTAGCATGAATATACAGCCTGAGCTCCTGTAAATTACAGGGGACATTATACTACGATGGCTTTCTGCCTTCAGGGGTTTAGTAGAGAAATTCTGTAATGTCTTTTTTTTTTTTTTGTTGCTATTACTTGCAAACAGGAAATGAATAAGCAAAGAAGGACCATTATAACTGTGGTTTCAGAGGCTGTTCAGCTTGAAACAAAGGGATTTCTTCACATTCAGCCTCATTAGTCTGATTAGTGGGCATGTAAAATGAAGCATGAAAATGAAACATGACACAGACATGAATTGATTGTACTAAAATCTATACAAACTGCTGCTTTGGAAGGATGACAGCCATCTTCTCTGAGCTGTTTAAAAAGTTAAGTTTTCAAAGCTTATTTTTTGAGACCCTGTAAATTACATTTCAGTAGCTGTTAAGGGGAGACACTAAGAAGCTGAAATGGGTCAGTCAGGCGATTTTTTTAAAATTTTTTTTTTACTAAAGCAGAAAGACCTAAAGATTTAATAAAGTAAAATGTTGGGCAGGAACATGTTATGGTTGGGTAGAAATGGGTGTTGGGTTACTTGTTTCCATTTAAAAATTTGAGACAATACATGGCATTATTTTCAGAAAGGCCTCTTTGTATCCTGCTAACTTCTGCCTTCAAATACACTCTGTCCTGTTTTTGGTTATTGCAAAAATACCTGTTTGGTTGGATCTTGACAGGAGATCCTGAGGGAGGGTGAATTTATTCTTTCAGCGTTAGTTTGGTTACTGGCACTGTGTGGTGAGGGTGCAGCAGTGTCCTGTTTCTAGTAAAAGCTGTACAGCAACGATGTATTTAAAATTTCATTTTGAATGCTTAGTTTTCTTAACAGAGCTTAGTCCCACAAGCCCATACCTCTTGGGATGTAAAATGATTTATTTCTATGTACATTTTGTATTGTCAAAACTAGGCCTGTTCAACTGCAGTGTGTGACTGCACATCCTTTTTCTTCTGTAGCTCAATTTTTAAAATCCAAACAATTTGAATGCATGCTTCAATGTATTTCAAAGTAGTATTTCAAAATACTGCTTTCAGAGATTAGTCATGGTGGCATAGATAAGATCCTGGATCCCCTTTTGTAACTGTGTGGTCTGCATTTCCAATAAGAGCATCTGGAAAAGGATTTCTGAATGATTTTGAACACTGTGGAAATACAACTCAGAAAAATTTGGCATCTTGGCAGTGAGAAATGAGATGGTATGGCTGGGGGATTCCAGCAAATTGGAGAGGTATGTGATGGCTGTGAAATGAGCTGTTCTGAGGGGTGCTGAGCATGAGTGTGCTTGATGGATATTGTAATGCTGCTTTTGGCCCTAGCAAGTTGCTGTCATTACGGCTCACTGGGAAGAGCAGGGCAGGGCACTGGTGTGGTGGGTGTGCTAGGCTGTCGTGTGTGAAAGTGGAATGCATGGGATTTGGGAAAACTTCCTGGGGCCATTTCCTGTTAAGCAACTCTTACCATGCGCGATGTTGCTCTGTAACGCACAGCCACAAAGTATTTCCATGTACCATGAAGTAACGCATTGCCAGGCTTGTTTACCCCCTTACACCGCATACAAGTGAGTTGTGTGTCACTGGTGTTAAATCAAAGTAGATGGGTTTCATAGATGTGACCTGTGTTGGGGGAACACATGAAATGTGCAGCTTGTTCAGCCACTGCACATCTGGCCTACGACTCAAGGAACAGCTGTGTCTGCTGGGCACAGCCACAGTCTGCCTCGTAGCACGCTGGGTGCTCTGTGCCTATAGAGAGCTCGAGCTCTTGCCATAGGCTCCAGAAGAGTCTTTTTTTTTTTTTTTTTTAATGGTCTTGGGAATGGTCACCCCTTAGCAACTGCTTTGTAGTGTATGGTTTATAGACATATGGGATTTATTTCCTAGGTATGAGTCAGGACATGATTTTGTCTGTAAGAGTCAAAATACTCTTTGAGACGTTTCCATGGAAAAGAAATGTGGGGAAAATGGGAAGGGGAAGAAGGCAGATCACGTCTTTGTGCAGATTTCAAGGCAAGTGTTTTGAGTATGGCCATCATGGCAGTCTGCCATCCACCTGGTGTGGCTCTTGAGCACTGGGCACGGGCATTTCTCACCCTGTTTATTATTTTCAACATAGGTTTGTAGAATTTGTGTAATTTAGCTAAGTGTGTGTGTTTTTAGTACAAAACCTCAGTGCAAATAAATCCTGCCCAGCAGGGACTATGTTGCAGAAAGAAGAGTGAGACTACTGTTGGCTTGAATGTTCCCTGTCTTTCCAGTGAGTTCCAGATATTTCATTGATTCCTGGTTTCTCTGCCGGTTACCCAGACTTTAATCCTCAACCCCACCCTGCTCCCAAAGATGCTTTCCTCTTTGTTTTGAATGAAGCGAGCAAGGACATGGAAAGGGGGGTGGAGTTGTAGAAGACCCTCTAAAAGTCAAAGCTCAAGTTAATGTTTCTTCGATATATTAAGATACAGATGATGGCTACAAAAGCCAGGTTTATGTCCACTTTTCAGTGTTTCCTGTGGATGTGGGGAAGGCAAAAAGTGGTGCTAGAGAAGAGCAAACCCAGCATGTAGTTGTTCAAGGTGTTGCTTATTGTTAAACAGAATCTCTTCTGTAGAAGAGAGGTTTTGACAGGGGAGAAGGAAGTTGACCAAAAATTTAGTGTTGGTGTCTCCATTGTCTTTGAGATTTCTTTGTTAATCAGAATGACCCTGAAGGGAGACCACAGTGTGCACTCCAAAAACTGACTAAAGATTAAAACTGAGCAACAGGTTTTCCCAGTAAACTTACATTGGTTTGATTTCTGTGAACTCCAGTGTGTTTTGGGGGCTGCAGTTGAGGACAGTGCTATCTATGTTAGCAGTAAAGTGAAAGACACAATTAGTATTGCCTGCTCTTCCAGGAAAAAAGCCAATGGATGTCATGCGACGTATCTAAAAATGGATGGTGATGACACTCATTTTATGCTTCACTTGATCCAGTGTAATACTGTTGTGGTGCTGCTCTGTGGAGGAGGGGCTGAACTAAAATAATATATATTTCTATTTATCATAAGGTTCATTATATGAGGCAACCTTTTGCAGTTTACCACTTATAAGTTCCTGCAAATCCTGCTACTAAATAATGCCAGGATGCTGTGTGCTTCAGTCTGGGTTTTTGACAGCTGTGGGTTTTTTGTACTTGTACTTTCCCTTTCTATCTCAAATGTGGTGTTTACCAACATCTTAAGAAAAAGACAGCAATACTTTTTTGGTTTTGTTTTGTTCCTCCCCCCAGCCCCCAGAGAATCTGAAAAAAATGCAGTTGCGTAAACAGTTGTAACTAGGAAAATGTATTCCTGCCAATGCCTTTAGAAAGAGCTTTATTCTGGGAAATTCTGCTGAATCGACATTGTAATCACTTTACTGTCACTCTCCCCAGTGGACATATGAGTGGGTTTTAGTTTGCCTGTGGAAGTGTTAACCTTTGATTGTACTGACTTACGGGTTATAAACTGGACAGAGAGTGATTCCCATAGTTCACTCTTCTCTGGGGCACACCAGGGTTCCCCAAGTTCTGGACAGACAGACTCTGGAGTGAGTGTGTAAGGATTACCCAGGGTTGAAAGTACTGAGGGATAAGCTGGAAAATCACATCCTAAGTGAGGTTGTTGGTATCAGTCAAGCACATAGCACAGAGCAGCATTTGGAAGCACACTAACAAGTGCCTCTCTGTCTCAGGCTTAATTCTTGTCCCAAACAAGCAATTATTTATATGGAAAAAAGGTTCAGGGATCCAAAAATATGATTCTCTTCCCACTACTGTTAGCTCTATGGTGATAGGACTAAAAGAGCAACCTCAATCATGCTCCTCTTATGACTGGGAAATGGTCTTGACTTTACAGACCAGAGTTCAGCTATCTGGGGAAATGGCTCAACTCTGCTCTCATTTCCAGAACTTCAGGGTAAATTATATACACATCAGAAATTTGTTGGGATTTTTTTTGAAGCACACTGTCAGGGGGCTGATAAGAGACCCTGTGTTGTCTGTGAGCCAGCAGAATCTCTTTCATTTATACTCTGTCATTGCTTCCTTGAATAATGAATGGAAACAGGCATTTAAAGCTGAGGAAAATGTCTGAAGTGACTTGAGGGTGGTGCTGCAGCTCTGGGTGGGGGATGCACTAGCTTCTTATGCGTTGGAGCATTAAATCTGCTTTCATGTTAGGGCAAGGATTGTGGTCTGTTATGCGCAGCAGCTAGACTGGGAATGGGGTTTGGGCATTTTCAACATGAGCTCGACTCAATAATCAGAGAAGCTGATTTTTTTTGTCCAGAAAGAGCTGAGAGTCTGGCTGATAGTTGTGTCAAACAGGCAGCCAAGGCAAACACATGACAAGAAATAACCTGTACTGGAAGTCCCCAAATCTATGCTAAAAACTACTGCCCACAATGAGGTGCATGTAAAGTTGGGGCAAATTGGAGCAGGCTTGGCTTGTCAGGAGAGGAAAGTGAGCTATGAGGAAGCTAAGAGGAAGGCAGCATGAGGCAGAAATCAGAATGACGAAACTGTAGACCTAGTTAGGGACTAAGGGCTGATGGGAGAAATGGCATCAGGGTTAGAGGAAAGGACAGGAATCAAGATTAAACAATTAAGGTTGCTTGCTACAACCAAGACACATGTTTGAGGACATTTGGTGGATGAACAAGCCATCAAGACGCTGCTCCTGAGTTGCTGTAGTTTACCTAGGACCTTTTACCCTTCTGGAACTACACACTGCATGATGACACCAACATGCCTGGAGGGAGGCAGTGCTTTAGGTAGTTTTCTTCTCTCATGAAAGACTTCACTGTTGGTTTGCCTTTGCCAGTGTTGTGGGGAGACAGAGCTTCGGTCATCAGTCAGTGCTACTCCTTCAAAGATCAACAGCCAGACCCTAAATCATTAGCTTAAAAATATATATAATATTAAAAGTATGCCTGATGGGGAGAAGTTACTCGGGTTTCTGGTGCTGGTGCCTTTGAGGTTCTAGCTTGCCAGCTTTGTCTGCAGTTCTAAGAGCTAAACACAGACTTTTCAAGTGAGGAGTTTGGGGTATGGTTGGGGTGTTTTTGTTGTTGGGTTTTTTGTTTGGTTGGTTTTTGTGTGTGTGGGGGGGAGTTTTTTGTTTTTTTTTAGTGAAGCTAAAGCGAGTTGAATATTTTGACATGCAACCCAAGTGCATTCTAAGGTGCATCAATTTCCACAGCAGATTAGTGCACAAGGGGTGATGCAGCTGCTGCTGCCTCCAGCTGCCTATTACTGTCTGATGTGAAATGCTGGTTGGCTTGCAGGTAGTTTCTGCAAGCCAAGCTCATGCAAGTGCTGCTGTTCCCTAATGAGACATCTTCACCACATTACTAATTGGGAGGTGTGACGGAAGAGAAGTAAGTAACTCCTTGACTACAAGAATTTAGGACTTCTTAAAGGAAAATGTTCCATGTGAGAGTTGTGACAGGTCGCAAGCTGCCAGAACTGCAGGGTGACTTTCAGACTGTCTGAGCAATCAAGATTTTTCTCACTATTTTTTTTTTTTTTTTTATTTGTAGGCATTTGTAATGTGAACACCCCAAACTGGGGGGCATCCCAGTTACTGGGGCCTTCCTCTGGTGCCTTTGTTGCTTCAGTTAACGAAGGAAAGCATTGTTGAACTGAGCTAGGAATCATACCTGCCTCCCCTGTGGGCAAGGGTGGGCTCAGACATAGCCCCACATAACCAAAAGGGCTGTTGGTTGGCTTATGCTAAGGGAGCGGGACAGGGATGTGTGACAGACTGTCCTAAGAAAATATCATTGAAGACTTGCTTTTTTTCTTAGAAATTATTTCTTTCTCTGTTGGGGAGCCTATAATTAGGAATTGGAAGTGAAAGAAAAAGAAAAGAATGGGTTTTATTTAGATATTGATGAGTATTTCTAGTTTTCCACTGTAGCTCTTAATATATGTGTGTGTGTGTGTGGCATGTCTGTTGTTGGGTAAACATCATGAATCTCACCTGAGTGAAAGCTATGTTCTAAAAAAAAAAAATAAATAAACTTGCTTATCATTTTAAGAAGATAATAAGCTTGATAATCAGCCAGAGATGGGGACCAGCTGAAGTTTTGAGAGCTTGGAGGAACAGGCCAGTTTTTCAGCCGAATGTAATGCGTGTTGAACAACATTGTTAGGAGCAGTGCTATGCTCTTAGAGATACAAGATCTGATGCCAAGAAGTGGTGCTTTTAGGCAGGGAAAGATGATGTATGCTGAATTTTAAGCACTTCTGCTGACCTACTGGGAAGAAAAAAAATAAAAAAAGCCTTAAAAAAAAATCCTTGTTCAGCAGAATAAAACTGAGATATTAGTACATAGTTTGCATCCTGTTTCTGGCTAGGATTTGAGTCTTTGAGGTGTGTAAATTGTGAGTTTAGGTGTCCAGGATGTTCATATATGTAAGGGAAAAATCACTAAAACTGACTAACATGAGAAGTGTTCAGCTGCAGTACAAAGAAGAGAGAGAGAGACAGGCAGCTCAAGGGACTACTGCTATGTTCCTTCAGCTACTGGAACCCTGGGCACGGTGAATTCCAGAACTTCTTCAGAAAGAGAGTGTTAGCAATCAGCTATGTTTGGACACCCCAAATAATAATGCCTGACAGCATCGTTTTGTATTAGCAGTTAGTGACTGCAACCTTTAAAAGCTATAAATTGATCTGATGGGTTCATCTCTGTTTAAGAGATGAGTTGGTGCCTTTTTTTTTTTTTTTTTTTTTTTAAATCCTCTATTGGATTATGAGCTGACATCCTGAGTTAATCTTTGTCCCAAGATCCAGGGGATACTTACAAAGGAAGAGTTACAATCACAGCTCTGGTCACTCTTCACTGCTGGGTGTTGTACGGTTGCAGTTAATTACAACAGAGTTGGAAGTAAGGATTTACTTTCTACTCCTGCCGAGTGTCCAGTCTAGCGAAGCAGGTGATGATAGCCCACTCTTGCAGGTTCTCAGAAGGTTTGCTGCTGTTTTGTCAGGTGCCTGCTTGGGCACTGCAAGTTTCGAAGGCGGTTATCTCAAGGGTCAAGCACTGACAGCTTCCACATAGCCCAGTCTGAAGTTTAAGTGCATGTTTGCAAATTAATTTCTCAACATGTCCATTCTGCAATGGGATCAGTGTCAACACAGGCAAAACTGGCATTTCCTATATAAAAAAGATTGACTTGTTTAACAGCAGCATTGGTGTCAAGGGCTGTGTGGGTGACACAGAGACCCGGAAGGCTTGGATGGGGAAAGCCTATTATTCATGGGCTTGTCAGGACTGCTAGAATATGATGGTTTCTGTTACTCAAAAACTGAAGTGGGGAACTGGGGGCAATTCAGCCTCTGAACTGTCATTTGTTTGATTTAATTGCCCCCATTTTTTTTTTCTTTTTTAGGGTAGCACCCTCAGTTCCTGGGCCCAGAAACACAGAGTTTGAAATGGGAGCAGCAGTCTGAATCATAGGATTTGTTTCAGGAGGACAATGGTCTGCAGGGCCTTAATTCTTCATTTGAGGAAAGATGGCTAAACTACATAGCAGTTGATGGTATGGACCTTCAGCCAGCTGCTTCCCAGCTCTCAAACATGGGTAACATTTGATTGTCCTTTCATTCTTCAAAGATCAATGCAAACCTTTATTTTCTATAAATAATTTAATAAATACTTTTGCTTTACAATGATACAACAAATAACAAATTCATAGCAAATGAGTCACAAAGAATTTAGGATCAGTATACTTTAATAAGGTATCAGTGTCAAAATACATTTCCTTATCAAGTTAAAGTTCCCATACAGTTATAATATTGTCAATAAGAATTCAGCAATATAGATTATGAAATAATTATGATAAAAAGTATGATTAATATTAAGACATGGAATATTTTTTTTCAGAGTGTTTTAGTAAACTGTTAGGGTATAACATTTTTAATGCTGAAACTACACAAATAAGAAACATAAGAGCGGTATTCAAGTGTCTTTAATCCTTGAAGCCTTAAGTCTGTGCCACTGCAAATTTGTCAAATCTGGCTTGCCGATTTTCATCAGATGTTGATGCTTACAATGTATCTTTCCCACACAGTAATAACTTCACTTTAGGAGCAGATTATTTTGGTAATCAACTCTTCAAAGATTGCCTATAACTAGGGACTATATTTTTTTTACATCATGTACCAATAACAGAAGATCTTCAGCTTTTCTAAGTATGTGTGGTTAAGACTCACTTAACACAGTGAACTCTGAAGTGCTCTATGAACCCAAGGCTCGCTCGCTCTCTCTGTGCAACTGTCAGTGCATGGTATAAAGCAATTTTATACACCTGGCTTTAGCAGAATCAGAAGTCTCCAAAAATATATTTTTGTTCTAAGTTTCTGGGCCAGATTTTTACCTTTAGTACATTGCCACTGTTCTGTTTTCTTCAATGAAACTACAGTGATTTATACCAGTGGAGGAAACAAGATGATACATCCCAGCACAGATAGAGGTCTGTATGTGTTTTAAAGTCAGAACTGCTCACCTGCCTATTACTGTAATATTTTCGCTGTTATATTATAATTTAAACTTCCAAATCTCTTTGCCTTTGAAAACATTCAAAGCCTTATTTTTCAAATATGTGCATAACAATTAATGATAGTTGGAAATGTCTGGCTGCCTTTTAATGACTTTTCAGCTATTCATAAGGTAAGTAAAAATAAGAGACCTCCCTGCTGGCTCTTCATCTCACTGCACAATCCTTCTTTTTGTCTGCTTATAACTGAGTTAGCCTAATACACTGGGAAATACTACTTTTAGTTTTAATGATTCAATATTGCAATTATATTGCTAGCTAGCATATCAAATGCAAAAGGGTAACATTAATCAGAGTTGTTAGTACTGGTCACTTCTCCGATTCCTGAAATATCAGCAACATCATACTAAATAGTTTCTAGCAGAAACAGCTCTCGAAGTTTTTTGTGTCGTAGATAAGGCAAAAGTACCAAGAGATGATTTACAACTGACCCAGAGAGAAATAATAATTAAAAAAAAATCTGTTTTGTGTAAAAAATAAAGGCAAAAACAGAACAAAACAAGAAACTTCAACACAAACAAAAACACGGGTCTCTAAATCCTCCACTGGGGCAAAGCTGTAGGACTCCCTTGGCTGTAGGGCTAAGCCAGGTTAAGGCAGCTGAGAACGTGACTTGGTTCTGAGGAACAAAAGCTTACAATGTGCAACTTTCACAGATACCCACAATCATTGCATTTCACCATTCACATTTCTTCCAACAAAGTGTATAAAAATGAAGGGAAGGGGTGGGAGGCAGAAGGCTGGGCTTTTTCCTTAGTATGCTTTTCCAAAAGTTATTAAAGTTACAATAAAATAAATGCTGGAAAATAAAAAGACTCAAAGGATTTTAATTTGGCAGATCAACAAAAAACTGTGGTTGGAGATCAAATTTGTTTCATTCATCTTTGGCAATAAAAATAAATCTTTGCAGTACTGCAGCCAAAGTATCACATGATGAGGCATTTATACCACAGCTTTTTATTAGCATGAAACTTGGAAAAAAAATTAAGAATATAAATTACAGGTAATGAGATAAGGGGAGGGTAATCAAACTCTAAACACCACTTTAATTGCAATAGAGAAAATACAGTAGATGTATTTCTTTAATATGAATAATAAAGTGAGTAACTTCAAAAGGCCACTATTTGGTAATGTGGACAGGTTCAATATCTAAGTAAAATCCTGTAAAAGTGTATTGGTATTAGAAATTGTCTACTTGCAAAAATATATTTAAAAACTGAAGCTGTTTTGAACAGTATAGGCCACGGAATATTGCAGGATTGCTCAGGTTGCCTGGTCCAGTGCTCTGAGCAGTTCACTGCCCTGCAGAAGTGTGGAGCTGCCCAAAACAGGGACGTTCACCTCACAGTCATATCTTGTCAACTCGGGCAACAAGTAGGGTTCAAAGGAGGGCCCCAGCAGGCGACTGGTCATACCTGGAACAGATTAGTGAAGTAAGAGACCACAAAGAGCACTTGGTTCCTTCCCTTCCTGTTTATACTAGTATAAATAATTTTATTTTGTGTGTTTATGTCAATATGCCTGAGCAAACCTATGCACCCTCTGCCTTTAACTGCTGCAAGCATGCAACATGCACAAGTGCAGTTTTTCACCTCCACCCCCAAATTTAGATTGTACCAAGAAAAACTGTAGTGGTGCAGATGAGGAAAGCTGTAAGAAACAAGCCAGTTCCTCAACTGCCACCTACCCCCCTGACATATTAAAAGGAATATGTACACATTCCCTTCAATTACCTATTTGAACTTTTAGAAGGCACACGTTAAGATTCTAACCTACAAACCTTCCATTTTAATGCTGCAGTGAAGTTGCTTAGTACAATGCAATCGATTCCATCACAAGACAAGAGTGTGGATGGAGGGTGACAGGACCTCCAAAGTGAAAAGGTATTAAGTTGAATTGAAGAGTGAAAATATTTTTCCTTCTATATAACAAACGTTAACATTAAAGTTTCACACTAAGCCACAGAACTAATCTTTCATGCTAAGAAGCAACATATATTTGGATCTTAGTTTATCACCATCCTCCATATTTTTTCTATGTTTTCTTCTCGTGGAATCAGTATTGGAACTAAATACCAACACTTCCCAATGTTTGTATTTGGCAGCTCTTACCTGATGCTTTATGAGCAGGCTGGACACTGTAGTCCTGACAGTGGGAACTGTAATACGGAGGGGGGAATGCTCCTGCTTTCAAATTCTCACCCGGGCTGCCACAGGTGGGGTGATGCTGCTGCTGCAGTTGATTCAGCGGTTGGCTCAGACCTCTTGAGTTACAGACAAATTCATCTGGTATTTAAATAGTAATGAAGAAAAAAAGAGGAAAGTTAAATGAAGCCCTTGTAATACTTACGGTAGATAATACTAATTGAAAGCAGAGTGATCTTCGATGTGATCGTGTCACAAGGGAAGTCCAGAAACAGCTCCAGGTCTAGCAGTAGTATTGCACAAAGATATGCTTGTGTAAGGAAAGACAACATTGTAGAGAAACAGTATCTGTTCTAGCTGTGAGATATTCTTGCCTTAGATCAGCAGCAGGTAACCCAGTTCCATTAAGGTGATTTCTGCTACCTCCAAGCAATGAAACCAACTACCTGGTATTTATCAAATGTACCTTAAATTGTTCAGCTCTTAGCAATACAACCTGCTCTTTAATTTTAGCTTAGTGTAATATTTACAGAGCTTATTTACACTTCCTTTTGAAAGACCTTTTGTTTCTATTCAACCTATCTTAAAACTGTTTCAATATATAACGTTGCAAAACCACTTTCTTTTGTCTTACCAGTAAGAACACTTGTGCTGAGAGACTTCTTTTCTGTAACCAAGGAACAGTTTTCCCCTTTGAGAAATTTCATTCTCTTCCACATTAGGTGAGATGGGTTAATGACGGATGGATCTCCCTAGAATGTGAAGGAAAGCAAAACAAACAATTACACTGATGAAGGTGAGGTGTCCAAAGTTGTGAAGGGGATGCTTTTCTTATGATTACCCCACTCAGCTGTTGCAATGCTTGCTCTTCATAATCCAGTTGTCTCTTCAGTTTCAAACTGTTGGACAGAGCAATTCTTGCTGGGTTTATGTCTATACCTCGTTGTCCAAAAGCATCCAGAGCCCTGTGAAGAGCAGATATCTGTGAGTGCACAGGGAAGCAAATCTAAATCATCTGGTTCATTTATACACATTCTTCTTTCATTTAAAGACACTTAAGGTGTCTTTGAGACTTGCCAGTGGACAGATCTCAAACATCAAATGTTTTTCTTTTATTAGTCATCCCACAATCTTTGGAAACTTCTGACGTTTGGGATCAAAGACTAATGAAAGTTTAGCATAAACAGCCTCCAGGGATCTCCAGTAGACTTAAAAATGCTGTGGAAAAAGGAAGTCATGCAATTTTTAAGAATAGGATTTGAGAGCCATGCCTGTCCCACTGCTTTTCATACTAAATATGAACACACAGGTTGCTAACTGGGGACAAACCCTCTCTTTCCAGATGCATATTCAGACACTGATATTTCTCCCAATAAAAAATCCCAAAGACCAAACTGCACAGCTTCAGGTTTTAACACGGCCATTGCTATTTTATGTACCTTCTGAACATTTCAGTGTGACAAACACTGAAGACCCAATAGCTGCAGAGTAACTTGTAGCTATGAAAGGCAACTTCAAGGACTGCAGCATCTGATCTACATCTCATTAAATGCTATTTCCATATGCAATAAAGCAAACAAGGTAAAGAATGGTTGTAGAAAAAGAGCCTGTAATTTTAAATCTTAGCTGTAGTATTTACATCTGCCAACAATAACAATGACTCCCTCTTCCCCATTTTCTGTTGTGAAGAAAATATGTGCAAGGTAAGAAAGTATGCACAGGTCTCTCCTTACTGCTGGGCCAGTAAGTCGTTTCAGTACTGTTCTTAAATTGTATAAAGTCAAGCACACTTTGCAAAATTAATCACGTAATTTTAATCTGATGCAGCAGGGAATCCATTCACATATCCTTACAGGCAATGAAAAATATGCCCACTTGTGCTTCTATCAGACTCAGTGCCACTGGGAGAGCACCACATTAATTTCCCCAGAGGTACAGTCTGGTGCCTATCACAATAAATTGTTCCAGCTGAATTGAGAAAAAGAATTTTTTAAGATTACAACCATTTTCACCATCCAAAATATTTTCTGAGTAAAACACATAGTTATCTCACAAAAACACTTACCTTTTTTTATATATGGGCACCCTTGGAGAATGTACTGGTGGCCCTGAGGGGGAATTTGATAGGCATCCTGAGTATTTATCCATGAGTCTCCATTTAGCAGGAACATATTCTAATGGGGGATCAGGGGGCCACTGGGTGTTTGGTCTTCCTCCCATCGAAGACAGGGGTGTGCTGGCTTGGTCATGGTATGGTGGCAGTGATGACCTGCTGATATTGTTGAAGAACACTGATGACAGGGACCCATGACCCCCAGGGTTGATTTTTTCATTTGATAGCTGTGGGCAATATTTCTCTGGAAGGAACTGATTCTGTGAAGTCGAAGCAAGGGGTTGGAAGATGGTACTCATGCTACTTAGACTCTGCTGGGTATTTTGTGCACTTTCGGAGAGAGGACGTTCTTCTTGGCAGATTGGGCTGAGTTGGAAATCTTCTCCATCCATAGGAATGTAAGGAGCCAAGGTTTCAAGGTCCAGTTCATTGAAGTCAGTCTGTGCAAAGATAAAGTATGTTCATAAAGAAAAAATTCCGGTGGAAGAACACTATCACACTTAAGTTGCTATTTTTTATCTTTGGAGGACTAGTCATACCCAGATCCATTTCTCTTGGCATTTGACCAGAGCTGAACAGAGAAGACAATCAACACTGGGCTACCAGTCAGCTCATAACACCCCTGTGGCTCTTTCCTAACACTCAATTTTCCCACCAAAGCTGCTGATGTGGTGGGACAGAACTGAACAAGCAGATGCTGAATCTCACAATACTGAAGCCTGTACATGTCAATTCTTGCACTGAGTTTGATCCGGATCCACACTTGCCTCCTATCTGTCCACTCTTTCTCTTGTTTTCATTTCTGTTTCTATGTCAAGACTTAGATGAAATTTCTTCAGATCACAGACTACAGCCTAAGTCTGAAAATTGTGTTCGCAAATTTGAGCCCCAGTCACCCCAAACATTCTGTAGAATTAACAGATGGAGATGAGTGTAAGGTCTGTGCTAGCAGTTAGCAGTGCCTGCTCCTTTCTCTTGACTGTAAAGAAGCATAAGCTCTTAACAAAAGCATTTCAATGAAGTATCTAAAGTTACATAAGCTGAATCAGGGCCACACCTCTTATTCACCAGCTCACTGGATGTAATGTTATAATAGTGGCTTGATTTATTTATTTATAGGGGGAATTTCTACACTTACACCCTGATTAGAATGCAGGAGATGGGAGACTGCATGTTACTTTATGTGCAAGTAATTGTCAAATCTCTCTGAAAACCTCCAAGAGGTAAAACAAGAAGAATATATTCAAAAATGACTTTTTGTTCAATAGTTAAAGAAAATATGTGTTATGAGGGGCATTCCTCAGTCATTTGGTTGTTTTGCAAGAATTAGTTTATTTATTTTTTGTTCTAGAAAGGATGTTTACTCATTAGTAGTCATTAGGCTGGGTTAAAAAAAAAAAAAATTGCTGCTGCTTATATTTCACATCCAATCTACAGAAACTTCCAAATTCTGAAAGCTCTCTGGTGCTTCTTTCTTCTTAGCAGTGCAACCACAGTGACACTCCTAACCCTGTGCTTCAGAGTGTTAGGGACAGCAATTGGACATGTTGTTTTTTTAAGGGTATTGTTTTGTTAGTGTTGTGCATCAAAGATTTGGTGTGTATGCACAAATGCAGTTTGCATGTTGAATCAGAATTTCTGCACATACAACATGCATCTGTACTTTATACTAGCAGGGGAGTGATCTTGGTTTAGAAGAGACAGTTCGTTACCTGGCTGGTGCACTGATTTTTTGATTCTGTGTCCATGGCAAAAAGTTTTTCAATCACCTCAATCTTCAGATCTTCATCCACGGAACTGTAATAATCTCCTGGGCTGCTGGGCTGCACAAAAATAACAATTTGTTATAAGCAGCAAGACAACCACAGTACTGGCTTAGCATCATATCGATCACACCATGCAATTAAGTAACAGATCTTTCCTATGAATGGCAAATGGCTGAATGTATATTTAGTGTCCTCGGAACTCAAAACTGTCCACTTCTATCTCCAACACAAGATTGCCAATACAAACATAGGCACCAAATACAGGAACCTAGTTGTCATCCTCGTTTAAATGCTTTTTTAGCAACTTAGACCCATAACAAGAAATATACACTATTTAAATACTTCTGTCAAGGAGAGAGCTTAGCAGTATCTGCAAGCTTTTCTTAAGAATGGATGTCCTCTTGTAAAGGCCACCTAAGAGTGGCTCCAGCTCTTGGGGGCAGTGCGCTGAAAGCAAGTTCATTCTTTCAGTAGGCACCTCCCTGGAGCTGCTCTCAAAAGCCTAAGCTGGGTATAAGCTTCCCAAAGACTACAGTTTCTAGTTAACAAACACAAAGAGGAGGGGTCTGGGGCAATGCTCCTACTGACCACACAATTTTACACTGACTTTTTATTTAAGGCTAACTCTGAAAGGTGGTAGCATGTTCTTCCATTAGTTGTTTTATAGGTGACAGTAGTTACTGAGGAACAGCTGGGAGACAATGAGGACTGCAGTGTAAAGGCAGGATACAGTTCCTGTTTGATGGTTTTGCCATTGATCCTTAAGGTATATGCAGTACAGGATGGAGACAGACACAGTAGGCCTTGTTAATAAGCAATGAGATGGGTCTGCTAACATGAAAACGTTGTCTATGTATATTCATGGGACGTGCATACAAAACACAACATGCCTTTTTTTTTTTTAAAGCTTTTCTTACCGTGGAACAGCTACTGTTGCTGCTTGCACTGGGAGTACTGCTGCCAGGTGCAATCTGAGGCATTGTAAAGGATGGTATTGTCAGTGTTTCACCTTGAGCAGCGTGGCTTTTCACTTCCACTTGCCATGCTTTGTTTGGTGTCAAAACAGTATTGGTGAAGGCAGGGGCTTCCTCAAACTTCTGTGTCCCTGGATGGAGTTTTAACAATATTAATGAATGCTTTAGCTTGTGCACTGTTATGATATAACTGCAGCTATTCATTAAAAGTAAACACTGCTCCTAGTTGCCATGACAATGAGTTGGCATAGACTTAATGCGTGTTGTCTAGTCAGCAAGAAAGCCTGATTCTGCTCTCATTCACAGAAATTTTCCACTGGTGTGAGCACGTGGGCTCTTTTAGCCATTACACCCAATTTGTACACACAGCAAACAGACCCTGTCTATTAAGTTTCTAAATGTAGGCTCACATGTGATTCTTTGTTGCACAGAAATAATTTATACAAATACTAACCAAAATCCAGGGAAATAATGGCATCGCCAGGTGTTGGTGCCAGCTGAGCAAGTTCCTCTGGTTCTTCTTTTAACTTAGTAAACAAGAAGTCACTCTTCTCTCTCCCAGGGATGCCGCTGTCGTAGGCAGTGCTAGTCAGCAGGTGAGGCTTGAAGAGCGATTCTGTTTGGTCCATGGAGAACACAACATCGTTCTTCTCAATTTCACTAACAAGAAAATAGGTTTTAGGCATTTCATACTCTACAAAGAAAAGATGTGGGCAGTGGAGGCAGCACAGACTCTCTAAAGCTGGGGCTCCACGAGCGTTTTGGCCTCCCAGTTGCATGCCAGGCTCTCGACAGGCGAGGCACAGTTCCAGCGTTGCCGAGCACCACCATCTCAGATGACGCAGAGACTGTGGTCAGGACTTCTGTGGGAATACTCAGGGCTTTGTTGCTCTGCTTTTTAAAGGGATGTAGTCGAGGCTATAATGACCCAGACTATCACTCAAATAAGTATTTCCTATTTTGGCCCCAAGAATGACAAAAAAAACTTGAGTTTTGCCAAATGAAGGCAAAACTCTTGATTGGCCCTGATTTTTGAGGTGGTAAACAGCTTCTCTTAGCAACATACAACTGCTACTTAATTTTATCTCTTGGTCACAGCATTAGGAAAACAAAACACATTAGCAGTTGTGTTACACAATAAAATCTTCAGTGCAAACTTTATACTCCTGTACCATTTTGCAGAAGGCTGTGGTGTATTTCAACAGGCTGTATGGGAACAGGCATGCCACATTTTTCATCGATGTCTAAGATCAGTAAACAAGACTGAACAAACATGACTAAACCGATTTCAGAATAACAACACTGAATAAATAGACCCTTCAAAAGTTCCTCCAAACATTGCATTTCTTCCAGCACATGCATCCACACGTGTTTTTTTGTGTCCCATACAACCTACCTCAGCACATAGTTGACGCAGACGATGCACTGCGGCTGCAGGTTTCGCGTGTTGTAAATCACCGTTCCTTGGGTCTCCAGCCATACGTATCCACCATGCTTGGCAAGCATACGGTACTGGCCCGTCACTACTTGACCTTTTGTACACACTGAGAAAAAGATATAAATAATGCAGCAGGATAGGAACACACAACATGCGATGCTTGTTTTAAATAAAACCACTTCTGAGTTTCCATTATGCAGAACTGCGCTAAGACATTTGTTACCAGGGATGGTTAACTTTTAGATTTTAAATAACTGAATTTTCTCAAAGTGGGTGTTCATTTGAGGTTTCCACTCAGGATTGAAAATTTAAGTTCTGGTGTTTGACTTCTTGAGATGGTCTGAGTCTTCAGAACATGGGATTTAAAAAATTTACTATAATATGCCAACTTCCCCCCAAATAGTGCCTGCTGACTTAATGTTTCTTGAGAGTTCCTGTTCTAGAAGTGCCTTGCTTTGGGCTCCCAAGTGGATCTGTAGAAATGTAAACTTTTTTAGGAAAAACTATTTATAGTTTCCTTATTTAGGTGATTGAGAAATACAAGAGTCAGATGGTTTAAAAGACATACTCACTAAAAATTAAAAAAAAAAAAAAAAGGAAAAAAAAAAAATCTCATGGTTTCTCTTTTTATCCCTTAAGAGTTAGAAGCTGGAGATCTCAGAACCACAAATAAAATTAAGGTGTCACTAGCACAGCATTGGTCTTAAGAGGCTGAAGTAGCAATACCACTCATAAAAAGGTATCAAAATTAAGAATGGTAAATGGGACTGTTTTGCCTAGAAAAACATTGCCAAACCACTGTATTTTTCCCTCTGCTTAAACTGTGCTGCTTCTCTGCAATAGCTTGGAATTAGCACCCTGGAAGGAACCAACACCCATGTGATCAAATCAAATAATGTTTATATAACTCAAAAAAGGTTTTTTGAACTGTCCTGTGTTTTTCAAGCAATAAATTGACAATAGTACAACTTGGGTTTAAAGCTTCATCTAGATATCTGAAGGGCAAATTCTGTAGCCCTGCTGCCCCCTCCCCTCAATTTTCTGCAATACTTGCAGAGAATGAATTTTCAGTGTGGAGCTTTGGACTTCTGAGATATAAAGTTCTATGATGTCCTGCCTGTTGTAATTCAAAGTTGTCAGTTCAGGAAAAATATTGTCGATCAATGGCAATAAAATCAGGGCTGGAGTACACAAGCAGTACTTGTACTAATAACAGCTTGTACTTGTAAGCAGACATAGTTGCACTAAGTAGCAGCAGAAGTGGGAACTGGTTGAATCAACATTTGACCACACACTGGCAACCTTTCCTTCCAAACAGCTTTTATGCCCAAAACCAGTGTACCATCAAACTGATGCCCTAAAAATAATGCAATTTTACTCAGCAGGACTGGAAAATTGATTCCACGGTGTTTGTACAGAAAAATTCATTGTGAATGTGGCCACCAATAGAAGCTATTCATTGTCAGTCTCTCCTACATTGCCACCATAACAAATGTACAAATCCAGGCCTATGAAATGCAACAACTGTTTTGCAGATAATTGTTGCTGTGTTTATCCTTCTATTTCTGAGGTTTGTTTTCTTCCTAGGAGTATTTAATCATCCTTCATTTAATTTATTTAGACAAAGTAGAACATTACTTTTATTGATTAAATACTTCTGGTGGAACAAAATCAAAAGGCTTTAATTTCAAAGTGTTTTAGTGACTGGACTGTTCTGCTCTGCTTGTGAAACATAATTACACTGCTTCCTAATCATCAGCTCATCAATAAGAGTCACAGTGTAGGCGCCTGTTACATTACAAAGAAGCTTTTTACTGCTTTAATCTTTTTTATTATTATTATTCAAAGCATGTCATGTTCTGATATAATAAAGTACAGCAGAATCCCTTCACGGTGTAATCTCATAAATTACTAATACACTTGCAACTGCTGACTTTGTTATCAATGCTACATTTAAGGTTTTGCCTTCAGAGTGAACTCCTCACTTCTCTATCTTTTTGTTATTTTTTTATAAAGTATACATTACCTGCAGCTTACAGAACTAGTAACATCTCAATCAAACAGGCTCCGATTATATTCCTTATCTTTGTGCCAAGAGAAAGGGAAGGTAGGGATGAATTTAACAGAATACAAAAACATGATTCACTTGGAAGGCTTGGTGAAGTTCTGCTACGTACTACTGGGGCAGGTTCCAGGAGGGGATGCTCAGCTCCCCACTGAATTCAGCAGCAAAATTCCCACGGGCTTTAATGGCAACAACATCAGTTCTTAGTGGAAACAATTATAGATTATTAATTGCTGAATTGGAAAATTGGGTTCTATGGTCAATGTCTTGTGTAGATTTATGTAACAAGACAGAAATTTCCATCTTGCTTGTGTAACATGAAAAACTGGGTTCGCTAAATGCTGCCAAACACACTCAAGTCTCCCACTCTACAGTGACTAATTAAGATTTTCATATTCTATATGCAACTATATTTCCAGCCATGAACACAAACACTATTGTGGCTTGTTTGAACAAGAGATTATTATTTCACCTCAAGGAAAAATCCAAACAAACAACCCAAAAAAACCCCCAAAACTAACCCTGCAGTACGGTAAAGCTGCAACAACCATGATTAATCGCTAAATCAGACAAAAGGAAAGGGAAGTTCTGCTTCTATGCAAGAGGCTCACTTGAGGTTTTTCTTTTCAAAATTCAGTCTCCTTCCTCTATTTCCCATGCATCTTTACAACACTAAGTGGTTGGCATTGTCAGAATTGATGACTCCTTTATTTCTAATAAAAATCACTGTTGAATAAATGCAAGTGTGCTGAACATGAATTTTGAGGTGGATATTCCCATGTATAAAAGGACATGGCCAGGAAAACTAATAAGTTCTGTATAGCTACATGCTTGGAAGAACAAGTAAGGTCTGTATAAGGTGTATACCTGCTTGGTTACCCTGTGCATTAGACAGCACCCCAACAGCACACAAAATGAAACCTAGGCATTTCCTAATTGGAGGCTTATGTGTGTTTTATCAAGTCACAGCCTGCTGCTAACTTTGACTTTTTGGTTGTTCTCCCAGTTGGTAAGAAGGTTGATGGTCCCAGAAGATATGAGAAATATATCTCTTAGAAAAACTAAAGGGGCCAAATTTGCTGATGATGTAAACTGGTGATTATGTTGTGGGCAATGGCATTTAGCAAAGGACAGACTTTGGTCCTGTGCTTCTAACAGTAAAAAGATAATCCATTCTGATCCTGTGCTGCCATAAACACTGCAGGACAGTTTGATCTTAGAGCATTTATAACCTGTGCAGTGCGCAGTGCCTTTAGCACTTCTGCCAATTTAACGCCCCTCTAAGGATTACTCTTTCCTTCATTCTGCTACTCAATCAGTGCTTATGCCCCGCAGCAAAAGTCTGTAGGACATGGCCCTTTTCAGTAGGTACAAATGGCATCTAGACATACACTCTGCACTGTATGAGGGTAATTGAATTGCCTGAGTGAGGAGCAATCTCAATCAATGCCTGGCCATGGGTACTAGAAACTCTCCAGAGATCTTTACACGGACAGGTCCCAACAGTGCTCCTATTTCATTAACTAGATAGAGATAACCAACAAGGGTTTGCGCTATTTCCTGTTTCCATTGGGATTGCCAGCTCCTATTTTATTCTCTCTGTGATGTCCCATTCTTAGAAATGCAACTCAACAATTCAAAAGCAGCAGTGCAGCACACTCCCTGACTTCATAGGATGACTCTTGATAGCCCAGCATAGGATATGAATGTCCTATCTATATTATAACTAATTCCTTTTCACTCTTGAAAACAGTAAAATATTACATAAGAAAAAAACCCAAAACATTCCCAGATAACTCTCACTAAGTATGGGTTGATTTATTTTTTCTTTTAAACAGCTCTGAAAACAGGATGATTGACCAACACTGTTTTGCAGCACACAACTTTTATCATTGCCAAACATTCTTTCAAGAAAACATTTCAGCTTAAAACTGTCCTGAATCTTTGCAATTGGAGCTAACACATATTCCCTTTTCCCCTTATGGTCAGACAGCTATTCTTTGCTGCTCCTTTTCTCTGGGAAGTACAGAAATACTTTCTGTAGATCTCCTTCATGGGCAATTCCCTAGTGACATGACCTAAGTCATGGGCTTTTTCCTGAGGACAGAGACCTTTATCATAGCAACTACAAGGTGTATGTGAGTGGGGGTTGGGTTTGAGCTTGCAGATTACAGTCTAGCAGCTTTGCTTTGTTTCTATAAAAAGAGCAGCAGCAGAGGTTTTAGTGGTGTGTTCCTGAGAACTCTCCAATAGAATGGGTCAGAGCCATAACAGCCAAGGAAATGTTATTTGTACATGAGTGCACCACGCTGTCTCCAGCCAAAGCACCAACTGGACAGAGACTGAAGATTTAAATCCAGTACTATTAAGACACCTTATATGATAGAGAGGGGAAGTGTAACTGTGGGGTCAGCTGAAGAGAGGGAACAGATCTTGGATCTGATTTCTGCTCTCAGGTAATTCAGCTACGTTACATTAAGAAGAGCTAAAAGTGGCAGTTCACACAGGCATAAGAATAACAAGAAGTTGCTATTTTCTGGCAGTATAGATCCCTTTTAATATAATAGATATCCTTTTTTTTTTTTTTTTTTGTATAGTGGATATCTCTTTTAAAAAAGTCTCCTTGCACATTGTTTTGGGTGGGGAAGATGATTATTATTTGGTAGCAAAAGACAGACATTCAATAATACACTGCAGTAAGCTCTTCCTATTTTCCTCTATAGCTGCTCTTTCTGCTGAGTCCAATGGCACACCAGAAAAATAATCCCAGAAAAGCTTGGGTTGGAAAGGGCCTTAGAGATCAGCTAGTTCCAGCCCCCTGCCATGGGGGTTTTCAACTACTTATTAAGATGCCCACAAGTTATTTTTTACATTCAAACTATGAAGAAAACTAAGAATGTGACTTACAGTTTTGATGACTCTTGGTCATACTCTCTGAGTCCAAGGCATGGTAGAACTCATATGCTGAACGACCCAGCAGCTCCTCTGGATGGTATCCAATCAACTCTGTTATTCTTGATTAAGAAAAAAGCAAATATTTAAAATTCAGGTCACTGTAGCCTTATGCTTACATATGGAGGGCAGCTACCACCTCTAGTCCTTAGACTAACAGAATTAAGAAAGCAGTATGAGAAATTCTGAACTTCTAAACACATCAGGAGCTGCAGAGGACTTCTGATCATGTTCTGAAATATGTCCATGTTCAGACTAAACTGCTTTGTACGACTATTAGAATAAAAATTCCTGGTGATGTCATTATGTGTGTCGCAAATTTTCCCAGCCCTGTTGCACACTAATAGAAGGTATCAACTTTTATTACTGACAAAGTTCTCAAGCTGTCCACCACATGCAGGAACAACAAACTACCATCATTCAAAATCAAATACATGTGAGTAGCGTAGTGGTTGGCACCATCGGGTTTAAAATTATGTGGGCATGTAAAAAACATACAAGAAAGGGTTAAATCACTACTTTGGGTACTGCATTTAATAAAAATGCAAGGTGAGTAATTAAGGGCAGTTAAAAAAAAATCAGTTCATTTACTTAGTAGTTCCTAAATTATATGAAAAATTTAGTATATGGATTAGGTTACTCGGGTGACTAATCCACAAACTAAGTAGGACTTTACACAAAGAAAGCTATGATCTCAAAAACTAGACCCTTTTTTTCAGAGTATTTCTGAGTATTCAGACAAGGCAGGATTTCTCATAAGTTCTTGAATGAAAGAAAATAGGTCATCAAACTATGCAGATGATTTTCTCTAATGAGGGGGTGGAGAAAAAAAGTTCTATTTTCCTAAATTCAATTTGAAATACCATCACATGCAACTTACAGGCAATGCAGTAAGTAAAAGAATAATTCAAAGGCAAAGATTACCCTGTCTTCGGTCATACAAAACAGTGACACTTAGATACCTTTTCTTAGCTCCTAAACTCTAAAAACAACCTATAATGTAGCAGAGAGCGGTAGCAGAAAGGACTACAAACTGACTCTGGAGCTGTCATAAGCCTTTAAAGGCTGGGAGGTTTGCAAGGAATAGTCACACCTTGCAGCACATCCCTGCCATCAATGGCAGCATCCAGGCTTTGTGCCTTGGCACTGAACTCTCTTGGAAAAGCTTTATCTGCCACCACCAAATTTGATTTGTGGCGTTGCTCCTTTTAAGGGACACATCTTCAGGTTTGTGTACTACCTCGAAGGATAGCCTTGGCCCAGCCCTCCAGACACAAGCATGTCTTTACAAGACAGACATGTAAATATTGTAAAACAAACAGAGCAAGAGTGTGGCATTCCTCTCCTGGATTCCCCTCCAGCAAGCAAGACACAGAAGATGGGACTATTTTGTGTATAGTTTGAACACTGAGGCACTGACTCAGCTTTTCCCTCACCTCCATAGAACTGTTTAGCTCATAGCCCCAGGACACCTTGGTTTTGTCATGCTGAAAACTACACTCTGTCCTGATTTCCATAGCACAAACCTGGGTTTATAGTGCTTTAGTTGAGCAAAAGCTATAGCTTGTATTGGGTTCCTCTCCAAAACTTACCCTCCTGATAATGTTTACAGTTTTATTTACATTTACAGTTAGACCAGCAAAGGGGAAATTCTTGAATCCAGGTTTCAAAGAGTTGTTTTTCTGACTCACTTCACTGATGAGCTTCTGAGCTTTAAAACTGCATTCCAGTCAAATATGTAACCTCTTTCTGAAACCATGACTGCTTTTTCCTTCTTATTGAAAAGTAGTTCTCATAATGAGTTGGTCATCAGAGCTGAACCATCATGAGAAAACAACAAATACTGAAGGAGCCGCAATAAAAGCAAGGCTTACAAAATACAGTTGCTGCTTGCCTTTACACAGCCAGCTGGTTCACACTGATGAAGTGACTAGAGGCTTTTGCCAGTACAGTGTAAATACACAGTCTTTAAAAACAGAAAAGATGGCCTTTGCTTACATAATGGCACTGTATCATGAACCCGTCACAGTTAGCTTGAAGCTCATCACAAGGCTGAGGAATTTAGAATTCAGGAAGTTGAGGATTTACTCTTAATCCAGTCATTGGGAGCTGAGAATCAAGTGGGTTGAGTGGCAAGACGGAAAATGAATTAAAGATAATGGGGAAAAAGAGAAACATCATGCACCCAGCAGCACCAGTGCAAATCCAAAACCACATTACAGCCTTCATGGGTGTCAACAGTGGAACTGGGATAGCAAGCAAAAAATACACATTGCAGCAGGCTGAGGGACTCTTACCTCTTATCATGAAGGAACTGCAATCTCTATGCAAAATTGTGTATTCTAATTCTGTAATTCCCCCTCTCAAACTGCTCCTTGCTGTTCATAATGAATACTGTCACTATAAAATTATTCTTGTCATTCCACAGCACAGAATGACTTGTGGAGCGATCCTGCTGTGACAATGTCAAATTTAATTAAATCTAATGCAAACTTGGATGAAAGTTAGCAAGTGGTGTGTTGGTATCTTTTTACTACAACCAACTACCTATTACACAAAAAGATAAAAAAGGTATCAAAGAATTATCCACGGATCCTACAAGATTGGCTAAATTCTAAATCCACGACTGGTAATGGTGAAATACTAATACAGAGTAATTGTTTTAAAACAGTTGCTTTAAAAATAGCAATAAATGGCTAAACAGCCTCCATGCCCTTGTTGACCCATCTAGTAATCTGTTAATGCTATTTAGACTTACTACACTTCTCTTTAACAGCTCCTGGGATCAAAATAATTGAAAAAAAAATTATAGAGTGTTCCTTTCTCCCACTCTCAAAAAAAAAAAATAAAAAATCCTAAACCCACTGTCAGTGTTTCCTAGATACATTTTAAAATACCACTATTTTATAACACCGTCTTGCCAATAATTGTTATTTGTATTAGTTTTGGGTGCATAAATTGGCAGTTCATATGCTCCTTCATTCCTCCTTTGGTGCTGCTGATCCTGAAAACCTTAAAGATCTTGTAGGCTGCAGGCCATGCAGGGCTGGAAATCAGATTAGCCAATTTCATGCCACATTACACAATAGGGTCAGTATAGGCAGGCAACTGTCCCCATCTCCATCACACCCATCCTGTGCCTCTTCCAAGACCTTCATGGAAAAAGACTGGCCACAGTCAAGAGCCCAAAGAGCACCACCTGGGCCAGGAGACAACAAGTGCTTCAGTTTAGGTCCTTGCACTGACCCTGCTTGAGGTTTGCCAGGGAGATGCACCGTCCAAGCTCCATATGCTTTCCACAGGAGCCTCTTAGCAACATGAAATGCCAAGTGAACACACACAGGACTAAGTGCAAAGGAAAAGGCAGCCCATGGAACTATGATGATGAGGAGGAGTACATAGCTAAGACATTCAGGGAAATGTCTATGCCCCGTGGGACCAAAGAGTCATTTACAAAATAGTTCAGGACACAAGACTTCTTCTTTTGCTTAGACACCAGACAGAAAATTGCTCTTTGTGTAAGCTGTGGAATGACAGAATTAGAAAACAAACTGTATCGTGGTTTTGGAAGGCATTCCTGCCACGGTAGGCTTTGTGTTTCGTTTGCATCTGTAAAATGCTAATTAGTAGGATGACAGTAATGTTCTGTTGAAGAAGACAGGTGGGCTGCGAGTCTATTTATTTTCCTGTTAACCACTTGTTTCTGAGAACACAGATACCTTCGGGGAAATCTTAATTTTTATGGACTGGCACTTCAGTGTTCTCAGCTCAACTTGTCATCATGATGTACTAAGGTAAAAATCTCAGAAAACACAGTAAAGAGGTGGTATCTGTCCCAACTACCACCTCTTAAATGCTTTTCGAGCACTACTTCAGTTTTCCTTAACATCCAATATATTCAAGTTCCTTAACATATAATTTTTAAGACCTGTAGTAAAGACAAAGTTTTGTGTTTAGGATACTCAGTTAAGAAACAAGTGATCTGACTTCTATTTCTAGAACTCTGCAACTTTGCCCTACTCTACTTCTTTGGTAAAGTAAAGCAACGCAAACAAAACTTGCTGCTTCTCCTGTAAGATGAGCTAGTTCAAGTGTTTTGGTTTTTCTTAAAATTATGCTTTTCTGTCTCATTATAGGACCACAAAGGTTCTTATTGTATACCATTTCTTGAGTTAAAATAGCATCTTAAGAACCCTCAGGACTTAGAAGTCAGGCTCTTTTGTGAGAGACTGTTCTAATGTTTACTACTCAAAAAAATAGCTGGGTGTATATTTGTTGGGCTGTGTGTGGACTGTGTGTGTGAGGGTGTGGATCTCTTAACAAAGTCTTTCTGTATTCAAACTGTTACCAAGTTATTGAAGTTAAGTTGGTCTAGAGGGGAACAAACAAAATAAAGTTATTCTTAAAGCAAAATGAGTTAAAAAAAAAAAAGAGAATAAAAATAATAAAGCCCAACACAGACACTACTCCTGGGGTAAAGCACTCTGTCAGCCTGCTACAGAGGCGGCAGGGCACTGGGGCAGCCATGCCAACTAATCACATTTCCTCTCAAAAATATCCATGGCTGCTTCTACTCTAAGCCATGCCAGTGGAAGAAACAAAACAAAACAAAACCAAAAAAAAGGGCAAAATCCTGGGGACCCCTGGTCACTCCTGAGAAGGGATGGCTGACCTGGGCAGCTGTATCTGTCCTGCTAGGCAAAAAAGACTAGATGGGTACATGAAAATCTTCACCAAGACTCTGTCACTCCTACTCATTGGGTCTATCTGAATCAAAGATTCATTATTACCAAAAGAAGTCAGTCCCATTTAATTCTTAAATATGACATATACCAAAAGTCAGTTTTGTCCAATGCGGATCTTTGGCTTCAAATGCCATCACTTCACTGTTGGCTCCATATTGCATTTTTCACTGAGAAGGAACGGAGGGACAGGAGGTCCATTCAAATGCTTATTTGCGTTCTTAGCTAATTTAAAAAGATTCCCCAAATATAGGTCAAACAGCAAACTGACTTAAATCCTTACCTAAGGTCCTGTGCCTGCATATTGCTGCTTTACTGGGACATAACTGGAAGCAAATACAACTCCATTTTCTCAAAGTCAGGCACAGCCTGAATTACACATGTATACTCATATGAGAAACCTAACTGGGACCAACACCATGGCATTGCTTCTTCCTGCACCATCCTATTCTGAATCACTATACATCTGCCATCGCTCCTTTCTTCTTCTTCAACTCTTCCATTACAATGTTCCAATAAAAAAAAAAAAAAAAAGAGTATAACTAATCAGGTTTCTCATAATAAGGAGTACCCAATACCATAACTTCAAAGTCATAGCTTCAAAGTAACAAAGCACACGCGCTTTTCAATGTGCCAGTGCCAGGGAACTGGCTGGTGACACAGTCTCCAAGTGGCCACCTGCACATCTCGGCCCAATCAGAACAGTTTTGTTTCCTTATGTATCCTTCTCTCTCCTCACACATGCTGCCCACAGCAAATACAGGCAGAGTGCTTCCCTTTCCCCTCCCCAGCACCCAAGAGGTCACCAGGATGAAGGTGAAAAGCAAGTGCTTTCGGAGCCCTGTTCTCCAAACTGCAGTGTATGGGTTTCTTTTGTTGTGCATAAAGCATAAAGCCTCAGACTGCATGCTCTGGGGCACATGAAGCAGTTTTGGCATTTCCTATTAAATTCAGATACAGATTGCACTTTTTTTTGGTGGATTTTTCCACCACAGACACATACTGCCACTATTTTTACCCGCCGATTGGCCCCCTGGCCGTGCACAGGAAGATTCACAGAGCATTAGCTATGCCACCAGGGTAACAAAACTGCCTTCATACAAAGACATGCCTTTTTTTTTCCTGACTAAAACACCCTCATTGGTGATATTCTCTGACACAAAAGCACTGTGCTACTGAACTAAATCCTCACTTGAATTATGAAATTGTACCACTGGTCAGCATTCCTGTATTACAGCTAAAATAATCCTTCCTGTAAACTACTTAGCCAAGACAAGTGGAGCAAAGGAACGTTTTAAAATCACTCTTCAGGAATGGCTGAAGCAGGCATTTAACAGAACAACCCATATTTATTATTCATATCTCACAAACCTTTCTTTGCAGGCTCATCACCTTGCAAAAACTGTTTTAAGAATACAAACATATCCCACCTAACTACTGGCAAGTCATAGGCCCACATACATATTTTTGGAAGGCAAATTATATGGGCTACTGTCTCACACATTTTAAATCAGGGATGGCCAGTCTTGCCTGCTTCATATTGCATCTACCTTGTACCCTCTTAAGTAAAAGCCAGAAGAATCAGGGCACTTCATGCCAGCCAGCTTGTTTTTGTTACTAAGTGTTGTAAGGTAGCCAGCCTATATTGTGCATGTTGCTTTGTGACAGAGACTATAAGTTTGCCTCATATGAGATTATCTTCAGAAATCCTAGTGCTTCTTTAACAGAATGCTTTGAAAAGAAAAACTTAATGCTCCCTACAAGCAGACCTGCCCACACCAGAGGAACTTCAAAGGGCACACTAGGACCGCTGCAGAAGTCTGGAAGACAAGGCACACTGCCCTCAACGATATCAGCCCTGAACTGGAAGACACAGTCTATGGAGAAAGGAGCTGTGTCAGCCCTGCTGTGTCACTGCAGAAGGGACAGAGTACGCGGAAAAGGGCTTAGACATCTGACTGGTACATGCTGCCTTCTCTCCTCTGCCCCCAGTCTGGATTTACATACTTGGCATAAGCTGCTCCTTCAGTGCAGTTTGTCTAGCAGCACTGAATTTGATAAGAACAGCTGAGTGGTTTGCATTTTTATGTGTCTAGTGATGTGTCGCCTGTTGGAGAGATCAACATCCCTTCTGGCTGGGAAGTGAGAGCCAGGCAGATCTGCTACGAAAAACCTGAAAGGTTTCTGAAGTCTCCTCCTTCTCTGGCCTGACTGGCTTTTTACAGTTTTATCAAATTCTCAATAAAACATGAATGAAACATCCAACCAAAACTATCAAGTAAAAGACGTGCTGGTTTGTTGTTGTCTGGTTCTAAAGAAAAAAAATCTCTAAAACCCTACAAGTTGAATCCTCCAGAGGAAGCTGCTGTATTTCACTATCATGTGAAATATTTTCCCTGTAAATCAAAAACACGCTATTTAAGATGGGGTATAATATGTTATTATTTTTAAAATAAGCATGTGTATCTTTAATGGGATAGCATCAGTCCCTCTAATTCTCATTTATAAAGGCTTATGCATTAACTCTTGCAAAGACATGTGAATGCTGCAATGTAGCAAAATCCTCTGTTACTCCTCTCTAGCTGCCACTGAATGGCCTCAGTAATTCAGAGGTACACTGCTTTCTATAACAAGTCACTATCACATTGTTGCTTCCCCCTCCAGCAATAAAATCCTATTGACATCTCAATAATTTCATCCTGATAGTATTAACAAAGTGGGGAAAAAAGCCTATTTGATTGTGGTTACATCATAGGCCATTTCTAGTTACAGCACACTTGCTGCTCAGTTCTCAGAGAGGTCAGAAGAAGGTCAGTCACAAGTTTCACACTTGCAATCTCACTTTCATCCACAGTTGCTAACACTGCTAGTTTATACGGTTGCTTCATCACATTGTCTAAAATAACAATCTTACTTAGCAAACTTTAAAAAAAAAAAACCTTCAAAGGTTGAAAGAAGTAACAAAGATGTCAGTGATGTGAGGTTTTGCATGAGATGCGAGCATATGTATAATACCACTGACGACCCTCCAGACCTCAGAGGTTGCTAGCATCTCTGAATTTCAGGACACAAAAATCATCTTAAATTCAAGCGATAACCTCATAAGCTTAAAAACCCCCCCAGACAAACACCAAACCCCCAGCACTTTCTGGAAAAATGAGGAACAGGAAGACACTTCATGGGAAGGGATCTCCGGCTCACTCCCCCCATGGAAGATAGTTACCACAATACGTAAACAGGGAGAAGAGGTAGATGGCATGGAATGCCATTGAGATCCTGGGAGAAACTGGGCACGTGAAGACTAGGGAGATCTCAATTTTTTCCACTCAAGCGAGAAGTGTGGGGCAGAGAGGACACAGCCCCTTGCCTGACCCAAGATCCTCCCCTCCTCTTCATTTCGCCACTAAAAGGAGCAGAGAGATAACCAGCAAAGGTTGTTTGCTTTTCATTGAGCAAGAGACTGTAACCACATTTCAGAGCTGCAGGTACTCTGGATACCTTAGCAATTCTTAGTTAATTCAGACCATAAAGTACTTGCCAGCTAACCGATAATCACATCCTGGGCCAAACCAGCCATAAAACAGTCCTTGACTAAGGTCCATCCAGCGCCATTTGAGACATTCTCTAAAACACGAGAACAAAAATACTGTATACTCTTCAGTTTTATCAGTTAATCCTCAAGAAGTTAATGCTTGTGGCTTCACGTTGCCTCACTGTCTGCCACTAAAACTGAATTCTTCACGTGGCAGGAGAAGGAAATACAGCAGGAGTACCATTTTGTCTAAACTGAGATTTGAGGTGGATTGAGCCACTAAACAGTTGTTTTGATAACGGACTGTACTTTCTTCTAGTTCTTGCTTACCAGGTCCACACAGGAGGGCATTTGTAAGAACTGCTTGTTTTGTTCAAGAAGATAGAAAAATCTATGGAAAGGAAAAATCAGTGGAGCTTACCTGTCATCACAGTAGGTAAATTTCATGTCCATGCTATGGCGACTGAGGAAGGTCTTGCTGTCCAGGGGGATATCAATGTTTGAAGGGTGCTGAATAGGCTCACACATTATTATAAGGCAGGTGAGAAGAGGCTCCTTATATCCACACAGAGTGTGAGGAGGGCAAGTGTTATACACTTTAACTTGCCCAGTGCAGTGCAAAACCTGAAATAATCAGAAACAAACTTGGAATGTACTTTCTCTCCATGCCAAAATGCTTTTTAAAAGCAAAGCCACTTATTATGGCTCAAATATGGTACCTTCCACGTGGCAGACTTGAGGTTCACAGTTCTGCCTCTGTTGGTAACGGTGCATTTCATCCTCATAAAGAAGTCACGCTCGGTTGACATCTCTTTGCTTTTCTTTCCAAAGCCTGGACCTGTATAAGGAAAATGGGAAATGAGTTTTCTCATTTTCCTTCTTCATTTCTTCTACTTTTAAGCATGAAGGATTCAACAGAAATAAGAGACTAATTCTCAGATAATTTACCTGTAGAGACCATCAAAGATGCCTGGACCATTGCAGAGCAGTTTGTAGAGCTCAGACCTAAAACTTTAAGTGGAACTTAAATAGGACTTTGTGCATTTAAACCTGTTTTAGCTTGCAGCACATAAATCTTTCCAAAGCATTACAACTGTAAACATTATGCCCGTCTTAACTCGATGAAAGGAAAACATTAAACAGTCCTTAGTGCTATCATATTTAAGCAATATTTGGCAAAACAAAACAAAACAATTCTGCAAAGAATGGAATAACCGTTAACAACTACTCTAGGAATGAGAATTCTGTTTACCATGACTAACAGATCTCTACTGATAGCCAATTACTTCATTATTTAAAAAGCAAAAAGTGACTTTTGTATTTTCATTATTACCATTTTTCAGACTCAGATTCTCTCGAATTTCTTCGTGATCACATGGATGAGTGAAGTCAAAAATGCTGTGTCCAGTTAGCTCCACCTGCACAGAAACAAGAACTACACTTAGTCAAATAAAGCAACTGACAGTATTTATTTGTTTTTAAATACCACCTATTCTAATGAAACTGGTCACTAGAACTAAGTGTATTGACAGCATGTTCACAGACATGAATCCTGTGACCCTCCCTTTGTTTATCCTATACATAGCTTCTTATTTTCTCCACAGAAAAAATCTCTTAGCTTTGGATTTGCACAGTGTAGTTAACAGTCAACACCACTTGATATTTTCAACACAGAAGGAAAAAAAACCCAACAATCCACAAAGCAGAAAAGGTGGAACCCAAAAGAGTAGCTCTATCCCACCTCTCCATAGTCTAAGGCACAAGTTAAATGAACACTTTCTCCTCTCCATGGTATTATCTAGGAAGGCAAGTTTGCAGTCACCAAAGACGCTATAACTTTGACAGGAAGGGAGAGGGAACTCCCCACCCTTATTGTCTGCTGTGCAGGGTACCTGCCTGAGAAATAAGGCATTTTTTTTTCTAGTCTTTTTTTGCAGTGATACACAGTTGTGTTTTCTGCATTAAGGCATAGAATTTGTTTCTAGGAATTGTATTACAAAGATAGAAAAGCGTAAGGGAACAAGTTACCTGGGTAAGACCCATGTATTTGTTGACATTCTCTGACAAAAAGATCATGTCTCCATCCTGTGTCACCACAGCAATAAATCCCTCCAAAGCTTTCAGGTACAAATTGTCCATCTGCTGGTCTGCCTCTACTTCATTCTCATTGTCAGCACATACTGAGAAAAAAAAAAGGAAGGAAAAAAAAAGGCATTTAAAGCCTTCAGCACCCCAGCCAATCTTTTTCAATGGAAACACATCCAGTTACAAGGCAACAAAATATTTTTCTACTGTTAAAATTTCGCATCCACAAAAACCTTCTGGTGGGGCCTTCTGAATAGCACGTCAAAGGGAAGCCCTCATTACTAGAAAGGCATGAGTTACTTTTCTAAACGTTTTGACAAATACGATAGACCCTCTATTCACCTTTAGCATGTTTCTGCAAGATGTGTTTTCAGTCAATAACACCTGCGTATCCAGACACTGAAGTGCATCTTCTCTGTGCACGTTCTCTTGGACACATGTAACATCTGTGCCTCCCTAACAGCTACAAGGCATAGGGCAAGTCTTACAGAAGGTATGCAAATTTGTGCATTCCTAACAAACACCTAACAGAGGGCTTTTTCCATCAGCTCACGTTTTCTAAGAAGTTAAAATACGGTTCCTACAAAGTATGTTTAAATAGACCTCTCAATATGGAGACATCTGTTAACAGTATTTCTAGTAGAAACTTTAGAAAATCACACCCTTGAAGTTGTTTTGGGTGAATTGATCCTTCATTCCATAAATCTCAGCACTCCTTGGAAAACCACAGATCCATCCCACTGATACCTGCTTTTTCACTTGCAGACATCAGAATTCCTTATGCTCTACTCCACCAAACTCTGGTCACCCATCTACACTTCTATGCCACAAGTAGGAGAACCCCAGATTCTGCCTATGCCCCAGATCCTTGCCTAGGCAGATTCACAAACCCAGTGCATCTTACACCTTTTTGGGAAAGACATATCCCTGTTGAGCTGAAATCTAAGGCCATACTAGAATATTTATTACACCTTTTTTTGTTTGTTTTTTGGTTATATGCTTTCCCGGTACTTTTTGCCTGCAAGTGTTGTGACAATTGCGATGCCCTGTTAGGGAAAACTGCAAGGAGGGAGGGAAGGGGAAGACACTGCTCCTCCTCATGCCACTCACCCAAGTGTCCACTTCCCTTCTACGTTTTCAAACATTTTTCAGCTCCATGAATAAGAAGCTTTCAGGGGATGATTTGCAGACTACTAGTACAGAAAAATTCCAGTGTAGGAGCTGGCCCATTAATCTCCTTCTATGTTTTATGTGAAACTTCTGGAATTAATTCTTTTATAAAACTACTTACAGATATTGCATCTGGTCTGGGTACCTTAGACATGCTGTGGTGAGCTTATCTTTATAGTTTTGTCAGTTAGCCTGCACATTTGTGATCAGGCATTGCAAATATATGTCATTGTAAGGCTCTGAATTGGGGTGGGAGAAGCAAGCAAACAGAGCAAACAAAAAAACAACCCATGCCCTTATGAGACAATAAGGTTTAAGTTCTGTCTAGATCAAAGGTGGTCCATAACCCTTGGCAGCAACAATGACATGAGAGGAGCTCTAGCAATTCCGCTCTGTGTGCCTTCTTGGTGGCACAAGTGTGCTCCAGGCTGGGCCCACTTCTAATTTTGCTGGCCAGAGGCTCCAGCTATAATTGCATCAGCCTTACTTGCAAGAACTCTTAAACAAGTTTCTTGGAGAAGTTCCTCTTCTTTGTTGGTTTAATTTTGCAATTTCAGCATACAGTTTTTGTTCTGTAGCAAACATACTGTTAGCGCTTGGGAAAAGTCATTACTTTTTGTTATTTTCTTTCATGAAACATCACATTGATCATTTCCCTCCTCTTTCTTGTTGAAATACTCATTTTGGGAGAAGTCTAGAAACAAGAATGGGGTATTGCTTTGTAAAACATTATTAGAAGTGGTTTGGAATTTTTTTGGATAAGGAAGAGGCTGAGCCAAACTAATGCAGTTTTTACTTTGAAGTATTATGAGTTATGATTAAAGGCTAAGTTTGAGCTATATAGCCCCTGCAACTGCATCTGCTAGTGCCTAAGGATGGACTGCAAGCAAATGCAGAAGGATGAGCATTTGCAATGCAGAGTCCACCAAGTCCTGTCTGGAACAGATGAGTGGTGACAAAACTGCTGCTGGCTGCTGCTGCAGCCTCCCATATCTCAACATCCCTCCCTGGCAGCAGCTCATCACCCATCCTGCAACCAAGGGAAGAAATGGACTCAGCTCTGGAGCCACACGGAGCACTTTATCACCTTTTGCTTCTCAACAGGACTGTCCGGTGTCAGGGAAAAGAGGATGCTCTCAGGGGATGGCCAGCTCAGGCTGGGGATTTATCATTTCATGTCCCTGCTCTGCAATTCTAGCTTCACACACAGGGGCCAGTTCCTCCTCAGTACAAAGCAAATGACTTCAGGAAATTACATCAGAACTAGCATTTAAAATACAGAAACTACACAATAATATTATTTGAATCATATGCACTTTGACCATAATGACATTTAGGGAAGGAAAAAAAGAAAAGTTTAAAAAGAAAAAAAGGTAAGTGACCATCTGCTCCCAAGCTTGTTTCTGCTGCGTAAAGAATGTCAAGGGTCTTTTTTTACTTTTCCGGAAGCAAACAAATGGTTTATTCAGCAGGGATCATGGCTATAGCCCAAGACAATCAGCCAAGTGTGGGTTCAGAGAAAAAAATGACTTTTCAGCTCTAACCCCAGACCCTCCTTTCCATTTTTTTCCCCAGCTCATTAAGTTTGCATTAACAAAACATGACCATTCAAAGGCAGGAAGGCTATTCAAAGCATTTGTATTCTTAAATGCCTCCAACAGTGAAAGACAAACACTTTACTTGTATTATCAGATGATTAAATTTGCTTTTCCATGAATATAAATTATATTACTTATACAAACACATACAGAGGACATAGGATCACTCACATCAGGGCTGCAGGTTCAAACCCTTAATGTCAGAGCTTAGCACAGCACTTAAAAGATACAGTCAGCTCTAAAGCACGTGGTTAAAGGGGTTTGTGGGATCAGAGTTCAGCTGTTTTTATTAAAATTATCTTTGTCCAGCTGGAGGCATCTGTAATGGGAAGAGGGAGGGATGATTGTGCTGCTGTGCACCTTTGTCTAACATAACCCAAAGCCCAACCAAAGTGTTCTGCAGACACCTTCCAGCTTTCTTGGTAACTCAAACCCCACTGCACCCTCCTTTTTCCTTAGTAACCCTGGCCACAGCAGGAAAAGGGGAGCTGGCAGATATGGGTTTCTTGTAGCACTTAATAGGGCATGCTCACGTTTCAAAGACAGAGCAGCTGTAGCAAGGAAACTGTAGGCACTGTCAGGCACAGGACAGCAGGTGACAACTACCTCCAGGAGCCACTCAGCTACTGCTGCCCATCTAGCCCTTCATGAGCAAGCCCCCAGCAGCCAACCTGTGCAGCTCCAGCACGGGGGGACACACCAAAGGTGCTCATGTCTTCTGCTGTTTCCAGGTTCTTTATGGTGCTTGCAAAGAGAGTCCTAGAAGGTGTCATCTGTACTAATCCCCTGAAGCATATCAGCTACCTGAGGATCCTTAGTCTGGAGCAAAGAAATATGCTGGGCATCACTGTGGTGGCCCCAGCATGCCCTGTATCAGGTAACTTGGTATAATTATAGTAATATAAATAATAAATAGTAGTCCTTCCTTTGGCTGCAGTGTCAGCATTATAGCATGCTCCCTTCTTCCTGTGAAAACTACTACTAGCTGGTAATACACAGAGGGTATACACACTTTAGGAATTGATACATCCGAAGCAATTCGGTCATTGCCACTAGCAGAAATCTGGTTGGCATTAGAAAGACTCTGTTTTGAAGATGGAAAACAAATAAATACGTGACAACTGAAGACTCCTCCTCAGGAAGGATCCCTATTGTCTTTCACTTTGCTTTAAATTTTCTTCACTAATTTACCTTGGGGCTGGACTGGAGCATTAGCATAAGAACATTCAGCTTCGGATGGAAAATATTTGAGAAAGCTGGGACCGAATGGAAGTGGGAAGTAAGCATGAGAAGCTGAGGGCAGACCTTCAGCCTTTGGTTTCCAGTAGGTCTGAGGTCACAAGACCCAGATAGCAGCACCCCACACAGACTTGCCAGATTTTCCAGGTCTTCAAGAAAAGTAACAGTGAGACCTAGTTTACACTGAGTTTTTTTTTTTTCTTCCATCTCCATCCTACAAAGGGCACCATGACAGTAAAGCAGGGAGACTGGACTGTAATACGCCAGTTTAAATATAAATTAATAGCACATTCAGCAGACTGAAGTACTGAAATATTACTGCTTATACTATCATACACTGACAGAGCCTGGACAAGATTGTGTTCATGTAACACTGTGAAGACTATAGAGGAAGAGAATCCCTGTCTAGGTGACATCAGGAGATGTTGAAACATGTCAGAAAGCTTCAGAAAAGTGCACTGGCTCCCTGGGATGACTGTCAGAGCTACAGAAGAACCCAAAACAGAGCAACCATATCCCACGTCCCAGAATTTGAAGGGTCATCCCCTGTTCTTACTGCCCCAAGGCAGCATTTATTACTGCAGCAAATTTTGCTGCAGTATTTTTCAGTCCATATCTCAGTCTGTATTAAATTTTGATAAGTATTTATTTTGAAAAATTATCTAACCACCAAAGTAGTATTTATTCATCGACAAGAAACTTTGAACTGTGATGGCAAATGCTTATTGCAGTGTTTATGATAACCTTTTATGCTAAAAATAGCTCTTGTAAACAAGCTTTGATTAATTCCCACTGTCAGGATGTGCACTGTTCCCAAGTTTAAGAACACTTTTTCCGTAGATGCTTGCTCATTTCCTTCAGTCCAACCTCTTGGAATGACTCTGAAGGCTCAGAAATCAGGCTCTCCTTACAAGAAACAACTGCCCAGGTATAAACAACCTCCTAACAAACTGCCTATACTCCTCTTAACACCTTTGATCTCGCTCAAAGGGGCCTTTTCAGTCAGTTCAGAGGTAGATGGTGACAAAATGTGTTTCTACTGGAGGTCACATAGTCATTTGTCTCTCATCCTGCTTCCTATAAGTACAAGAAAGCCACTTTGACATTGTGCATAACAGATATCAGACTATAGCTGCCACTCCAGAGGAGGGTTGTAAAAACTGATTGATGCCAGCAGGCAGAAGTTAAGGAAGATCTAGCAGCAGCTTCACCCTGCATCAGAGAGAGCAGCTTTGAGACAGTCTTGTCTCTTCTAGGTTTCTTGTTTTCCATCAAAGTGACTGATTTTTTTTCCCCCTTTTTTCCTGTCCTGACAAGGCAGTACATCCTGTTCAAGGGGATATTCTCAGTGTGTTCAGTAAAAGCTTTCAATTTAGATACATCAAGAAAAAGCTTAAACTTGAAGCTTCCTGAAGGGCTCTTATCTCCAAGTGCACAAGCAACTTGGATACAGACAACACTTATGGTAGTGGTTTTTTTGCAGAGTTTGTATCTAGCCAAATCATTCAGATGCTGCTCCCAGGAAGTTGTTGTGAGTCCCCTACAGTGTTGTATGACAGGGTATAGCACTCCATCAGACCAGGCTCTGAGCCCCACAGAAGCTTCTGTTGCTCTTTCCTTGAAAAGGGACATCAATTCAAGCAGCAGGAGCACTCAGCACCCAGGTCCATTCTCATTCCTAGCATCATGCTTGGAATAAAACTGTTTTTCCAATTTAATAAAAGCAACAGACATTATTTTTAAAGCACATTATGCCACAATGGTCCGAGACATTAGATGAAGCTTGTCCAGACACTCAAAAACAAAGCCCAGACCAGTTCTCCCTACAGTTTGTCCTCTCTCTTAAAAGCCCAGAGAAAAAGCTATTTTTTCCCTTCTGCTCCCTGCTGGCTTTCCGGCTCTGTTGTCTCCCTCCCTTGAAACAACTTCACACTGGCTTCCTTGTGGCCTCCCTTCTCCCAAACAACTTCCTGTCTGCTTCCCTGTTCCCTCCCCATTTCTGCTGCTGTCTGCCTACACAGGAGCAACTCCCAGCCAGTTTCCTTTGCTGGATTTCTGCACAGAAGAGACACCCAGGTGACCACACAACTGGGATGGGAATAAAGCAAGTTCATAAAATTGTGTTTGCCTGATTAAAAAGTCCGTAGTGCTGGCACACAGAAACTCACTGGCACCAAAGAGTTCTGGTTCCTGTAATGCCTTTAGCATCACCATGGTTCAAATAAATACCTAGAATTTTTCGCACCACACATACAGGCTTGCTAAAATGGATTCTCCTTTGCATATTCAGACAAAACCAGAATATCTGAGGCAGCCTTAGCAGTTATCACAATGTTAGCTGTTAACCAAGACAGCCATTCTTTGGCAAAAGCCAGTAATTTCCCTTTTGCCATCTATTACCCCACCCCCAAAAGCATTAGCCCAACTTACTAACTATACTAAAAATTATAAGGGAAAAATACTGCTAACAGTTTTTCAGACTGAACTAAAGGGCATAAGATACCAAATTCAAAAACTCCGCTACTGATAAGCATCAGAATGCCTATTTTCAGCAGCAACTTTATGGGATCAAAACCTTTACTTGAAATGAAAGTTCAGTTCTAAATTTATCCCAAGCATTTGATTGTGACGATTGTAAAAATATATTATGCCAACAGAATTAGGAGACATCTTGAAAAATATTTAAGATGATCATAATTAAATATTTCTGCTTAGCATTCCAATTATACTGTGTACTGTTCTGTGCACAACATGGAAACAGTATTATAAAGCCATTGTTTCAGTTTGCTTCCTGTGATACTAATCTCAATCAGGCCGTCAGACGAACAGCCTGCATTTCTAAATGTTAAAGGCTTCCTCTCCAACATTCCCACACAGAATTGCCTACTGTGAAAATCAAAGGGAAACGTGTTACTAAGTAAAGCAGCAACTTTTATAAAGCAAAACCTGGTATTTTTTACCCTTTTGAACTCTGAGACATACAACCAGCTATTTCCTATTATGATAGGATCCAAGGGCCAAGCTCGGGCCCTGCAGCGCCTGCGGGAGATGTGCACCCTGAAATCCCGAAGTCGGGAGTTTTGGAGGCACGTAGCAGGAGTGCTCTCAATGAGGGCTCAGATTCAGGGGCTTTGCCATTCACCTGCTGGAAGAATGTGGGCATAGATTTCCCTAGGTCTCGGCTTCCCGACAGATAAATAATCATTATGCAGACACAGCTAGTAAAACAGCCCAAGTTACACAAGTGAAAAGCCCTATTTCGAGTCAGGGAATAATAGGAAGGGGCATGAGACACTCAATGCCAGTGCACTGAGGCTGGCAAATTGCCTGCAGCCATCTCTGAAATCCCATCTGGAGCATCAGCTTGCAGAAAGATGAGGGTGCAGTCCTGGGAAGAGCCTTGCTCTCTCCACTTCAGGCAAAAATCTCCTTAAAACAGATGAGAATCATGCCCACAAACAGTAATACAAAATAAAATCTGGTGTACTAAAAGGTTTTTTATAGAATAAAGGGAAATGCTAATCAAGCAGTAGTTTTTTTCTCTACTGTAGTTTGAAGCATTTTTCAAGCTGTACTGCAATCTTGTTTTAGTGACACTGTACACATATAAAAATGCAGTAAACGTTGTTTTAGTGTCCTAATTAATGCTAGAACAAATACTCTCACGTAACTCCAGTTTACACTAAGTGTCTAGCCCAAATAATCAAAACAGTTTCCATGAAGAAAAGAGGGGGTTTGCAGGCTGGGATGGGCCTTTGCTTCTCATGTACATCCACCTCCCACTTCATCTGTCAGAGGTGGCACAGCGTCCCCCATGATCCCCATCATTCAAATCAGACTTCTCAAATGCAACAATGAATTTATGGCCAAGTTCCAGCTGCTAAATACGCACATGAAACCTTTGCAGCAGTTTTGCTTGGGGTTCAGAGTGGGTCTAGAGCAAAAGCAAGAATAAAACAAGCACAACCATCACACAAGCCCAGTGTCTATCTTGTTTCACACTTATCAGAGCACGATAAAGCAGCAAACCTCTTCATCTGTGAGCCTACAGCTGCATCAAAAACCTACCTCTTTGAATTGACTGGTCTTCTAGTGAAAACTAGTGTCCTTGTACAGACTGATATTATTCAGAGCTCCACATTCTAATGTATTAGCTATTATAAAATCTAATGTATTAGCTATACTCAGAACAGAAGATGAGCAGAAGACATGGTTTTCTGACTTAAGTTCTTTCATTTTGATGTGTTTTCATTATCAGAATACCCGAAATTTCCTGCAAATCAATCCTTTTACAGTACCTTAAGTTCAATTCCTCGGAATAGAAGCATTGAAGACTTTGAAACCCTTATCTGTACCTCTGGTGTCTAAAGGTGCAGCCATGGATGAATCTGCACTTGACTAACAATGCAAATTTTCATGAGGGGACTTCAATCTAATAATTAGGCTGAGGAAGTGAGTGCATCAGATTTAAGGCTAAGCAAATAACTAACAGAGAAAGCATGATATATTAAAGCACAGCCTGTCACTACTGTAACATTTTATTTCCAGATTCTTTTCTAACTGCTGGATGCTGGTGGTACTTCAAGATAATTTAAATCAGCTACATGAATCACATTGTTTTTCAAACACTGTCCCAGAAATATCCTATCTTTATGTGCATGTATACTATATATATACATATACTGAGTCGTCATCACTATCGAATGAGTGTAAGCCTGAACACTACAGAAGAATCAAAATAAATGTTTTATCTGCTGATTTTTTCCTCACTGAGAAATGTAAACGTATTTGAAAAGTTCACTTTAATCTTAGCAGGTGAGCAAATGTATTTTACTGATGATGACAACATCCAACTACTTCATGTCAATTTTCACAGGCACACCCATTATTTATATTCCCTGTTACAGCCCTTCAGAAGTTTGCTTCTCCTATGCTGTGTCAGTCTCCAGTTTATGCCACATAAATATTTGAAAAACTGAAGACGTGTTTTTATGAGAAAGTTATAACAAATTGACTTGATGTATGGCATGCTTAAGGACATTTACCTATTTATGCAACTTCAAGTATTATTTACTTGATGAAACCAGAGATGATTTCCAAACACTGTTCAGTAAATAAACTTTTCACAGAAGTACATGTTAAAACCACATTCTATAAGCAAAGATGAAAATATGTACATTTTATACAGTAGTCTCTCGCAGAAGGCAAAAGCACTACAAAAAATTCATGCAGAAGCAGAATTGAATTTGCCATATCTTTCAGATTAACCAAGAACAAACCAACAGCATACTCATCCACAAAATGGGATACTTCCTAATAACATTTCTTAAAGTAATTGCTATGCTATGACTCAACTTTTCTGGAGAGAAGAAGTGCAGTCGTGACCTTATTGGGAGTTTTGCCATTAATGAAGGAAAAGATGAAATTTTGGGTTTACCTTTCACAAACAATGCAGGCGTTGTTTTGCATTCTCAACACTTATAGGTCACCGTGTGAAAGTTCCACTGGAAACATCAGTTGTTTCCATTGATCTTACAGGCTACTCAAGCCACAGATTTCTATCAAAGTGATGACTCAGTTATAGGGGCAAAATAAGAATATTGCTAATTTTATCAGTTTTCGCAGGCTACAAAAATCATGCTCATCCACATTTTCTACTAGTCCAACATAAGCAGGGTTCTGATTACACAGAATCCATTCACATCAAGTGTTTGAAAGTTTTTTTTACTATCTTAGTCCACCTTACCATAAACAATGTGCCTACTATTCACTGCCAATGGATAGCACAATTAGTCCTTTCAAACAAAGTACTGGACCCTCAGAACCTCCCAGCTGCTGTTTGAGTGTGGTGGCACAAACATGCTTGCCATGTCAAATCAAAATTTGTTTCCTTCAGCACGGAAGCTTAAGGTGCATGTTTGAATTCTGATAAAACTTTTAAAAGCTTAAAATCTGCTAACTGAGCTTAATAAACAACATTCAGGAGTTCTGGGAGGTTTTGTAAGAGAGGCAAAAAAACTGCAGTAGTTGTTGTTTTGGTTACTCCATACTCTAAGAAGAGGATGCACCATCTTACCAAGCTGCCATCAAGCTTGCGCTAACAACCAACTTCTTTCAGCCAGCCCTTACCAGAAGACAGAAGCTTATGAGTCCGTAGGAAACTGATGGCCAGGCGCATTATGGATGCCTTGTCCAGGTGGGAGCTGATGTTGTGGGGCAGGGGCAGCTCATGTGCCAGCTCATAAAAAACTTCGGTCTCTTTGCTTCTTCTGCATCTTGCTGCATCCCTTGATTTCTCCTTCCTCCGCTCAGAACTGCTCCTGACAGGTAAAGAAGAGAAAGGAAGAAGCATTTCTTGAAATGCAATTCACAACTTGAGAGGCATTTTTACAAGAGTATACCTTCTCAGCAATTAATCCATTCTGTCAAGTGGTTTAAACAAATCGGCCAGACTTTAGTATCTATGTGCTCCTTTTAAAATGGGAATTAGAAGAGGATTGCCACAGCAGGAAAGGGCAGGAAATGACTGTACACAAGTCAGTGTTTCAGTGCCCCGAATCCCCACTAAGTGTGAGGACAGAGACCTGCCTTAGGCAAGAGATTGAGAATTAAAAGGCAAACTATTACCCCTGGGAAACTCCCCCCCTCCCTGCCCCAATCTAAATTTACTTACTCTGGGACAAGGTGGCAATCCATTTTAAAGATAGAACAATTACAGTACATATAGCTGTGTCGTAGATATTACAATGCCGTAGATTTCAATGGCTATACACCACATTAAAATAAAAGTAGTAATAAGAGTATCAAACTGTGTTGGTCTGTAGAACTGTCTCAGCTCTTAATCCAGCACTGTTCTGGAAAAACACCTTTTCTTGACCATAAAGCATACAAAATGGGAAAGAAAATACTGTTGCTTGCAAGATGCCCCTCCTTTGTTGAAGCTATTCTAATTAAATCACCCTTTCTCCATTGTCTGTGAAAACAGATTCTTTCTTGAGTAAAACAACACCATCAATAGAGCCCACCTCCTTCAAACTCCACAGAGAACAGAAGAGCAGGAAATAACGGAGAAGACATTTTATGAAGCAAGTATGCAAAATTAAGCCACCAAGGGACAAAGCTAAATTTAACACGTGAGAAACACTAGGAATCCATTTATCATGATTCTAGAATAGGGCACTTTAAAAGGAAACTCCACTGACTCTCAGGTTTTTCATAAAAACTATAATTCTTATTTCAGAACATGAAGCACCTGAATCCATTCAAAACCATCAGCTATTTCAGCCCCATGCAGCTCTGCTGATACTACAAGTTCCTACACTTGCAAGAGCTGAGGTTTTGCATCTCAATCACACCAACACAAAATATATTTCTTTAAAGGCAGACTTTTGCAATAGTCCACCAGTGCAAACAGCACTGCTTGGACGAGCACAAAATAGAACAGGGTGTAGAGTAGACCAGTCCCACTGTTTTTGCTGTTGTTGCTGCACATTCGTTTCCAGAATTATCAGCAGTATCTCTCCATTTGCAAGGCTCCCAAAACCAAAGCAGCTTAAAACTTGCTTTTTCCAACATCAATATAAAATAGTAAGCCTATAAACTAAAAATGGATCAACCAAGCCCCCCCCCCATCCTATCAAAATAAGGAGTTTCAATAAACATATTCTGTTGCATTAAGATTTTGAGGAAAACAAATATTAATCACATTACTTAATCCTAGGAACTGTTCCAATTGCAACTGGAGTCATACAAAACTGCCTAAAATACAAAAATTGTATGAATCCACAGTAATGCCTTCTAAAGATGACTGTTTCTTGAAGACCTAGACAGCTTGCAACAGCTTCTAGCACTGAAACCACAGGAGGCTTAATAAATTAGAAAGAAGGGAAAATAGTCAGGATGTGTATTAAATGCCAAGACTAAAGTTACAGTAAGGTGTTTGCTGGGGCCCAACAAGTCAGAGCACTCGGTATCATCCAGAGCAGGAGTGCACTCACAACACATCAGCAGAGCCCTCGTGCTGCAAAACACATGCTGGGCACATGTGTGCAATCAGATAGGTGCTCATCAGTGGATGTGCTAATAGGACAAGGGGCCTCATAAATTCTTACAGTGTCTCCTCAAGATGCATGATCAGCCCTCAGCAAACCTCTTTCACAATTATTTTGCCCAAGGTGACTGTTTTATAACATGGTCTCTCTCTGTTCCAGGAGGCTTGTGGTGGAGGAGAGTTACATGCATTTCAGTACACAGTGGCAGGATCCAACTCTGAGAATTACCTCCGGGGTGTCGCTGAAGCGAATGCTGACCCACACAAGTTTGAATCTAAAGGGTCAGATATTCACAAAGTGACACTAACTCACTACTTTCCTCCTTTCCAAGTAAGAGCTGTACTACTACCATGTAAATAAAAAAGTTCCTTCCTACAACTGTCAGAGAAGATACAACAGAAGATGTCCCATGTTCTCCTGGGGCAGGTGCTGGGTACAGGACAGGCACATAAAATACTTATACCAATGCTACTTTCAGAAAAGAAAAATCTCTCTAAAGAAAAATGTGCCTACACTGTGCCTCAAAAGATGCTAGACTGGGAACAAATCTGAGTTTCTAATTATACAAACAAAATAAAAGAGAAGAAACAAAACAAAACCAAACAGGACAAAAACTATGTGGTAATATTTGTGAAAATGTCCAACCGCTGCTTGGAAAATTTAACTTGAATCATAAATGTTTTAGCTCTGCTCTAAGTCTGGATGCCACAATTTTCACGTTAGAACCAACTTAGTCAAAACAAGATCCAATCCCTCCTCATTTCAATACAAAACTTTGGGAACCAAGGCCAAAGCCAGGTCACAATTTATGCAGTAAAAACAGGTTATATAAGACTGGGTCCCTCATGACACCACTCCAGCCACAAAGAAAAATATTTCGTTTTGCCAACCTCTGTAAATATAATTTTGAAGTGTGGTTAATGAGACAAGCTGGTTTCATTAACCATGGGTTGCTCAAGGTTTCTAATAACTAATGCTACAAGCAGAGGAAGATTTTCTTTCTCTCTGCTGCAGATACTTTCCCTCAACATTGCTTCTGACTGTCCTGCTCAGGTTCTCTGCAGAGAGACATCACAGTTCATTACCACCTTCACAGGAGCTTTCTCATACCAAAAAACAAGGGCAGAAACAAGCCTGCCTAGTTGCTTTCAGAAGACTTTTTGCTTACCCATTGTCATTTAAAATAAACAAACAACTTGCTTTTTAAGCATTTCCCCCTGTGGCTTCCTAAACCTTAATTTCCCCCACATGATCCCTCACTCAGCACACCCTGGAGTCTCACTGTTACTGAAGCCAACTCAGGATAAGCACACCAAGACTCAAAACAGCTCCACGCCATTTCCCCCACCAAGACATCCCTCGTGCTTGCTGCCCCTCTCAGGGATGCCCATGTCAAAGATGGTCATTCTGTGCTTACTCATCCTGGTTACAGGAGCCTCCCAAAACTGTGGCTGAGTGACAAAATTTTACAAAAAGCAGCATTTTCATGGTTTTCACTTGCAGACCAGAGGCAACTCTCTCTGAGGTTGGACTATCCATAGCTGGAGAGTGACAATGTGACTGCTCAACAACCAGCCCAACTGAAGACCAGGAGGAAAGGCCAACACCAAATCCTATTCACACATTAGTCAGGCAATAGGGAAAAGACCCAGGCTCTAGCTAATTTATGAATCATTCCCTCCTAGCAAATAAACCACCCACTTATGTGGCAGAAAAAGAGCACACGTGTGTGTCACTACTTGGAGAAGGCGACACAAGTAGAAAAACCTCACTCACCTAAACCTTTGTCAGATTTTTGAAAGTGCAGAAGGAGGAGAGGAGAAAGGCATCACAAATCAAGCCAGCCATACACTAGTCCAAGGCCCAGGGGTACTGTAGGGAAACCTCCTCAGAACACCTCAACACTTGCTCCTTCAGGAGTCCTAGGACCTGGCAGATAAGACTCCACTAAGTCATATGTGCACCCTCACATTGCAATCACAGCATACCTGTTCCCGATAAAACAAGAAGAAAGGAATGGAAAAACTCAAATTTCTATTGGAAACAGGGAGGCCAAGCTGAGGAATGGGTCTGGGGACTCTGTCCAAGACTTGGCTATGTAGAGGGTAGTCAGGAGACTTGAGAGGAAGAAATAGGGCGGTGACACTTTCCAGCAAAGACTCTCCCAGGGCTGCTGGATGATGCTCTGGTGCCACAGTGCTTCCAGGTGTGTAAGCCATAGAGAATAGAAGAGTTGAGGTGGCACAGGCAGTTCCCTGCCACAGCACACAAGAACAGCACTGTACCCTCAGGACAGCTGTTTACATGATTTCCCACTCCCTCCTGGCATGTTTAGTTTGCATTCTGAAAATAGAATTTACAGGCTGAAACATATGAAAAGAGATGACAAACAACTGGCAAGTATTTGTCCTCCCAGATGAAGCTTCCAAATTTTCAGAAACAGTTCTCCATGCTTTCCCAAGAACCCAAACACCAACCCAGTCTCTAGGGTAAACGCGTGCATAGGAACAGAGCACACAATCCAGTGGTTGAAAGCATCCAAAGGGATGCAGGAATGCCCTGCAAGGACCCCAGGAGCCAGATTCCTATCCTTTTGCTGATCTTCAGCAAGCCCTTGCAACACAGCTTCACTGAAACACACAGGAATGCTTGCAGACAAAGGTCTTGCACACCTGAGGTAAAGATAATAATCTGACTTTTTGAAGCCTCTCTCACTGCACAACTGGAAACTTCAGGGACAGCAACTTATAACCCACCTGGTTTAAGCAATCTTGCAAACCTACCTTGTCATCTTAGGGACTGGCTTCCCAGTGCCCACTGCTGTGGCAGTTCCAGGCTACAGCAGCCAGGAAAAACACCAGGGCAGCCAAGCCCGGGCCAGGGGCTGCATTGCTGCCACTGCCCTCCTGCAGCATCCCCAGAAGGCACAGGCAGCCCAGAGACAGGAGGGGTCAGCCCCACAAACACTGGGGCAAACAGACCACCCCTTGCATGATTGCTTAGGCACAGGCATACAGTGTCACTCACTGATCCACAGCAGGCTGAGGCACCCACACAACCCTCCTTGGCTCAGCAGACGGACTGACCTGAGGTTTCGGTCCTGTTTCCAGACTGTGACTGTACTTGCTCTCTTCAGTTTCAATCCTTCCAGTACTTCGCCTTCACGAGCAATCCCTGCCCACCCCCTCCACCCACACATGCGTTCCCGCAGGCAGTTACCCCCCTCAAAGCCCTAGGTACCCACTCAGCTGATGACAGTGCCAGGTGGTCAGCTTCAGTCATCCTCCCCTCTGTCAAGGCTATTGGTGACCTCCTCCAAGCCGATGGAGGGGGCTTTCCAAGTCAGCAATCTTCTGCTCGGGGTTTCACTGCTCTTCACAAGTCCATGTGGGTCGATACTTGGGTGGTGTACACACACACCTGCTTGTTTAAGATTCGGCAGTGCAGCAATTGCACTGAGTTACACTCCCAGCTTCTAGGCTCTGGATCATAGAAGCTTTCAGAGAAACTGTAATCCACACCTTACAGAAAAGCACCTTCTACGTAACCTGGTAGCCTTCACTCGCACAGACACACTGCGTGACACGTTCGGACAGCTCTTTGAATTACGCAGCGCGGATTGACTCGCTTGAGCTTACTTGATGATTTTGGTGACCCTTGGACTTTGCTTCAAACTGCCATGTATGCAAGCTAGTAAAACAACACACATATTACTTTATATCCAATGGCTGGTTATTAAATGTTTCTAGCTTCAGCACTTTAAAGGTCAAGAATCCACAGTTAATTAAGTTGTCACATGAAATTTTTGTTGTAAACGCTTGTTTCAAATGGTTTAAAGTTTCAAATGCTAACTTGCAGAACAAGAAAAATACATTCTATGGATGCAAAGATAAGAAAATACTTTACAGTATAGATAAATGAAAAAAAGATCATATGCCTAGCATAAAAAAAATATTTTCCAATTAAAACCTATAAAAACCTAATAAAAGTATTTTAACAGGCAGTACTACCTTAGATAACAATGAAGATTTATTTCAAACTAGCAAATGCATTTTTTGCTGTGTTTATATTTTGCATTATCTTCTGCTTGGCAAATCCCTAGATGATTTGAACAAGGATATTATCTAAAAATGAGTTTTGCTGACTCTGAGGCACTTCGCAGCTATCTCAGAACCATACCACTTGACTGCCCCAGAGATGTGCTTGCAGACACCAAGCAGCCAGCGGTCATGCTTACTTAGCCTTAAAATTCCTTTAAAAAGTATTTGTAACCATTCTACCTGACAAGCAGTTTATTCTGCATGGCATGCTGTGCTTTCCAAAGCTCCTGCCATTAAAGTATTAAAAGTGACCACTGGTAAATAAAAAGTGCCAGAAACAGCAATTTACTCACTCACCAGGAACTTGGGCCAAACTATGAAAGCTGTGAAGGAAACCCATATACAGTGCCATGCAGATTCCTCCTTATACCTCTCTCCAGTGAAAATAATTTCTAATGTCTGAGAAGACACTGGACACCCAGGTTCAGCACAACAGCGAGAGGAAGAGGAAGGACAGAGGTATTTTCAGACAGACAAAAAAAAAATGTAAGAACGCTAATTTGAAATATGTGGAGGGCTCATGGAGGGCAAGTGCCAAAGCAGCTAAAGTACTGTTGTGGCCCACTGGGATATGGTACTCAGTCCACAGACAAAACAAATACAAATGACACCAAAAGAGGGAATTCATTAATAAAGGAAATGAGAGTTCGAAGGTAATAAGAAAAGCTACTAACAGAAAAGGCTATTACAAAAATAAGGAAATGAAGTATCTTCCACCCTTCCTTTAAAGCTGCCCTAACTTACAGTAACTCACCATCAACTCCTTGGCTAGACAGAGGGATTTCTTTTGTTTCTGTACATACTCATTAAACAACAAATCACTGCTAGTTCAGCAAAGCTTGGCATCTACTGCCATATCAACATGGAATGCTATTCCTTCACTTAGGTTTAACACTAAAGGCTAGGTGGTAGGAGAATGAGTGTCTCAGGGACAGAAGAGGGAAGAGTTTAAGAGTGAAGAACTAATTTCCATTCTCATTAGGATGCTTTGCACAATGATATGGGATTTGGCTATTACATCAGAATATCCAGAGATGAGGCTTAAATGAATAACAAACTTTTGATGTCTTCAAGCGTATTTATGATTCACTAATTCCTTATCACTCCAGGACCACCACAGCTGACAGTAACACATCCAGGAATAGGTTATCTTGAATGGGGAACACATCAGCTCTTTAGATAGGATAAACTCTATCTGTACTTAAAAGACACATGTAAAACTAACTTTTCAGTGTCTGAAGTTCTGATGGTACCTTTAGGCATAATAATTAAACTGTACTGGATTTTCATTTTATTTATTTTCATGAACATTCCTGGCAGTTATTTTGGGGAGAAAAAAAGAGGAAAAAAAAAAAAAAGGTGGTGCTGAGACAAAAAGCATTATACCTGTACAGCTTTAAAATGTTTACAGCACTAGCATCTTTTTTTATACCACTCCATTTAATGTAGCTACTAAAAGAAAAACACTTTGCACCTGTAATTTAAAGTATGATTTTGAATACTGAAGTTGTCACAGCAACTAAGTACTTCGGGAGTTCAATGTTGCAAATTGCACTGGGACTGCGGGAGCACTTATATTTCTTTAAAGCATTTAGGTTCACAATATGTCAACAGAGTCTGATAAATTTAATCACAGTAAGCAAAACAACATCTACGGGATTTATGTTCTTCCCTTTTGTCTCCTCTTTTATGAGTACCTTGAACTAGAGAGATAAGTGTTGGGATTTCAGCGGCCATTAATCTGTTCCTGGATTATTTTACGATGCTGTGACTGCAGCCCGTCCTGCAGTTGCAACGCCAGCACAATCCTGGTACCTCAGAGGATGTGCCAGACACACTGAAGCTGGGGCAAGGCACAGCCCCAAGGACCACTCAAGGCCCATGGCATGCAGATATGCCTCCAGGCTGCTGTTTGGTCAGCTGTTGGAGCAGGTAGAGGCACTGCCTACTTGTTTTTTCAATCCATTCCTTGCATTAGGGATAGATGACTTTTCAGGAAGAGCAGTATCCTGCTTCAAGTTCCGGTGCTGGTCACAGGAAGGGTTAGGACAGCTCTGGATCACCCTTGTAAAGCTGCTGCAGCCCACACTTAGAACAGATCCATGAAACATGTCTTCTGTCTTCTCAAATATTAAGGAAATTTGGAGAGAAACAAGCAGCCCAACATATGGTCAAATCTCAGAGGAGCAGCAAATCATCTCAACTCAATCTTCCCTCCCCAGACTGGTTTTGCACTACTCTGCTCCATCAAGATACTGGATCATGGATTCCTTCCCTGCGGCTATCAGCTATGATACCAGCCAAGATATGGCAAGCTTCAGAGATAACCTGCGGACTAAAAAAGCCCACCACCAAACGCACTAAACAAGACAACAGATATGACTGCTTCAACACTGGCCAAAATTGAACTTGCTTTCAAATCAGCCACGTTTTTTTTGGGTGGGTGATAAATGTACCACCCTGCTTTTCTTCAGAGTTTCCACTTAGACATTCATGAGTCCCTGCAGCACAGCTATTGCTGGATTTGCACTGCAATGGCCAGGATAAAGTTATGACAGTGCACAACCTGAGATGTCTATCAATGATTTGTGTTTGAGAGATCACAGATCCTTATCTTGTCTTGCATTACTTGTAGAAATCCATCAATTTTGACAGCTAATCTAGAGGCCCATACATATTGTTGCTCAAAGGCTCAGCAGGTATTGCTAAGATCTGTTTTTAGATAACTCAACTATTTACCTACTCTAAAAAACACATACCAAAGGATGTGCTTTATCTCTTCACCAGCGGGTTAAACCTAAAGGTGAATGAAGTACAGTTTGTAGGCTGGGGAGCAGGGGGATGTCCACAAGTTAAATTCAAAACCAGCCTCATTTTTCAGATGGGGCAATGACCACACCCCAGTCCATACCAAATGACAGCCAGCATTACTTATCAAGATGGTGCACGTAAACAAGGACAATTTTTCCATTAAGCTTTATTTCCAGCCTAAGGGACAAACACTGCCATTGCGTGACTTTACTATCAGTGGTATGCGTACCTACGCTGCAGCCTCAAACTCACTCAACCATAAACAGTTGAGAGGGTCATGCTGATCCCTGTTGACAAATCCCAAGTTTTACAATCTAATGCTGTGTTACACCTTGGGCAATACGCCATCACCATTTATGTGTGAAGACCCAGATGCTTCGGTAGGCTTGGACCAATATCCCCCAACATTTTAGCTCTCAGTGCTGGCACATTTGCTGACAGATTCACACAAGGGGCCTTTGTGGGTAGGAACAATGAGAGAGGCGTGCACAGCACAGGAAAATGGGTGGTGACCATCAAGGGCTGAAAAAAAGCCTCTTTCAAAGGACTTTGAAAACATTCATTACACCCCACCCAGATATTTTCACTACAATATTTCAGTACATAAAAACAACATAGGGAAAATAAACAGCCCACCTTTCAATATCTTGTAGGTTCTCCAACCCTGAAAAGAAATAAGCGAGCCATAAAGACACAGAAATCTTCACCTAACAGAGCCATTTAAGAGGTCTGCAAGCATCCACTGAAACCTCCTTGCACCACCTTTCTTCTCTCAGGCATCTTCAGGCTATATAAGCTGACTCATCAAGACATCTTAATTTTCAGAGTAATCAACATTAAAAAGCATATTAGCTGGTAAATACACAATAGTGAGCATTTATAGGGATCATAAATATATGACCAAAATTTTAAAAATTGCTATACAAGATGATACTTCTCCATAATGCCTTTCAACTGTGATTTTTCCCCCCTGCCAATTTCAGCTAGAACTAATAAAATACTTCAGATAAAACAACAGTAAGACAGAAAAGAGGCGATAAAGTCAATCCATCACAAAATGGGTACCTGAAATTAGCACAGTTGAACACTGGAGGCCAGTCTGTGAAGGTATGGAGGCCATGCTCTCACAGAAGTTTGCCTCCTTCACAGTGAGGTTACCAACAGAACAAAGACTGAGCAGGTCTTGGGAACACAAAAGCAGCTCCTTCTTCTAAGGCTCTGGGCTGCCCTCTGACCATGCCCTCTGTAGCACCCTTACTCACAAGTTTCGCATTATAAAGACAGCAGAGCATTGACAAGGGATATTCAGCCACTTTGTTTCAAGCATCAGGTCTCTGTGTTGGATGCTCTAAAGACTGCAGTGGTGGCACACACCAACTCTAAATGAAAGTGTTACATCTCCTTTAGAGAACATTCAAAATGACCATTAAAATTACTCTGTACTGTCATCTCTTAATGAGTTGTGCCTTATCCTTCTGAGGTGTCAGATCATCTAATAATAAAAAAACAAGTCTTGCAATAAAAACTTTATTTACAGAGCCTTCTTTACTTTTTGGTCCTTAATTATTTCATCTTGCACTTGTTCTGATGGAAGTTAAGAGTTTCTCCTTCACTATCTCTTGGTGGCTTGCAGCCACTCACAGTAAGATGACAGGTATACAGAATGACAAATGAAACAGCCATTTCTCTGGCAAGCAGGGAATAATAATTCTTGAAAATAACAATACAAATGCTCTAAATTTCGATTATTCCATGTAACACAGTTTCCTCCACTTCCTGCAACAACGATCAAGTACAGATTCTGAGAGCCAGACTACATTTTTTTGCCCTCTAGGGTGTGGGTTTTGCCTGTACAAATATCCTGGGACACAGCTCATGCTTAACCTCCTTTTTTTATTTTTTTTTTTCCCCCAAAGGGCTGTTATTTTATACTTTGTATTTTTAATTGTACATCTCATCTTAACTAAGTCATTGGGTAAACTGGAACAGTGATAAGTTTGCATGCTGTGGTTTTGAGCTCTCATTAGTATTCAAGTCTGCCACTAGTTTTAAGTCAATAAAAATCAAACTTCAGTAGCTTGAGCTGGGGTAAATTGTATTCTTCACTTACTACAAGGGAAAAGGATTAAACCAAAGGGTCAGGCTAGTTCAGCTACCTGGTCAGAAAATCAGCAGTCACTTCAGCAAAGTTAGGCAATTCCTTTAAATTTAGAGCTGAAATCAGAGGTTGGAGTGATGTAATCTGGGGACAGCCAGTAACCCCAAAACACACACCTTTGGCTCATGGCAAAGTCCTGAGGAGCTTTCTCACTGTTGACCTGCCTCTTGGCACCCACTGCTGCGGCTGAGGCCGGAGGGACATTGAAACTGGTACTTGAGGAGAAAACAATTGTGGCCTCTCCACACTCAACTGCAGTATTTCAAATATTTTAAAAATTTTAAGGCTTGGTTCTGTTGGGAAATGGCGCTAGCTCTTCTGACACATCACTCTGAATAATTACTCACTAAACACAAACTTTCAAAGGGAACTGATATAAAAGCAGTCTATGTTGTAACACAAAGTAAATAACTGCAATCAAAGGATGGTGACTATAAGCAAAACAAAAAAAAAAAAGGAAAAAAAAAGAAAAAAATGGGAAGCAGCAAAGCTGGGAAGTAATTCTGTATGTATACAGAAGTAAATTCATGTGGCTGTATTTCTTCATAACTTCTGGTTTTTACTTCAGACCTATGAATTAACATATCAGTGTTTTGCCATTAAGAATAAAAGCAGGAATAAGGTTAAGCAAACAAGGTACATATGTATATGGTGGGACTGATTCTCATCTCCATCATGATCCCACTGCCCCATGAGGTCAGGAGGTGGGAGTCAACTGTAATAAACTCTGTTTGTGAAAAAGGTAGGTAGGTAAAACCCAGTTCTTCCAGAAAAGAAATTAGACTTTCTTGTTTCATTTGATACAATCCACAAATGTCATCTTACTTAACAAGAAACAGGTTATGACCAGGCAGGTCTTGGAGATCTCTCAGAACTATGCATCTTGTCAGGGTGTGGTACCTCAATATTCACTGTTTTGATTCTCACTGTATAGCAACCAAATTTCTGACAAGAAAGCCAAAGATGAACATGCAACTATACCAGTACATACATAAGTCCTTCAAAAGTTACACAAAACAGATGGGACTTCCCCAAGGCAGAGGCGAGGGTGCTCTCATTTCAATAACTACCAACACTGTTTTGTAAACATACCTTGTGCATCCTTACAGTGCCTCTTGGAAAACACGATTTTTATTCTTTTTGTCCTTTCCCTAAATTATTTAACTTAATCAAATGAACTGTACTTTTTTCCAAAAACTAACTTGCTCAGAAAGAAAAAAACAAAACAAAACAAAAACAAACAAACAAAAAACAAACAAAAAACCAACAACAAAGCGAAAAGAAACTACATTCACGACTTTGTTATGAGAAAACACAACTGGGATGGTACAGAGGCCAAAGCTGAGGCACACTGAGAAACAATCATACCACAACCCTACCCCAAACAGCAGTGCAGAGGAGGGATGAGGCAGGCACAGAGAGAGCACCACGTACACATGTTGATACAAGCTGAATGCAGAAGGTAACATCGCTTCTTGTGTTAATGTATTCTTTTGAACTGTATTTGTGTGCCAGTACAGTTAGCTATGTCTGTACAGAACAGGCTGCTGTGGCCAAGAGTAGTTATAAAAATATTTTTACCCGTTCATAAGCAGGGAAAAAAAAACTACCTCCTCTCATACAGAATACAGAGAAATATTTAACTTCTACTGGAATAGATTTCTGCTACTGTGAAATACACTTAAGAATAAGAAACCTGTATAATGCAAGGCATATAGAAAACAAGTTATAATTAAAGAATAAGGTATAAATACACCTAATGGAGTCAACATAAATCGTACAAATGGGACTTAACTTGATTTAACACAGTTTTTAGTCAATGGTACGTTAAAAAAATAATGAGCCTTAGTGGAATACGCTTCATGTACTGATGTACACTTCATGTATTGATTTTACTCCTGATTTAAAAAAATGAAATATTCATGATTACACATAACAATCACCTATACAAGTTTTCTGCATATTCTATTATCATTTCCTCATACAGGTTATGAATTTCCACTCATTTCTGCTGACTTTGAAGAAAACTTAAAAGCGTTGTGAAAACCTCCAAGGACTCAGGCAACAACAGTCATTACCAGAGCAAACCCATGTGAATTATCATTTTAACCACAGTTTCTCCACCTAAGAGGAATGCAGTATCTTGGCTCACTGACTAAGAATCAAAGAGGAGATTGTCATGACTGATACTAAATAAAGCATTATTATCTACCAAAAGATGTTTACCACAGCTGAGAAGAGGTTGTTTAGCTTTAACCAACAAAAGCCTGATAAAACCTTTCTGAAAACACAGTAAAATCAATCCATAATGTAACAAGAAAGAGGAGAGTCTCTATCTGCTATATGTTCAATTAAGCTGCAAATCACAGTGAGGTAAGGTGTAGGCCTGTGCCTCTGCAGACACAGGAATTTTGTTCACTCTGATTACAGCATGTTTTATTAAAATCCTGAATGAAGATGTTTCTCTGAAGCTCTGGCTTGCACACAGCTCTGGGAGAAGGATGAATGACAGTGTCAAACCTCATCAGCCCAAAAATGAAGAATGACAACAACTTGTCTAACCTGTAAATCAGAGGTTGCAGGATTCACTTGAATTAATACAATTTGAGTCTGAGTATTTATTTAGAACAACAATCTGACCAACTTAAGCAACTTTCAAGGATGGAGAAGCAAAGCCAACCCACTGCAACATTTAGAAGGTTGCTCTACTCGTCAGTCACCTTCACTGTCAAAATATTTTTACGGATTTTCTTTTCCCTCCATAAGAATTTATTTCTTACTGCCTATTTTTAAAGGTCTCAAGTTATTTTTGGCACATAGGTGTGCCAACCCAATAGCACTTGCCTTTCAGCCTCCGTTGCATACCCTGAAAAAATCTCCTAACCAACAGGTCTTGCATCACTGATATGTTCTGTGCAGAAACTAGGTGCAAATTTAAAAACAACATTTAACATGAGAAAACGTCAGGTCAAGTAGGAAAGAATGCAGAACTGTGAACTGGAGTTTGGCCAGAGGCGAGGGGAGAGACAGAGAAACAGGCAAGATAAGCTACGGGGTTTAGGGAGATAAAACCCCACATACAAACACCCCCCCACTCCAGTTCCCATAAAATACAGTGTTTGTGTCTACTCTGGTGAGTGCTATTTCTTTTTCAGCCTTACATATGTACCAGCCACAGCAAGTCATTACTTAGGTGGTTTCAGAATTACGCTGTTCTCTGGTACCTCACTGTCACACACCATCAGTACTCACTTTGCCAGGCACAAACATTTCTACTGATCAGTTGCTCTGGACACTAAAAATCAAAGGGTGACTACAGGCAGCAGCTGCTAAGCCTGTCTCTGAGTGACCTCTTCTTCCCTAGTGTTTACAAGGGAAGGATGGAATGCCATAGAGCAAACGCTCTGATTTAGAGCTGACCCAAAACAGCTCTGCAAAGCCAGTCTCAAAAACATGTCTTTCCCATGTTTTGGGAAGTTGCAGCTATTTAAATTATCATCTTGAAATGTTGAATTCCTCACTTCCTCATTTTAGCATTCAAACCAAAACAACAACAAAACGACTGGGAAAAACATCCTTGGTGTGGGATGTCCTGTGCCTGACCCATCAGGCTCCAACTCAGAGCAGGGATCCAGTACTAACACTCATCCCCACACACAAACAGAGAACCCAAGCACATGAAGGACAGAAAAAAAAAAAAAAAAATCTCAAATTCCATCCAAACAAGGACAGTTGTGGTATAAAGAGGATATTAGGGGACACAACAGAGTCCAGGATGCAGGACTAGCCTGGAACACTGCAAAGGCAAAGTTGCCCCTCCCCAAGCACTCCTCTGGGGGAATCACATCACACCTGTCCCTGGGATCAATTCTCACCTCATCAACATTAATTTAAATGGAGTTATCCTGACTTGCATGGATGGGAGATCAGAACGCAGCTCTTCAAAATAAGTTTTATGTTCTCTTGTCTTGTGTCAATGCCAATAAACAGGAAATGCTTTGCTCTCAGATTCTCGTGGGACATGTCACACTCCTTACACCAGATGAACTACCAGGACGCAGTGACTGTTCCGCATGGGAAGGAACAGCCAGGTTTCCACATCAGCTCTGTTACTTGGCTTCCAAGAGAGAAGGATAAAGAATCAAAGAGAAAGCAGGTAGAAACAAGTTTTGGGGAAAGTTTAAATAAAACAAGGGCTCTGCATGGAAAAAAGTAACTCTACAAGTCTATTACAGAAAGCAATGGAAGTTTCGTGTAATTCCACAGGCCGAGAAGAAATGAGTGTCTAGCTAGTCTGTGATATAGAATTTCCAATGTCTAAAGAAAATTCTATTTCAGAACAGAAAAAATAATAAAAGTATTGAGAAGCATTTGAAATGAATAAATACCACATTAAGTAAGAACAACCATGAACAGAGGTCCAGCAAAAGATGTTCTCTTCCACAGAGAGGCCCAATACATGGAGGGAACTGGAAACCAGATTTTTATCAAACCATCTCTGGAGGAAGTAGATAACATAATTCAGAAAATGGGAGAAAGATTTGGGAGTGCCGTCAGCAGATTTAGGGAGAGGAAAGGGAAAGCACACAACCAAAAAAAATCCCATGAGTGTAGAAAGACTTCAAGAGCATGGAAAATATTTCCAAGTGCAGACCCTGGAATTAGATAGAGAGAACTGGAAAACTTTTCATGCTAAGTGTCTTGCTTTGCGTAGGGGAAAAGGTACAAGTGTGCCTGAAATACAGGAGCATCTGGACTCTGTTAAGTCCTAGATATGCAAGCACAGATCATCCTAATTAACCAAGCTTTGAGAACTGTCAGGAGGCCAAAGATTAATTCTGTTTAACTCCATGAATAACACTTTTTAAGAGCAAAAGGGCCCAGCCCATGCAGTAGCTTCATCATCCTGATGTATCGACACTTAGCAGACCAGAAATGGTCTATAGAAGGAGCCACTTCTCATTCCCACAAGGATAGCATAGAGAAGAGGAAAAGATACTGCATCAAAACTTTACAGAAAGGCTAAAAATACACCTTTATTAAGCATTACCTTCTACAAACATCCATGACTACAGTGTGCAGAAACAACTCAACCCTAAAAAAACCAAAATAAATCTGGAACAAACCTTACATCATGATCTATTTTCTGTTTGCTCAAATATTTTTCCCATGCTGCTGCCCACCAGTTTGTTCCATCCTCACCTGTGGGAAGGTCCCATGGCTGTTGCTCAGTGAGCCCCATGCTATCCCTTGCATATTCAAGTCCATGCCCAGTCATGCTCAGAAAGGTACATGTTCCTCTAATGAGGCCAACTCTCCTATGAAGCAGACACAATTTTATTTACTGAAAAGCCTTTTCCAATTTGGCCTGATTAAACTCCTTTTCATGGCTGTCTGACCAGATATCTCAGGTCTTACATGCTTTATTCCGGGTCCAACTGCTCACCTAAACTACCTAAAAAGGCTAATTTTCCAATGTGCTTCTTCAAAGACCAGGAGCTCTTCCAACCTCCACTCTGAAGGTGGATAGTTCAAACCAGAGCTTAGTCTAAGACTAGCCATTCTGAGGGTTTACTTCTGCACTAGGGTGCATCTCCATATGTATTTTGCACTGACTTTTCAGCGGAGACACTACGTACCTAAAGCTCTCAATCTTTCATGCTGCTGTTTCATAAGTTTTGTGATCTACCTGTCTATCTCACTCTGTCATCGGGGAACTGAGGACCATTTTCTGCAGTGAAATTGCTTTGTCCAGCATCCATTCATACCTACAAGATCACAAAAAAGTAAGTTAATATGACAGCAGTATCCACTTGCATACTGGCATTCACACTCTGGCCTTTGTTTCAAATCAAATTTTTGTTTCAATTTTGCTACCCCATTTGGTTCTCTGGTGCTTTTGGTTAATCAGTATGTAAGCAAGGTGCCAACACATCACACTACTCTGCTATCCAGCTCTGGTGATATGGTTTTGATGTCACTCACCAAAGCTTAACTTCAGTGAAGTTGTGTTTAACACACTATGAAAAGAACCACTTTGTGTATCACATCCTGCCTGCCTGTTAAAAGCCAGAGTACACCTGCTACACTACATAAGCAGACCTCTGCCACCAAACTTTCAGGTGGTGTATATATATATGTAATAGCTCTAAATTTGCATTTATATCAGTAAACTAGAAATTAGGGTTTCTTCCAGTATGGCATTGTTATTATTTTGTTGTATTGATAGTTATTATGCCACTAAAAGCATTTTTGAAGACAACTTTCACGTTATTTGACCAGTATTGCCAAAGAAGGTGATTGATTACCAGTTCAGCCATAAACACATTTTTAATAGAACATGACTTTTTTCCTAGACACTTTGAAGCTGAAGAGGGAATAAAGCATTACCCACTGGATGGACATAATACAGAAGCAAAACTCAAAGTATTACAACATTATACATTTACAACAACAGCATTTAGCCACAATAAATAGTAAAGCACTACAGTACAATACAGTCATATCGCTTACAAGATTAACACAAAGGTTTTTCCAGATAAAACTTCTTTGGGAAGCTCGTCTGAGTGATATTTTCTCCTACATTACACATGAAAAAATGCAGACATTCATGCACAATAAAATATTAAAACAAGAGTAGCTTTGCACACCACACTAGCCTGTGCCTATAAGGAATTACCTGACTAGCAGCAGCAAGACTGTGCTCTAGCTAGTTAGTACCCTGCACAGCTACACACATGAAAAGACTTCCCCCAGCTTTTCAGGTGCCCTTGTCTTAGTTTTTGGGGCAAAGAGAGGGAGTTCATGTTCTTTATGGATTGCCTGGACCGACAAGGCCCAGGCTATGCAAGGATTACAGTCCTTGCAGCTGCACAGCAAAACAGCAATTGGCAGCAATAGCTGGAGGAGCTGGAGAAAGGGCAGGTATTTTGAAAGATGGTCAGAAGCAAGCCATTTAGGAATGTGAGAGGGTAACTGTCCTTGACATTTGCAAACTGGCAAGCACTGGACAGCAGTGTCCAGGCTGCAAATATAATATACTTTAGGTACTGCAGCTAGAGTTTAGCAGTTGCTCCCTATTTGGTTAGTCAGAACTCAATGTCTTTAAATAAATACTTTTACAAACTACAAATGTACCAATGAGCATGTCCAGCTCTTGCAGGACAACAAACATCCTTCAAGTATCCCATGGCTGAAGTTTTACTCTGGATACTGGCAACCCACTGTAAAACTAATCTGAAGTCAAAGCATTTAAAAAATGATGACTGAATTTCAAAAAATATGTCTCATTTACAAGGAAATTATAACATTTAAATATTTTTGCATATGTGTGCACATTTATATATGTACACATTAGAATCACTGTGTATGCAGAAACACATATGGCTCAGATTTCTGAATTTCCGTGTGCAACTGGGACATGACTTCAAATTTCTCTAAAGGAAAGTATAAGTCTCATACCTAAATAGCAACTAGAGCTAAGGCTTTCACAGTAAATACTATGTAACTCATGACAAGAAGCCACCAGGGCTGCAATGAGAGAAACCATTTTATCCGTTTTTGTCATTAGCAGACACATTATTCAAGGTGGGATGAATAAAATCATACTGATAACCACTCTTCAAACTCTGTGCAAGCTTTAACTTGGAAATACTAGAGTATGGAAAAAGAAGGAGGGAAAATGGGAGTTATCCATCAGAAAGTTACCCGTGCTGGGATTTAGTATATCCATAATTTTCTTGCCTGAAGCCTTTATGAAAAGGCTCTTCCTAGCATAGGCAGAGGGAGAAGACAATAAAAACCAGAGGACAGAAGTAGGTTACAAGTAAACATTATCCATTTAAACTGCTAATGACAAGCTCTGCTGTTATATTTTTATCAATGCTTTCCTGCAAATTACTTTTATCAGTGATAATTTAGCTTTTATTTCATTATCTAGCACAGCAGACAAAAGGAAAACAGATTTATTTTACAGCAGCTCCAGCACTTGCCCTGTCCATTAACATAGACAGACGAAGGTAAATTAAAGCTTTTAGACTACATTTTCAGCATTTATGGGTTGAAATCTGTTTGTAGCCAATATATATTTCAAAAGGTGAACAGAATTCATGTTAATGCCTTTATTCTCTCCTCATAGTTGATGCAAGGTTTTGTATTTTCGTATTTTTTTTTCCGAATTCACTATCTACTTCCAAAAACATCTCAGGACAAAAAGGGAGAATTAATATTTTTAAACAAGGAAAATACTACATTTCAGTCAGCTGAAGGACTGAAATAGTATTTTTCTTCCTTCCAGTTTTCTTAAGACCACAAAACCACAGAGGAGTTGTTCTTGATTAAAGTATTAAATATGCAAAAAAAAAAAAAAACCTTGGGAGGATTTTACGTTGTTCCAATGCTCCTCTTCATCCTTTTCTTAGTAATGTTTTCAGCCATTCTCCTCACTTTAAGTAGAGGCAAACAGATTGCTTTATAACTTACATCTAAAATAATAAACTTATTTATAGAAGGTAATGTAACTACCCAGCTGTTCTGGGCAAACAGTGGCCTCTCCATTTAAAGCAGAGTATAATGGCTTTGATTACAAACAATTTTGCAAGAAAAACAACAAAATATTATCAGCAGCTCTAAAAGTGCAAATAATAGTCATTAGTAATAACCTTTCTACTAAGTAATACAGTCACTTCTGTTCTTGCATGGAATACCCTTTCAGTTTGACTTTAAAAAAAGCTGTATTAGTAAACCAGAAATTCAAAGTCTGCACTGACAGCCAGATATTCTGGCGTGTTTTGAAGACCACATTTGTTATCATTAAAAAAACATTCTTTAATTCTAGACATTTAGGATAATTTTAATTTGTGATATACAAACCACATAAAAGGGCTCTTTCTCAAAGGCAATAAATAATATTATTACCAGTTGCTCAAGTCTGAAATTGCCACCACAACTCAACCATAAACATTTATTATATGATGCAAAATGAAAAGCTAGTGATGTATTTCAAAGAAAGAATATTCTACTTTTCAAAAGCAACATCAAAGAGTTCTGCTAACATAATTTCTTTACTGACTATTCACTTTTGTGACAACTTACCCAAATATTGTCAAGTGTATTTTTTTAATAAATGCCTTATTTTTCTTAGAGTAAGTTTTTTTAAAGCCTCAGATGAATTTAGTTTAGTTTTTATGTCTTTTCAGCAATCGCTACACGAAAAACTACAAACAAATTTTACTGCTGGGCAGGTCAGATTGATGAAAATAGATTAATATATTAAAGCACATGGAAATTTGGATGAGCAGCAAAGTACTTCCTGGAATACCACCAAGGAAATTTTAAAGCACAAACATGAATATAATTTAATAATTTCCTCACAAGCAGGCTTAGCTACATAGCTCCCAAAGTAATGACAAAACTGAAGTGTCAGAGCATGTATTTTAAGAGGACCTTTTCTGAGATGGGGGAGGAGGAAGAAGACATTAGTTGAGTATTTTTAACCAGCTTTCCAGAGATGAGTCTAAATCAAGCTCTTACGAATCTTCCCTGTCATAACCCTCTACAGAGGTCAGAGGTTGAAGCTTTCCCAGAGGTTCACTGTGCATAACAAACACTAAAAGTTCCTCAAATTTAGTTTATATGTAACAGCTAAAGTGCTCTGGCCGTTTACATCCCATGCAGTCCCATTAGTTCTGAACAGGGCATAAGCAGGGGAGGCAAAAGCAGGAAATTGTCACATCTTCAACTAGTACTCAATGCCTGCACAAGTTTGTGCTTCTTACACTCTCTAAAACATGCTGTGAAAGAATGACAAATCTTTTACCATAAAATATAGACATTTTGTGTGGGTTTTTTTTCTAACGTATTAAAATTATTTGTGATCTATTATTGAGCCTTACAAAGAGAATTGGGGGTGCTCACATTTTTTTATTGTTTTGAGCAGATATCCAGTGAATAATTTGAGTAATTTGAGATTGTGAGCTTTTCAAGTTGGACCAGACGAGCAAGTTCAATACCCTGTGGCTAATCCAGGGGAATCCTGGGGACATACTGTCGGTGGGAGCTTGGTCACTCTGCCAAAGTTGAAGGCTTTGGCTCTTGTGCTACGCATCTGACCTGTATGATATTTCATGTCTATAATTTATCTTAAAACAACATCAAGAACATCAGTGGGAGAGATAAGACTGCTGAATGTGTGTGCTGAACTGTCTAGGAACTTGCTGTTCTGACCACAGTTAGAGCTCACTCTTCCAAAACTGTCTCAAATCAATAAAATAAAATTTATAAAGTTAAAAAGAAAAAATCCCAACAATGCACTTTCCCATGAACTTTTTGAAATACTTCTAAAAATAAAGGAGTCAATATAATGGAGATTGATCCAGAAGAAGCTACCTGCATGACCAAAAAGGCCAAGAGTTTCACAACACATTATCATCAGCAGCAAGCTCACTGTAAGGAGACTTTTCTGCCCCAAGCTGTTCATACAGCACTGGGGAAGAAAAAAGGGACATTAATGATGCTGTTGCACGTACTGCACAGCCTGACCAGGACCAGGGAAGCATTGAAGAGCCTGAGGCCACCAGTCTGTTTCTCCACCAGGTGTCCCATCTCCAGCCACCCATCGCCCGCAACATCTGCTGTGGGCATGCAGGTTCTGCAAAAGCCAACATTAAATACTTGCAGAAGGCTGAAGTCTTCATAAAATGATACAAATGAGAATTTAGCTTCAGCTGGTTCTGTGAATACAGTTGGTACCCACAAATCCATCCTTTTCATGCTCAGGTGTTTTTTGGTATTTCTGTGCCTTACAAATACCTACAACTTCTTTGGCACATGATGATATTTCAAAAACAAGAACAGCTTTGTAATTACAGTTTTGCTTTGTGTGCAAGTAGTGGTAACCACAAAATACATTTAATGCGATTTGCTGTATATACAGTTCTATCTAGCACATAAACACCCCTCTCCTAAACAGAGCCTATTTGCCTTCATGAACCATAGTGGTGCCCCCCAAGCTTTTTAGAGGACACAAAATCACCTCCTCTCTTCATCACTCCTTGCCTGTAGCAGCATCCTCCTGTCAGTGCCTCACTTCTTCTACAATATCTCACAAGCCTCCACCACAGACTTCATACTTTTAAAATAATAACAGATGTATAGAAGAGTCTCAGCATCTGCATATGCTAAGTGGCTTCAGTTCCTCAGTAAAGTCACCCTACAGGAAGAAAATGCAAATTTACTGCCTTCCAGACATAAGGCACAGTCCTGCCAACCTTGCTATTAAATCATTAACCTTCACCTTTCATTTTACTTATGTTTTCAGTATTCAAATATTCCTTGAAATAGACAACCTTAGTATTTCCCCATGCTGCAATTTGCTACCAACATTTCACTCCATTGATTGAACAGTGACAAACAAATGAGAGCACCAATTTTCAAGCAACAAGACGGCAGTTCAACAATTACTGCAAAAGTTAACAAGTGTCCACACAAATCCTTGTAAAAATCTGTTTGTTTATGATTCCTATTGAATCCATATAACAAGACTTTCAAAGAACCCTCAGTATCATTTTCTCTGCCTTCAAGCCTATAACTCTGCACCCCTACTAATGTTCCAGTTTATCAGGAGATGCTGCTAGCCATGGTTGGTATCTTATCTCTGTAATTCCCCAGAGTTAGGCCAAGGCTAGAGTTGTGCTAAGGATATGTAAAAATGTGCTTTGCTGTGGAAAAAAACATAAGTCATTTTGAGAAAAGGCAGAATAAATGGTATGGAATTATGGTATAGTTGCTAGTAGCAAATGTTTGTTTTCCTAGGGGAAAAAAAAAAAAACAAGCAAGGCAGAAGCAACAAAATAGTTATTTCGTAAGAGCCCTCATTTATTAACCATTAGACTAACACTTGATTCATACACATATTAACATTAAGGGATTTTGCCATCAGTTTGGACAGAGTGAAAGTAAAGCTGGTTTGCCCCTCTGTCAAACCTTTCTACCTTCTTGATCTACCCATGCTTACACCGGAATATATAGGAATAACCCTGGTGGGCAAGGTGAGAGGTTGATGTAGCCCAGCATCTTCCCATCAGGCCATTTCAATCAGCAGACACTTAGAGAAGGGCAGAGAAGGGTGAGCAGTGCTTCCCCAAAATGTTCTCTCAGTCTCCACGCCTCTAAGCTTTCCCCTGAGCACCAACCCCAGGAAAGCCTGTTCAGTCAAACCTCTAGTGGCTACAGACACCTCTGATGACTGAAGTCTAGCATATACCCAAGCCTCAGCAAAACCCTTTGAAACTGCATGCTGTGGTAAGCCAGCATGACACTCAAGAACTGAAACTCATCAGCCTCCTTCACAGCTCATGGCCCTGTCCTGCCAGCCCTCCCGCTGGGCCAGCAACCCACAGCAGTCTCCTCATGAGAAAATCATGCTGAGGAACAGGGATCTACAGAAAGCGTAGAGCCCCTTGGTCCCTTCCCAGCCCCCAGGCAGCACTGGTGCTGCATAGTCACCTCCACCCAAAGGACAACCTCACCAAGCCTGCAGGGGCACTAGTAACAGCAAAAGAAAAGCATACCTCTTGTGCTCTGTTAAAGCTCCCTTTGCATTAAGCTTTTCTTTACCTTTGTTTCAAAATGTTCCCATACCTATTAAAGGAAGCAAAACTTTT